>CM040242.1:255060764-255482371 GCA_022545495.1 Chrysanthemum lavandulifolium
CTCAAGTTTGTTGGCAATGACAATTATGAAATAATTGCCATATTTCCATCCATAGAATCTAGGAGCATCTCCGATCGTGGAATGTGATTCTAAATCAAAACATATTCCTTTTAAAATATTTATTACACTAACAACTTTCAATGTTGTCAAATCATCTTGTAATCAAGCATGACACAACAATCTTATACACAACATGATGTTCATGATGAATCTTCAAGTTAAACTTTAAGATCTCATTCATATTATATCTTGTTAAAGATATGTATTTATCATGTTTTATTAGACTCATTTATTTTACCGCATATGTTTATAAACATATATTCCAAGGTTGTATGTCTTATTTTCAAATCTTACAAACAAAGTTTCATTCCCAATTAAAACTTAATTTAGTTGGAATGTAGTTGCCCATACAACATATAAGATTTAAGAAAATAATACTCCCACTAGCTTTCAGGAATACTTATGAGCTATCTTATTTTAATTTATTAAATCAAACATGGATTTAATATTAAACATAAGAAACATCTCTTAGATGCTTGCATATATCCATTCATGGATTCTTACAGTTTGTACATATCCAAGGATTATTTGAATTCATAAAACTTCTTTGTATTACTCATCGTCCTCGCAAAAGTAATTCCACAACAAAGATTTATGACATTCATTGTCAAAATTTCATATCAATGAAACTAAGTATGACAATTATAATCTTTATATTTCTATTTAATGTATCTAGTAAAGAATATTCAATCATAGTTAATTGCTTAAATATGATTAATATTATTATCACTAGACATGCATTAAATATGTGTACAATATTGTCCATATGATTTCTACATAAAGATTTAAACCACTAGGGTTTCCATCCTTTGAAGAAACTCATATTCATTATTAAGATAAACCAAGTATCTAAAGTTGATTATCTTTATGGACAAAGATCTCAACATTCATAGTATGATTGATTTACCACAATTCAACATTTGATAAATTCATCATTATGATTAACGAGCTTACCATGATCCCAGAACTCATATTCCTCAAGATATTAAATATCCGAGATATCCTTTCGGATCTATGAATGACAATTCCATCATATTAAGGTCTATCATTTTCATGTTTAGCCTCATTATGATATTTGCTAGTGCATTTAAGAAGATTATGTATTTTGTAATTCAATCTTTCAAGATCTAAACAAAACTCCCACTTGCCTTTAACAATTTAAAGATTACCTTTAAATAGTTTATCAAGTAGAGCAACAATACATTGTTCTCTTTTGGGATACTACAAAAAACATTGACAGTTCCTAACATTAGTTTGTTACAACTCACTCTATAAGTAGTTTAACAAATTCAGAACTTCATTTATAAGACTTAATGTGATTCATCACATTCCATAAACAAATGGTGTCTTATTAATCTTCTAGGTTGGAGTATTATTGAGTATATTCAATCTATACTCAATCTACTAACCTTGATAACTTTTGGAAGAAACTATAGTTATCTTGAATCAAACATGCCAATAGATTTTGATTCTTCTAACTGAACATACCATAAAACTATGGTATTTCATTTGAATTAATATTGTAAGAAAATCTAACAATATTATAGATAACCATTTACTCTATGGCTTACCTATTTACCAACAAAGTAAAACTTAATGGTACAATAGAATTACCAAATCAATTGCATGCATTATAACACAAGTATTTTGACCAAGTCAAAAGACATATCAGTTATAATCCCACTATACGTTATAAGTCATTGATCAACTCATTGACTTCATGCAAATGTCTTAAAACATAGCAAGTTAACGTCTTACTTTATATTGTAAGTCTTTAAAAGACTTTATGTTTGTGACTTTACAAAATCATAAACATTTAAAATTAAAGTAATTATGAACACCACCTCGTGTTTCAATTAATATTTCAAGTTAATAATTACTACATATATTTAAGTCATTCAACGAATACTTAAATTCAAAGTAGTATTAGATTACTTCATTTAATTATGTCATTCCATGAAATGTTCCATGTAAGAAAGCGCAGAATCATCCATGCTCGTTCTCACGACACGTGGATATTTTACCTTGGGCTACAATCTAGTTCACGTTCTCACGCAACATAAATTGTAATTACAAGTGTTTCTTAAATATTGAAGAACATAAATATTTAAAATAAAGTAGTCTTTGTTATCATCTTGACACATGTTCTTAATACGGCAATCATACATATTTAAATGTATAATTCCTATTGGAACGTTACTCTCTTACCTTGCGGTCAAGAGAATCATATTTTAAATCATATTCATATGTGTTGTACCTTGCACACAATAAAGATTTCTCCCACTTGTGCTTGGAACAACATCATATAGCAGATAAACAACACGATACACGTTCGTTTATTCAATTAATATGATTTGTGTCATAGATATAACAAGTAGATGTAGAACTATATTGTTTAGTAAGGAAACGTACACGACTATCCTTAACACATAAGTGTCTACAATTGGAAAGTAATTATCCTTTTAAGATAATTTGGGTTACTACACAGGAAATAAGGCTTGTAGCTCCCATCGAATTAGAAATTATTAAAACAACTTCTTATTCAAGAATGCAACACAAATACTCCCACCGAATCGACAACATTGTAAGTGTTGCATAACCAAATGAAAACAACTTGCTTGCTTTTTACTTTCTTACACCTTTAAAGAACCATACGTAATCATTACTAAGGTACTAAAAGTGTATTCTACTCTTTGAATGATGGGTTATCCATCAATGTTATTAACTTGAAAAATTGGGTATGCAATTTCTTCCTTATGTGTCTACCATCCCATCGGTATGTAGCACCTTTAAAGGTTAAAGTAAACCAACTAGATAAATTAAGCTAGTTTTCCTTTACCAATTTTCGCGGTAATTAGTCTAGCTTCTAATTTAGTAACTCATATACATGTTTTCCGGTTAACCAACATTCATGTTTGTTACAAAAGGATTCATTCACCTAATGAAGGTAATGAAATCTTTATGGAAAATATGACGCAATTCATTGCTATGAGTTACATTAGAATTTAGACAATTCAAAACGTTCCTATTATACCTTTCTCATTCATGAAAAGGAATAGGATTGAGTCTAATGCTTCTCCCATGGAAAAGAGACTTCGTTTGTCTTTTCGGTAAATTATTCTCGATCAAACATTTGTTTGAAAGCAGAATGGAACAATTTATTGATCAAAGACTAAACTTTGTTTACGGTTAAATGTTGCAATTATACATTCAAAAGAATTACAAAATTCAATTTTAGTATTTTCGATAATTAACCTTTTCAAGAAAATTAAACACCCATGGTTCATAAACATATAACCATTTAATTTTCACTGAAAAACTAGGATCCAAATTGTCATAATCTCATCACATCAGTTGATCTGCTAGTAATGAACCTTATACAAAGTGGTAGAGTTTTTGCTCAATTGCCAATTTCAATTGCAATTCCTAGATTTATGGGATTTACATATAGCCAATTTCAATTGCCATGTAAACATGTTTTATCCCATCTTATGCCTTGAGTTGCCGCTCACTACCTAACTCAATTAAGTTGTCCAACTTAAGAAAGCGCAAAATCGTCCATGCCCGTTCTCACGACACGTGGACATTTTACCCTTTGATTACGATCTAAGTCACGATCTCACGCAAATAAAAGGTAATCTTAGGTGTTTCCGTTTCGTTGGATGGCATATAACTTAAATTAAAGGGTAATAGTTTTGATGTAAAATCAAATATGTACAAAGATGTCATGCATTCATCTTCGTAACATAGGTTTTATTAAAACATTTATATCTTGTTTTAATGTTTAAGTTTTTCATCATCAAACTTTAATTGAGGTATTGGTTTCACCAATCAAGGAATTTAGTGTTAATTATCATCCATTATACCGTACTTTTGCATAAGTGTAAACACTTAGTGTTTCGGATAATTACCACCTAAGTGGCGCATGGAATCAACACTAATTCGCCCTTAAGACGAGCTTGCACATTTAATGACTTACTAAGTAGCTCCACTCGAACTTACTGAGGGCGAGAGGACTGTGCACGCGCTAAAGCACAACCTTAGACATCCATTCGGTGACTGCATGCACTTCTTTAAACCCCTTTATTAGTTCATTCTCATGGGTGAGCCGTTCGGTCATTTGTACCAAAGTCATCATCAATTAAACGATTATGATTACTATTCTTAAAATACATGTTTCACCATTGTTTAGGTCGGTTTATTTTTCTTGTAAAATACCCTTGTTACAAAACACAAACAAGCAAGTATTTAAAAAATAAACAAATAAACAATGAATGCATAACAAATAAAGTCATGCATATCAAATAGCCACATGCAAACGGTTTTGATAAATCTTATTAATAACCAATTTAGATCCAATATGCATATATTTAATTAAGACTTCCACCCGCTTTCATCTATGTACAAGGTGAACCACATGCATCGATTCATCGATTCCGTAAGTCAAAACTAAATATATACCACATAGCACATAATTGATAAAATTAATAATTATTGAGGTTTCCCAATTTTAGATCTATCAATTTAGTGTATATCACTTAAACATGAAAGACATACAATAAAAGCATATCCATGATAAAACATGCAGATAATTATCATGGACATAAAATTACACTTAACAATTAATGCAATTAAAACGAGTTACGCATATACACATAAAGTTGCATGCATCTTAGGGTTTCTAATCCAATTAAAATAATAGTTTACAAAACCTAATTAGGGCACCAAAAACGCCCCCTTCTAAATTAGGGTTTAGGTTTTGCAAACCCTAGATCTAAGCATACAAATAATAACACAATCATGTTTATTTTAATTATGTGTTTCAAGAATTAATTACTTGTTATACAAGGCTCGTGATGCCACTGTTGAGTTTATGATATATAAAATACAATAAAACATAAAGACATCAAGAGTACACAGCGGAAGACTTAAGATCATAACAAATAAATTAATTAACTGAAAGTATGCGTAACGTACCTCTTGCGAATATCAAATCCATCGAGCAAAGCAAAACCACCCTCGAGCAAAGCAAACCAAAAGAGTACTTATTGGTGTAAGAATAATGTCTTACAACCACGTTCTTGTACACACGAATTAACCAACGAATCAAGCGATTGCTAGATCTAACACAAGTCCTCGTTTAAGAAAAACGAAACCAAACTCCCTTACATGGGGTGTTCGGCCGAATAATGGACTAGAGAGAGGAGAGGAGAGATCTAGGGTTAATTCAATGCACAAGTGTATGAAACCCTAGAACCAAACCCTCTTTATATAGTAGATGGATACCTTTAAGAACAAGTTAAGGATTGGGTTGGGATAACCCCCTTGTGGCCGGCCATGATACAAGCCCACAAGAAAACCCATAACTTTTCTTTCAAGATATTCCATTACTAGTCCTTCTCTTTTCATATAACGGTCGTTAGTCATTTTTCCGTTAAATACTTAACGATCGTTAACCGGACTTAATGTGCAATAATTAATCGTAAACATAAACATTAATTATTAACTTTAATTCTCATTCGCTAATGTGTGCAATCCCGTGGTCACGAGTTCGAATCCGGACATTCGCATGTTTGTAAATATATACATTTCCAACAACTTGTTGATTGAATTGGAATGAAGAAGAATACATGATTTATTCGGTATATATAGAGGCTAGTGCTTAAATGGTTGTCACGTTGTGTTTCTTATATATTTGATATGATGAGAGAAGTGTTGACATTGTTGTTTTATTATATGTTTCTAAGTGTTTCTGGCAATAAGCTTTAAAAAATAAATTAAACAGTTTACATGGGTTTAGTTAAATATTATGTTGAGTATTCAATCATTAGCAGAACATTTGATGGGTATAATTAAATTTTCTTCTTTCTTGCTTTTCCTAAACATATGACTGATTAATTCACGAGGTTTGAATTCTATTCTTCTTTTACGCACGTAAGTTTGTGTGTGGTAAAGCTTGGTATAACTTGATAAGGTTGATAAAAACAAGGTCCTACAATTGGTATCAATCGCCTAACAATGGTTTAGGAGTGTTTGTGTTCGTTTTTTGTTAAAGCTTTACAAGAAAAGTTGCGTTTTTTCCTATAAACATGGGTTTTTTTGCATAAAGTTTTGATTTTTACGTGTTGTTAAGCTTAAAGTTGTAGACTTTATTGATCTTTAAGTGTTTTGAAAGAAGTTTGTGCAAAAGAAATCATTTGGAAACGTGTTTTGGTGAAAAATTCGTGTTTTGCATAACCGCGCTTTTACGCGTAAGTATCATTTGGTCAAAACCCTTTAACCCTAGTAAGAAAAGTCAAAACCCTAGTTTTTATGCATAAGGTCTACGCGTGAAGATTTGAATTTTACGCATAAGCTTTGGTGAACTATCTTCATGCAACAACGGTTACTCAAGTGCTTCCTCACTTGGATAAGTTTGTGGAACACTTGACTTGTGGATATCTTTCACACTTGGACAAGTGTGAAGGATTTTTGGTTTCAAATCTAAACTTACGATAAGCATAATCGCATAAAAATCGGGTTACGCATAACACTAACGCTTACGAGTAAGGTTTTACGACTAAGCATTTGTTTACGATAAGACTTACGTTTAACCTTAAGTTTACGTTAAGTTGGGTTTTACGATAAGGAATCCTACGGCTAAGCTTTCAACGATTATCTAATCCTACGCATAAAGTGTTACGCATAAGCACTAATTTCTACGCCTAAGAACAAAGTTTACGAGTAAAATTTTGAGCAAAACTTCAAACGACCATAACTTTTGAACCAGAACTCCGTTTTCGATTCTCCCATCAAAACGACCGTGAGAACGAGGAGAATAGACCGAATAAAGGGTCAACCTTCAAGTCCTAAAACGCTCCAAACAGAAGTTATTGAGGTTTTAAGTTTTAGACCAAATTTTCACTACAACAACCGAGCTTAATTTTCATCAAACACAACTTCTTTATCGTTGAATCGATCCTACATCAACTTTATCATCAAATACCTTCATCTATGGCAACTCAACAAGACATTCATGCACCGGTGCCAAAACCATCCTCCTATGTTGGAAAAAGGTGGATATCTTCAATGGACAAGTCGATGCTCCGCTACATCAAGACCAAACCTAATGGAAAACGATGATTCAATCCATTATGAATGGACCCTTCAAGCCTCGACAAGTCCAAGACCCCGTAATCCTAATGCAACTCCTCCCGTCCCACCATCTTTTCGTACTCAAGATGAATCAGAATACACTGAAGAGGATAAGAAGCAAGTCGAAGCAGATGACATGGCAATTCACATTGTCCAACTGGGTTTACCAAGAGAGATCTTTGCTGCTGTAGACAGTTGTGAAACTGCTTTCGATATGTGGGAACGTGTTAGACGGCTATGTTTTGGAACCGAAATTGGTAAACAAGATATGGAGAACAAGCTGCTAACTGAATGGGAGAGGTTTACATCTACTCCAGGAGAATCCATTGAATCCTACTATGGAAGGTTTTGCACTTTGATGAACGAGCTGATCAGAAACAAGTTGGCACCCAGAACTATCGTGACCAATATCAAATTTCTCAACAATCTTCCAGAAGAATGGGGACGATATGTCACTATTGTCAACCAAACAAAGGACTTACATCAAGTGAACTTTGATCAACTCAACGATTTTCTAAAACAAAACCAAGTCAAGTCAATGAAGTTAGGAAAGAAAGATTGGCAAAGAATCATGATCCATTGGCACTAATTGCAAAGACTCCAACTCCGGTGAACTCACAACAACAAGCTTCATCATCTTCCACTAACAACAACTTGCAAAGAATACATTCCACAACCACAAGTCGTTATCCTCAACAACAATTCTACTCTCATGAACAACAAGTCAATCAACAACAACAATATCCACAATACCGTGAACAAGGAATCACCGATCTTGAACCGAACAAGAACAAGCTTTGTCAATCGAATTTGCTTTTTGACTAAAGCATTCAGAGGTCGCTATTCCACACCAACTAACAACAACCAAAGGATTTCATCAAACACTCATAATGTGCAAATTGCAGTAGGGTGTGAATATGGGTCATCAAGGACAATTGGTTGGAGTTATTGGGAATCAGCGAGGATATGCTCTTGGATTTCGGATGGGTAATCAGACGGTTCCGTATCGGGTAATCAGTTGGGTCGAATGTTGGAAATCGATGGGCGAATGTTGGGAATAGAGCGATGGGTAATCGAAGGGAATGTTGCGGCCCAATCGTTGGGAATTATGGAAATGTGAATCAAGGTAATCAGGTTAATCAGTTACGTGTTACAACTGTCAAGGAGTGGGTCACATGGCAAGGAATTGTCCTACTAAGCCGAAAAAGAAGGATCTTGCGTATCTTTAAAGCTATCATGTTGGTACAAATCAAAAGCGGGATTGCAATTGAGTGTTGAGGAACATGACTTTATGGCTATTATGGATGATTTGGAAGACCTAGAGGAAATCAATGCAAACCGCATCTTCATGGCAAACCTTTAGGAGACTAAGTACGACATCGACTCGACGCACCTCCCGCCTATGACGCAATGCGATGTCGAGGTACCAATCATTGATCCAAGCTATAACAATGTCATATTTGATGTGTTTACTCATGACGATCAACATTCGTGACATCCGCACCTACTTATGATACATACGTGGACAATCCGAGTTGTAGCCATACTAACTCTAAAACTCGGATGTGGATCCTAGTGGTGGTGTGTGGCACAAAATACCGAGACCGATGAGGAAATACGTGCTTATTTTGAAACATTAATCAATAAGCGTGGCATTGAAATCGAGAAAGTTAAAGCGGTCAATCGCGATGTTAAGGCCGCGAATGCTAAATTGACCGAGCTTGAGAGTTACAAGGAGAACGCAAAAGCTTTTGAATTTCACAAAACAAAGAGTCAGAATTAGAAACTGATTATTGAAATTCCGTTTTAAAAGAAAAACAATTGCAAATCAAGTATAACACACTTGATGTGAATTTAAACTTGAAAATAAAATCTTTAAACAAGGAAATTTCTGATCTAAATGACCAACTTTTTAAAGAAAAAATAATGTTTTCGATCTTGAAAAGAGAAGAAACAATTGATTGCTTGATTTTTCAAAGCGAAGATTCTCTCCTTGATGAAATTCTTGATAAAGATGAGAAAATAAAAAATTAGAAAATTTGCTTGTTACAACGGGTCATTCATTAAATCAACCAATATACTCGATTAATCAAACGAATCCGTATTTTCATACAACACAAAAATGGCTCTAGGTAACTCACCTCCTTGTTTCCTCAAGAAAGCTCGGAAAGAACATAATGTTTTAAACAATGGAAAAGCTTTGCATGAACCCATACTTATTCATGATTCTCTTGATACGTTAGAACTATCGATGAGAGTAGATCAAAATGAAACAAAAGAATCCGAAATCAAACCCATTGATTATAACAAATGGAACAAAATTAATGGAATTACTTTTGTGCCACAAAAGAAAAGTCAAAGTTTTCCATCACACCCAAGTGTTTCAAACAAAGTGTCAACACCGGTTTCAAAATCAAAACTAGTTCAAAACCGGTTGTTGTCTCAAAATCTATTTCAAAATCGAACAAATGTCTTCAAACAATCCTTTTAACACAAGTGATGCCAGAAGCATTTTAGAAGATGTTAAAACTAGAATTGGGAGACTTCAAGAGATTGTCAAATCTAAAACCAATATTACAACTAACATCCGGTTTTCTAGTTTTGATGATGAAAATAAAAGTTTTTGAAACTCAAATTGCCCTCAATTTGAATAACATCAACTCAAGGGTAATTCATTTTGACCAAGCATTTTTAAAAAACAATTGACTTTGTCAAGGACCATAAATCCCAGTAAAACAAGCTAATGAAAGTGTTGAACACATCAAAGTTTTGGAAAATTTAAATGATTCTCTCTTCAAGATGTTCGGCTACCGATATTATGTCCATTGTTTTACAAACATATTCTGTTGAAGATCATGAAAGAATCCAGTCTGAGACCTCTGTAATTGTTTCAAAATATGAAAAAGCTCTTGAAAAACTTGAAAAAGAAAATGTCTCATATTTTAAACAACTTGATCGAAAATATGAGGAATGCAAGTATGACAAATTGTCGTATGAGCGTGCCTACAAGGACATGAAAGAGAAAAATGATTTTTTGAGGGCTCAGCTGGAATGTCAAAAAGGAAAGGCTGTGGATACTAGGATTATAAAACCATTGACTGAGAAGAAAGCAAATGTTCCCAAACCGGTTTTAAAACCAAAAATGTCTGTTTCTATGCCTCCTCCAAAAGTCAATGAGAAAATGATTTATCAAAACAAGTCAATCCACCGCCTTGCCTAAACAAAATGTTGAAAAGGAAAAGCGGTTATCGAGAAACCAAAAGTTTTAGCACTGGCCTTTTAGGATGAGTACCACTAATGCATCGCCTCCACATCTAAAACATATGGAACAAACGACATAAGTTTAGATAAGCACTCCAAAGAGACTAGGAAAGCGAAACCACTTTCTAGAAAAAATGTGAATCCTAATGCGTGTGCCTTACCTTCTACAGACTAGAAAGCACCTCTAGGAGCAAAGAGACTAAAGCCTAAGAGCAATACAAGGAACAATAGAGTCTCGCATGCCTCTAAGAGCAGTAGCTTGAATAAAGAGAAGAAAGTAGAAGAACACCCTAGGAATTTACCGCTTTATAATAAGAAAGACATTTCATCTGAATGTAATGAACCTATGAAACTTGCTAAGTCTAATGAATGTGTTGAATCTCTTTGTTTAACTTACAAGAAATCTTTAACTAATATTCATGATGATTGTGTTTCTAAGAATGAGATTGTTAAGCCTGTTAAGAAGAACGTTCCCAAAAGAACTTATGCTAAACGAATAGGAAGACAAGTGGCAAGACTTAGGCTTTGCACTACTGATAAGAAGCATAGTGTTTACTTTAGGGATGATATATGGAAACCAACGGGTAGAACTTTCACATTCCAGAATGGTAGAATGAGTGATGAACCTGTCTTACCAATAGATAACTTCTATGAGTGTGATCAGGATTTTACCTCTAACCCAAAGGAACCAAAATCAAAACGGTTTGCAAAATCTTCTTCTTACATTATTGGCGGAGTTATCGAAATATGTCTTTGGATCGTCGACTTGGGTTGCTCCAAGCACATGACCGGAATCTGAAGTTGGCGATCAATTTAAATCGGAAATTCATGGGAACCGTACATTTGGAAATGATCATGTAGCAGCTATCATGGGTTATGGAGATCTACCTTTGGAAATTATTTGATCACTCGGTTTTACTAAGTCGAAGGGTTGGGACACAATTTGTTTTCGATCGGGCAATTCTGTGATGCAGATTTAGAGGCTGCTTTTAGGAAAAATTCTTGCTTCGTTAGAAACTTGGATGGCACTGATCTCTTAACTGGGAATTGTGATACAAACTTGTATGCTATCGACATTAACCAAATGGCCTTTTCATCACCAATATGTCTTATGACACGAGCATCTGGAACAAAGTCCTGGTTGTGGCACAGACGATTATCCCATCTCAATTTCGATACAATCAACAAACTTGCCAAAGACAACATCGTCAATGGACTTTCAAAGTTTAAATACACCAAGGATCACTTATGTCCATCATGCGAACAAGGAAAAAGCAAAAGAGCATCATATAAACCCAAACCCGTACCTAGTTCAGAAGCAAGGTTGCATATGTTGCACATGGACTTATGTGGCCCAATGAGAGTTAAAAGCATTAATGGGAAAAAGTATATTCTTGTTATCGTCGATGATTATTCAAGATATACATGGGTTAGATTTTTGAGATCAAAAGACGAAGCACCAGGCATCATCATCACCTTCCTGAAACGTATTCAAGTACTTCTTCAAGCTCCTATACGGGTTGTAAGAATAGACAACGACACAGAATTCACTAATTACGAGTTAAGAGCTTATTTTGAATATGTTTGAATCACACATCGACATCGGTTGTTAGAAATCCACACAGAATGGGGTAGTTGAAAGAAGAAATCAAACTCTTGTGGAAGCTGCTCGCACAATGCTAATCTATTCTAGTGCATCGTTATTTCTATGGGCGATGTTGTTGCCACGCTTGTTTCACTCGAACCGATCCCTAATCCATCCAAGATTCAATAAAACCCCATATGAAATAGTGAACAACGAAAACACGATATCTCTTACTTTCACGTGTTTGGCGCTTTGTGCTATCCGACAAACGACAGAGAAGATCTAGGAAAACCGAAAGCTAAAGGTGATATTGGAATCTTCATTGGATATTCGATAACTCGAGGGCATTTAGGGTGTATAACGGAAGAACTAGGAGGATCATGGAGCGATGAATGTGAATTTTGATGAAATTTCACGGATGGCTTCGAGAGACTCGCTCTAGAACCCGCACCAAACCTAATCAAGACTTAGAACCCGGACACATCGATTCGGGACTCGGACATCAAAGAGCTCCATCAACTTTTGCCGACACACCTCATGAACAAGAATGGGAGAAATTATTTGAGTTAATGTTCGATGAATACTATGGTGGAACTTCGACAAATGCATCAAACCATCATTCCGCTGCACCCGCTCAAAATCATCCACCACCAACAGAAGATGCATCTACAACGGTCGAAACCAATGCACCAACTCCATCAACATCATCTACATCTACTCCTATAACTCCAATTCTTCAAACAGTTCTACCAGCAGTTGATGAGCAAAACCAAAACATATCATTTCAAGAAGAACCTACTCAAAACCAGAACGATGCAACGTTAGATGAAGACTTATTTGAAAACCCGTTTGCTACGGAATCAGCTGAATCATCTTCAAGCTTACGAGAACCATCTAACTCGCATACGTTTAACATACGGTATCCTTCTACTCTGAAGTGGACAAAAGACCACCCAATTGAACAAGTTATTGGTGAACCTTCAAGGCCAATTCAGACGAGACGCCAACTTGCCACCAATTGCGACTTGTGCATTTACATTTGTTCAATTAGCAACATCGAACCGAAAAACATTAGGGATGCAATGGCAGATAATGCTTGGATATAAGCAATGCAGGAGGAACTTCTCCAATACCGTCTTCATGACTCTTGGGATTTGGTTCCAAGACCAATTGACATTCGTGTCATTGATCTCAAATGGTTATGGAAGAACAAAAGGGATGAAGAAATGACTATAATTCGCAACAAATCTCGTCTCGTGGCCAAAGGATACAGACAAGAAGAAGGGATAGACTTTGAAGAGTCATTCGCGCCGGTAGCTAGACTTGAGGCAGTCAGGATATTCTTAGCCTATGCAGCTCACAAAAACATCACGGTTTATCAGATGGACATTAAGACCGCGTTCTTGAATGGAACTCGAAAGAAGAAGTATACGTGAGTCGACCGGAAGGCTTCATAGACATGGAACATCCGGACTACGTCTACAAACTCAAAAGGCAATCTATGGTTTAAAGCAAGCTCAGAGCGTGGTATGACGAATCGTCCTCTTTCCTTATCCTAAACAATTTCACCAAAGGAACAGTTGATCCTACCTTGTTTATACAAAATTGAAAAAACGACATTTTGATTGTTCGGATCTCGTGGGCGACATCATTTTGGGTCCACTAATCCGAATCTTTCAAAACATTTTGAAAATCTCATGAAAAGCAAATTTGAAATGTCCATGATGGGGAACTAAAATTTTTCTTGGTTTACAAATACGTCAATCCCCTGTGGAATTTTTATCAATCAAGCTAAATATACAACTGAGATTTTGAAAAATCATGGTATGGATAATTGTGACTCGGTCGGTACACCAATGGTAACTTCACCAAAAATTGGAGCCGATTTATTTGGGAAACCCATCGATCCAAGAAATATCGAGCATGATTGGTTCTCTCATGTACCTCATCGCTAGTCGACCCAATATTCATTTTTTGTTTTCTTATTAGCACGGTTTCGTGCAAAACCTACCGAATCGCACCTCAAAGAGGTTAAAAGGATCTTCGGTACCTAAAGACATCCCTTCACATGGGACTTTGGTATCCGAAGGAATCGGATTTGATCTAATTGCCTTTTCGGATGCGGACCACGCAGTGACCAAGTTACTGACAAAAGCACATCGGAGGAGCACAATTTTTGGTGAAAAGTTAGTAAGTCGGTCTTCAAAGAAACAAGATTGCACTGCACTTTCAACCGCTGAAGCTAAGTATGTGTCTCTATCTGCATGTTGTGCTTAAGTTCTATGGATGAGAACACAACTCACAGATTATGGCTTTACTTTCGATAAAATACCTATGTATTGTGACTCGAAAAGTGCCATAGCCATATCATGCAATCCTGTTCATCACTCAAAGACTAAGCACATTCGTGTCCGTTACCACTTCATAAATAACACGTGGAAGAAGGTACTGTTGAATTATTTTTCGTGAAGACAAATTACCAACTCGCCGATCTATTTACTAAAGCCCTTACAAAAGAAAGGTTTAACGATTTAGTTCGACGAATTGGAATGCGAAGCCTAACCCCTGAGGAGTTAGAACGTCTTCTCGAATCTTCTTGAAAATGATTTTCCAAAAAGCTTCGCTGTAAATATTTTTGAAAAACAAAATACAAAATTTGAAAAACCAACAAAAAAAAATATAAAAATTTCAAAAATACAAAAACAATATAAAATCAAAAATCCAAAAATATTCTTCTCATGACATGTCTCTTGTAGAATCGATATTCTGTACGTCTCTAGAAATATCACTCAACAATGATACGGACATGTACAGATGCTTGAGCGAGAGTTCTTTAAATGTTTTCTAAAAAATGTCGTTTCTCAAAATTTTCTTCATAAAATGGCTTTCGTATACTTCTGTACGAAACCCAGACTAAAATGATTACTTTTGATTTTTTTTCAAATCAAAACTCGTGTTTTTAAAGAAAAAATCAAGTGTACGCTTCAGTGCACTACATTTAAAACTGGTGAGAAATCATCATCATCTTGTGCACCTTTTTCAATATTGTTCAAAAGATTTTCAAAATCTTTCAAAATATTTTGTGCTCAAGATAACTCCTCTAAAACCCTTTAATTGATTATGCTTCATTAAAGGGGAGTATAAAACTAAAATGTTCCAAATTCATGCTTAAATCAAATCCGTTTGTCTCCCAAAAGATTCTAAAATGTTGTTTAATCCATTGATATAAAAATATCACGAATATGCTATTTTGAGGGGAGGAGACGTGATTAAAATGTGATCAAAAGTTTAATGATCGTTGTTTAAATCTCAAAAGAGCTCGACTCGGTTGTAACCAATGAATTGACGAGGAATCATGTACCATTCGAGAAACTTTCTATGGACTTGACCTTTTCAAGATGGGTAATAATTTCAAGCTAGTTCTCTAGTGATGTAACTCGTGTCTCGAATCGGTCTTGTTTATTTAAAGTCGATCAATTCAAAAGTGTGAACTCTACCCTCTGCGTGCGATTACGGTAAAACAATATAAGCACAAGTGAAGGGGAGTGTTTCTGAAAAACAAAACTCTCAAGGTGTTAACAAAATGTTTTGATAATCATAAACACTTTGAGAGATTTTCAAGAAAAATGGTTTTATGGCAACAATAGGACAGTCATGGAGTTATAAGGTGACTAAGGATAGGTAAATCCGTCCTATGATCCGCCAGAGCCGGAGGGATCTACCCAAGGACATCACAAATAGTTAGTATCAGAAGTCCTTAGGAATGATTGAAAAAAGGAGTAATGTGAGAAAGGAGAAAGAAGTGGTTGAAGAATTAAAAAGAAAAGTAAAAGAAAGGGTGAAAAGTAATAACCCTCCATAATCAACCTTAGGGCAGAAACCGGGTTCAATATATATGCTACTGGCTGTCACTTAGATGACGCCGGTATTGAAGACAAAGACGTCATGGACCCAGTGACGCACTGCACTAAACCTTCTAGCCACTCAATTCCTCTTAAAATGATTTGTTTCATTCTCACTGGGAACCCTACATAATCTATCGACTTTCTCTTAGAGATCGTTGGTATTAAAGAAGGAGACCCTCTCCCTAGTCTCCACTCAGGAAAAACCAAAATGCACTATTGAGTCTAGTGCTACGAGATTTATCAAAAGATCTCATAGGAACACTTGAGATGACATCGCTTGCTGTTCATCAATAAAGACACAAGTGATATATTCTAGAGTCCTACGCAGATCTTAGCAATCTGCCGAACATTTATGAGAAGTTTCACATTTGTGACCCTCAATGATTGAATGGAAACTTCCGCCAAGGTCAACATCAAGCGACCGACAAGCAGTCACTTGGTAATTCCCCGTGGATTACTCTTAGTGTGTCTCAAACGGTCTACATCATGAAGTGATGCTTGGTGTACTTCAATGACTCATCCGAATTGTAGATGTACCGGTATATCACGTTATCTCACTTGTGGGACTCCGGTTCAAGAACGGCCTTTGTGAGAATTAGAGACGTGTTTTCAAACTATGTTGTTAACACACATTCGTAAGTTCAAACTTGTCAAACGTGGACGTTACTTGGATTACTTCTAACCCATGAATTTTATGTTTTCTTCTTATGGATGCTGCTGCGATGGATGCTCATGGAGGAAGAGATCGTGTAGATTCTCCACATGCTCATACCAACAACACATGAAAGTTCTCATCAAAGGCAACACAAAGTTAAAGATGATTCTTCGTCAATGTCAAAGAATCTACAAAGTATAAAGACTCGAGAACTATATCATTGGCAATTAAAAGTCAAATAGAAGTGTGAGCATGGTGGAGAAAGACGTGGAGACACCTAACCAACGAAGTTGACAACGGCAGACAACCACATTAACTGATCACAAAGCATGAAGGAATAAAGAATTAAGACTGTTCTATATCTACACTCAAAGTTCAAGCTCAAGGAAAGTAAAGACCTAATCAAGTGGAGCATCTTTTGAATGACCACCCCTTATGGGGAGATTGTTAGCCGTAACATTTTTATTAGAAGTGATGGTCATTCACGTTTAGGAACTTTGTAACCTGTGTTAGATATCGTATTAGAATAGTCAACGGGCTCGTGGATTTGACTAAGCTAAATGGCTAGAAGTTATGTTAAGCTAGCCTTGAATAAGTTCATGTAATCCAATCCATGTCCACGAGGCCCAAGCCTAAGCCCATGGGGCGTTTAGTACTTGTAGTATAAATACCCCTCAAAGTCTCATTTGAGGGGTGTGCTTGAGTGTGTGTTTTCTTTAAGCTATACAAGTTTCTCTCTACACATATACGCATAATAACATCATCAGGTCACCACTTTCCTTTCTTCTTCTTATTACGCATATCATACGTTTGTGTTTGTTTCGTGTTATACTCGTGTTACGCGTAGTATACGTTTGGTTAGCTTGGTAACGTGATAAGGTTGAGATGTTTAAGGTCCTACAACAGCCGTTAAAAAAAAGATTAAACACCGTAAAATTTTCTGCGAAAATCTTGTCAACAATTTGGTGTGTAAATGGTCAGTAATTCGTGGGAAATTTCCCACAGATTTATTCCAAGGAAAAATTGATGGGAAAAACCAATTTGTGTAGTAGTGACAGATTGTAACCGAATAGAGCCTTCTTTTTCAAGAGGTTAAGATGAGCACTTTAAAATTGCTTGCACTTAGCAGGAATTGAACATGAGACCTCACACTATAGTAATTGTCAACACATAAACTAGTTAGAAGAAAAAAAATATTATTGCTTCTAGTATTTATTTATTTTTAAATGCTTCATGACAAAGATATGGAATCTTATTAACACTAGGATTCTAATAAGTTATTGTTAGTTTTATAGACAAACTTAATGTGTGTATGTCCGGATTCGAACTCGAGATAACGAGATTGTACACTTTACGTATAAGATTTAATGTTCGTATAATTAATGTAAAATGTTACGGTTAATTATTAAATGCACAAATAATGACTAACAACCGTTAAGTAATTAACGATAATTGACTAACGGTCGTTAAGTATTAAAGAGAAGGACTAGAGTGAAAATAGTGACCAAGAAAGTTCTAGAAACCATCTATGGGTCCTATACCGATCGTTTATGGCATTGGGGTGACCCAATCCTAACCTAACTTGGACACTAAGTTTTCTTAGTATAAATACAAGGCTTAGGGTTCATTGTTTTGTAACTTTTATACACACAAAATACCCTAAACCCTTTTTCTGCTCCTCTTTTTTTGATAACCGGTCGAACAAACACCCTTTAGGGTTTTCGACTTTTGTTTTTCAAAAACAAAATTGTTTTGGTTTATTGTGTTTAAGAACTAGCATTCACGTTAAATTGGTATTATTATGTGTGTACAAGAACGTGGTGTAAACACACTATTTTTTACATCTATTGGTTTGAATTGAAAACGGTAAGGGTCAATTCGTTAAACCTTATAAACCCAAATTAGGGTTTTTGTTTGTGATTGATTGGAATTGCAAAAAGGTACGCATACTATTTATTATTCAGTTACTTAATTTACAATTATATGTTAAGTCTTCCGCTGTGTGCTTTGATATTTTCTTGTGTTATATTTATGTATGTCATGTTATATAATTCCAAAAGTGGCATCACGAGCCGTTATAATGTGTAATTAATTACCGAAACACGTAAAAATCGAATATTGTATTGTGGTTTGCATGCTAATCGATCTTAGGGTTTAAAAATTTGAAACCCTATTTTTTAAAGTTTTTAATTAGGGACATGGCTCTTGAATTTAATAAAATAAATAAATAAATTGTGTTTGTTTTGATTATTAATTAGATCAGAAACCCTAGGTTTGCATGCTATATTTATTGGTTTAAAATTAATGAGTATATGTTATGTCATTAATTGAGTATGCATTTTTGGGACTTCAATAATTGTTATGTGAACATCCATGATAAAAACATGCATGTTTGGGGAAGACCTCAATAATACATTAATGAATCAATTATGTGCAATACGATATATATTTAGCTATGACTTACGCAATCGATTCATCGATGTATGTGGCTCACTTTGTACATAGATGAAAACAAGTGAAAGTCTTAGTTAAATATACGCATTTAATTAAAACATAGAATTGATCATTAATAGGGTTTTATCAAATAAGATTGCGTGTGGCTAGTTTACACATATTAATTGTTAAGTTATGTGTGTATTATTTTAGTTGTTTATTTTTTATTTTACTTGTTTGTTCATTTTTATTTAGGCAAGTTGTAAGCAAAGGGTAATTTTTGAATAGAAAAATAAACCGAACTAAACTATGGTGAAATATGATTTGCTTTTAAGAATTAAATCTTAAACTTTTAGTCGATTGATGTTTCTTGTACCAAATAGTTAGAAAGGTTCACCCAGTTTGACAAACTATAAGAGAGGTATAAGGAGGGGTACGCATTAAAATGTGACCCAAAAAAGAAGGTTTTTAATATGCTTCACGCTGACCCGCTTCTCTGCTTCTTTGTGCGTCAAAATGGAGCTACCTACGACTATTTACATGTACAAAACATCTTAATGGTGAATTGACCTTAATTTCACGCGCCACTTTTGTGGTAATTATCCGAATAACTTGGGTCTTATGAGTCATTCAGTAGTACGATATAGTGGACGATAACTAAAGGTAATTCTTTGATTGATTTACCCAATACCTTGATTGAAACTTTGTTGATTTAGGGTGCACTTGGTTCAAAATGGGGAATGGGAAAGGGAAAGGCAATGGGAATGCAAAGGGAATGCAAAGGAATGGAATGGAGATTATCATTATCTTTGATAGTGCTTGGCATGAGAAAAATACATTAACCTCCAAAGTGGTGATGGTGGTGGTGGTTAGTGGTGGTGGTGGTGGTTGCTTTTGGTGGTGGCTGCTGGTGGTAGTGGTGGTGGTGATGGCTGGTGGTGTTGGTGGCTGCTGGTGATGGTGGTGGATGCTAGTGGTAGTGGATGCTAATGGTGGTGGCTGCTGGTGGATGCTGGTGGTGGTGGTGGCTGCTGGTGGTGGTGATGGTGGCTGGTGGTGGTGGTGGTGGCTGTTAATGGTGGTGGCTGGTGGTGGTGGCTGCTAATGGTGGTGGTGGTGGCTGGTGGTGGTGATGGTGGCTGGTGGTGGTGGAAGTGGCTAGTGGTGGTGGTGGCTGCTGGTGGTGGCTGGTGGTGGTAGTGGTGGCTGCTAATGGTGGTGGCTGGTGGTGGTGGTGGTGATGGCTGGTGGTGGTGGTTGGTGGTGGTGGTGGCTACTGCTTGATGTTGCTGCTTCTAGTGGTGGTGGGTAATCATTACCATACCTCCCAATTTACAGAGTAATGCCCCATTACCCAATACTAAACAATGATTGCATTCCCTAGTCTAACCAAGCATGTTTAATCATTACCTTTGCCATTCCCCACCCCCCATTACCCCCAACCAAGCACCCCCTCTAATTTTAGTTAAGATAACTAATTAGTAAAAGTTTTTTTTATTGAAACATATGATACAAAGATGAATGCATGACATGTTTGTACATATTTGATTTAACACCAAAATCAAAATTACTACCATTTAAATTTAAGTTATATGACATCCAATGAAACAGGAACACATGAGGTTGCCATTTAGTTACCGTGAGACATGGCTAGATTGTAATCAAAGGGTAAATCTCCACTTGTCATGAGAACGGCCGTGGATGAATTTGCATTTTCTTAAGTTGGATAACTTAATTGAGTTGATAGTGAGAACTAGTAGCTCAAGGCATAAGATGAGGATAAAATATGCTTACATTGCAACTAGAGTTGGCAAATATGTAAATCCCATAATGTTCTAGGCAAGGTTGTAAAAATCGTTAGGCGCTAGTGAGGCGGTCGGGTAGGGCCTAGTGATTAATCGGTTAGGCGGGGATTAATCGGATTGGAATTTTTATGCACAAAATTGTAATTTTAGATATTATACTATATTATATGTATGAGATAAGTATAGTGCATCAAAGTTCAAATATTTCACGTGTTCAAATATAAACATTGTCAGGACCGATTACTATATAATTTATGTGGTTTGGAGGTCTTGGTTGGTGAAAGTAGATGAAGAACATCATCCTTTCTTGAGAGAGAAAGTAGAGAGAGGGAGGAGAAAACACAAGGTTTATTGATAAGAACAAAACAATACAACTAGCCAAATGATTCACCTCACCCCTCATGGAGAGTCATGAGGGGTATATATAGGCCCTATCTTTGCCACTTAAACGATACTAGTCCCTAAGGGCAAAGTATACTACGCATCTAGTCCAATTCACGTAGGTGACGTTATCTTTATAAAAAGCGAGGCTAAAAAGTTCCCACCAAGATAGCGTCACACGTGAATGGTTACACTGAGACCTATAAATACAACACAAAGTAAATTACAATAGTAATGAACAATGTTGACTTTCTTGAAGCCAGAGTCTCTCGTAGTCTGAATCTCGAGGCAAACTTGAAGTTCTCTCTTCCGATGACCTCGGCAAATGATCTTCTTGTAGCTCGAACTTCAAGCTGTAACGGTCTAGTTAGGTTATTACTCCTCCTAACTAGTGAGCATTTTTTTCTATGCTCCTCCGAACCGACAACACTCTTCCAACACGTCTTTAATCTTCGAGACGCAGCGGAGAAAGTAAACTCTTGAAGCACAATTTTGTCATTCAGGAACATCGTAACAACATAACTCACTTAGTATTGCATCCAAGTTGGTAAAAACCCGATGTACACCACACTACTTCTCCTTCTTGATCTTAAGCAAAATCCTTCGTAATCCAATCACGGAAGATGAAATACCAACTTCTCCCTCCGATGGTTGCGAGCTATCGGAATCATCATAATGTTGCGTACATACCGTATTACCTTCTTGATGCAATATTAACATCATAGCTTGATCAAAATTCTGTGAGAATATGTTGCAAAAATACTCTCAATAATTTTCTCTAACCAACCTTTTATCGAACCTCCTTTGAATTCACTGGCTAATTGTAATGACCACATATGGAGGAAACCCGATACGACTGACTTGAAAGGAAGCAAACATCCCAACTTTGTGACTTCATCGCTTGTTCTAAATTTTGAACAATCCACAACGCATGTGACATCGAGCACAACAACGTAACTCCTTAAAGTGATGGTTACACATTGTGAGCACTACAACGTAACTCCTTACCGATTATAACCAGATTTTCAAATTTCATAATGTGCTCCAACAAGTTATCTTGAGACATGCATCCAACCAACCATTGTCGCAAAGATAAAGAAGTCAACCCGTGAAATGTCACTTCAATTCCTCATCAATAATACCATACAAAAACCCGTAGTCATTTTTCAAATTTTCGTTCAAGCCGTGAATTATGTATCCCTCCGTGAATAATTTATATACCAAAAATACCACTATTAAGATCAAATGTTGTCCAAATAAAATGTGTAGACACAAAATAATTCGGATAACATTTAATAGTGCAATATTAAACACCCCTCACGTGCGTTTTGCTTGCATTCCATCACAGCCCCTTCAAACGATCCAGTCCAACCACATTTCATATCAGCCCAATGCAAATGAATCCCACGTTCCAAATTCCAACTGGTAAAAAAGCCCGATCCAACTTGGATAAACCGATCCACCAGCCATGTGATATCCGGATAAAGAAAACATTGCATACCCTTTTTAATTCACTTACCCTAAACCTAACAAATATCACACTCAAAAAAACGCCTACCTCATATATTTTCTCCCAATACAGTACTGAGAAAAAAAAACGCTCCTCATCAATCAATCATACGAATCTCAATCTCAAATCCCATATCCCTCGTCAAAATCACATCCGAATCAACACACTTAGAAACCATACCAAACCTTGATTATCTATTACGGTTCAAGTCCGAATCAAGAAGGGTGAAGATCTTCAAGATCCTTGATGAAGGGTCTCGGGTAAGGTTTTAATATTTGATTTGAGTCCTGAACGATCTTTAAAGATAAGAGATAACATAGTTGTTATATTCTTGTCTTTTAATTCGGATAGTGACAGAGATATTGATCAATGATGATGAGGATTCATTTGAAATAATCTATAAAAGATTACAAAGAAAAGAATCCGAATCTGAGATTGTTTTTAGTATTTTTCTTTGAAGTTTTGAAATGAATGAGAGATGGGGAGAGATGTGAGGGTCCTTTGAGGTGAGTCTAGATGTAGGATAAGTTGGTTTTGGATTTGTAACTCTCGGACTGATGATGTTATGGCTGAGGTCGAAGAGGTATTGTGATATATGGTATGTTGTGGTCATGGTCACTTTTACGCGTAACATTTTTCCATTTCTGATCATTAATTTCTTACGCGTAACATTGCTTATGCGTAGGCATACACATAACATTGCTTATGCGTAGGCATACGCGTAACATTGCTTATGCGTAGCCTATTCTTACGCGTAAGCCTAGGCTTATACGTAAGAGCATATGCGTAACTTATCATACGCGTAACTTCACACGCGTAACTCCACTGTAGATTCTTCTTATGCGTAGAAAAAGGGTTTTGACCCTTTGACTTTTTCCGGTGAGATTTTCCGACCATGTTTTTCCGTCCATCTTCAAGCAAAAACCCAGAAAAGCATAAAACTGCTTCTTTTTTTACCATGTAGACCATATGAAGATGACAGTTGACCACTTTGACTTTCACAGATTTGGAACAAAAAAGCATAAAAGGTATTGTTTGGATAAGATATACCCAAGACAGATATATTGAAGAAAAACCATGACTTTTTGTTTAGACCAAAGATGGGATACAAAAATATTTGTTTAAACTGTTGACCCATATACACGAAAAAAAAATTTCCGCCCCACAAAAATAGCACAAAAACAGCCAACAAACATGTATAAAAACCAACATAAATCAATAAAACATAACCTTGGCTCGTTATACCAATTGTCAGGACCGAATACTATATGATTTATGTGGTTTGGAGGTCTTGGTTGGTGGAAGAAGATGAAGATCTTCATCCTTTTTAGAGAGAGAAACTAGAGAGAGGGAGGAGAAAACACAAGGATAATATTGATAAACACACACAATACAAATAACCTAATGATTCACCTCACCCCTCATGGAGAGTCATGAGGGTTATATATAGGCCCTATCTTTGTCACTTAAACGATACTAGTCCCTAAGGGCAAAGTATACTACGCATCTAGTCCAATTCACGTAGGTGACGTTATCTTTATACAAAGCGAGGCTAACAAACATAATACATAATTCTTTAAAGTTTAAAGTCAAACATAGATATTAGTCGGTTTGTTGACAATTTTTAAGCGAACTTCGACCGATTAATCGGTTTGTTGACCGATTTGTGAGCGATTTTATCCGATTTTTAAGTGATTTTGTTAACCGATTTTTAAGCAATTTTGTTTGATTAATCCGAATTAGACCGATTTTGTTCGATTTTGTCTGATTAATGGGTTGTTGACTGATTTTTAAGCGATCTTTGACCAAACCGATTAAATAGGTCGATTATGATAAATCAAGGCGTTTAGTGAGCGATTAGCGATTATGCGGGGATTAATCAGCCGCCTGGGCCAATTTTTACAACAGAGGTTCTAGGAATTGAAATTTGTTAGATTGGCAATTGATGTTCGACTTGTACCTTGTTGAATACTTTTATTACTAGCTGATCAACTGATGTGATGAATCTATGTCAATTTGGATCATAGTTTTCAGTGAAAATTAAATGGTTATATGTTTATTTACTATGGATATTTAATTTTCTTGAAAGGTTAAAATTATCGAAAGTACTAACTTTTGAACTTTTTTTTCCCTATAGAATGGCTCTACCCAAAAACACTAATATGAACAAGATTAGTTCTGCTTTCAAGCAAATGCTTGATAGAGAAAAGTTGATTGGAAAAAATTTCAATAAATTGGATCGTTCATTGAGGATTGTCCTGCGTATGGCCAAAAGACTTGAATATATTAGTAAGCCTCTTCCTGCTGCTCCTGTTGTTACTGCACCTACTGCAGACCATAAAGCTTATTCAATTGAGTATGATAAGCACAATGATGTGGCTTGTCTCATGCTTGCTGGGATGAACTCTCAATTGTAAAAGAAATTAGAGAGCTTTGGTCCCATGTACATGCTCATAAACTCAGACGTATGTTTGAGAAACCAACTACTATGAAGTTATATGATTTGCTTGATTCTGTACACAGTTGTAAGCAGGATGCTGGTAAATCCGTGAGTGCTCATGTCCTTGAAATCAAAAGTTACCTGGACCAACTGGAGCGACTCAGCTATGGTTATTCCCAGGATGTATCTGTTGGCCTTATCAATCGATCCCTTAACCAAGATTTGTTTGGTGGTTTTGTGCGAAACTATAGCATGCATTGCACGGGAAAGACAGGCACTGGGTTACATGCAATGCTCATTGATTTTGAGAAATGATTACCCAAGAAGGCACCTACACCCCAAGTACTAGTAATACAAGGTGGTAGGATTACTAAGCCCAAAAAACCGCAACAAGCGAAAAAGAAGGGTAAAGGCAAAGGAAAGGGCAAACAAGTTGTGACCCACCAACCAATGCCTAAGAAGCAGAATCCTCCTAAGAAGAAAGAGAATCCTCAGAAGGATTTGGCTTCTTGTCACCAATGAAACACACCCGGATACTTGAAGCGGAACTGTCCATTGTTCCTTGATGAGTTGCGCTTGAATAAAAATAAGAAGGCTGGGAATGTCACGAGCACTTCAGGTGTTTTTATGATTGAATTATTTTCTTTTCCTCGTAAGAATAATTCCTGGGTATATGATACGGGATCTGGTACTCATATTTGTAACACATCGCGAGGACTTAGAGGAGCAAGGAAGCTGGCCGATGGAGAAAGATACTTGTACGCAAGGAATGACATACGTGCAACCGATATCTCTTTGATATCATATAATATAATATATAGTAGTAGCAAAACTCAACCCGACCACTTAGTCAAATGGTCAACTCAATAAAATCCAAAATTATATATTTTACCGGAAGTGTTTTATATTCCCGGGTCGTTTTGTCCCAACGAAGTGTGAAATAGAAATTAAAATCGGAGTCAGTTCGTGATCGGGTGATTTGTATACGATAAGATATTTTGGATATTATGACTAAAAACAAAGAACATGAACTAAAAAGCAATTATTAATCATATAAAACAAGAAAAAAAGCACGATTATGTCCTAACGCAACCTAAACTAAAAACGAGCACTTAACGGTAACGTAACGAGCTAGAAAACCTAAATTATCAAATTTTAACCCTAAAAGTGAAAATTTATTTTTTTAAAGTCCTAGATGATTAAAAATAATTTTCAAAAAAAGATTGATATTTTTCTAATTTTATTGTATTTATTATGAATTAAAAACACTTTTAATCTAAAAATATTATAAAAAATACTAAACTAAATGAAAAAAATCTAAAAATTTCATGAAAAGTACTTTAAGCAATAAGGAATCAAGGAAAAATAAAAGGGATGAGCCAGCTAATATAAATAAGCCGGAAATAAGCCCAAAAGGGCTGGAAAGCTAAATGGAAAAGTTTGGTTAAATATAAACCAATGCACCCTAGAAACTGTAGGTCCCTAGGGCGCAGTTGGTAGTGAGTGTGTGTGTTAAGTGGTTGAGGTGGGTTGACGTGAGGGGTTCGACTCTTGACTTCCCCACTTCCCACTTATTTATTTATTTATTTATTTATTTATTTATTTATTTATTTTTTATGCAAAACTACTTTTTAAAACATATTAATAAGCTGAAATCAAACACTTTTAGTGAAAACACAATTTTATAACCTTAAAAATAAGCCGAGTCAGTTCAACAGATTATTAAACAAAGATAAAAGTTAAAGGAATTAACTGATATGAAGCACAAGCTTCTAAAAGCTTGTGCTTGACTCTAATAAACTATCTAAAACCTAAACTAAACCTAATAAGCACTACAAATCTTAATTAAGCCAGAGAACAAATAGCAAAAGCTTAAGAACTTAATGAGCAATTTTGACCACAACTGATATGAAGACAACCTGTAGGGACACATTCAGGGTGTGTTTGGCAAAAGTAGTTGTGAGCATTAGTAGTGAGCAGTAGCTGTGAGCTGTCAGTAGTAGCTGTGCAGCTCACCGCTCATCGCTTTTTAAAGAAGCATTGAAAAATTGAGCATTGCTAAAAAATAAGAAAGCTCACCGCTCCTTTGCCAATCAACTACTAAAAATAAAAATGCTCATGGCTGACCGCTCATCGCTCCAAAAAGCTTCACACCGCTCCGTGCCAAACATACCCTCAAGCTAAGCTATCAAATAAGCTACTAAGACAATAAGCTAATATATTTAAACCTTAAAACAACATACCCTATACTCCAAAGAACCCACAAAAGCAATTTTTAAACAATTTGGATTTAAATTATGCTTATAAATAAGCTGATAAAATGACATCTTAAGCAAAACTGATAGATTATAATAAACCTGCAGTCCTGAACCACCATTTTTAAGCACTAAAATAAGCTATCAAAAGTTAAAACTAATAAGTAGAACATCAAAACAGATGAAGATTAGCTACTAAAGAACACATAAAACCAATTTTTAGATATTTTGGACTGAAAATAAGCTAGGAAAGTAAGCTGAGAAAAGGACAGTTAGGAATATTTTTTTGGTTTTTTATTTTTTAAAACAGAAACTAGCAGACTTAAAATAGGAAATAAAAATTGATTCAAAAGACTCAACTAACTTATAAAGCTAAATTTGGACTAAAAAACTACACCTAAGAAGTACTTTTTATGGATTTTCCAATATAAGCTGTTTAAACTACTATTTTTCTTAAAAGTTTGAAAAAACTTGATTTAAACTAATTAAACTTTGCTAAAAACTGAAATCAAGTGATCAAAACTATTAAAAAACTGATTTAAAGCTAAATCAAATTGGCTAGATAGCCAAAACAAGCACTAGCAGTTTTAACCAGTTTTAACTTATGCTTAAAACTGTCGTGCCAAATACTCCTTTAACTTCTTAAAATCACTTTTAAAACTGAATTAAGACATAAAACTTTGAGATTGTTAAAAACATATGAACTATGACTATAATCAATGAGTTTTAAGCAAAATGATGAGAGAAATAAGCACTCACCCATAACCTAAAGCTTATTGGTGTTTTGATAGTTTTTTAGAAATAGACACTTTAAGCTATAAACTATCAGACCTAAGCATATAAAAGAACAATTAATTAATAACTAAGCATAAACAGGCAGAAATTAACAGTAAATAAGCACTAATAAGAAGAAATAAGCAATAAGCATTTTATAAGCTAAAAGATGAAAATTGAACTTACAAAGGCCCTTTGCTCAAACAAGGGCATCAACCTGCTCATAGAGCTTATCTACAAGCTCCAGCTTATCAAATGATAAGCTGGTAAAACCCCTATAAGCTTTTCCCTTGCTAGATTGTCTTTCATATTAGCTTATTTTGTTTTTAGAACAGATTTTTAAACTTAAATGGTTATAAAACTGACCACAAGCTACACATACTCACAACAAGCTATTGAAATGCTTATGTGAGTGTAAGTGAAGTAAATAAAGCTTATTAACAGCTTATTAAGACAAATGAAAATATGATGAAGGCATTAAAGTAAATGAGACAAAAATTGAAAGTAAACTGAATTTTATTAAAGATTTAAAGAGTACACTGCTTAAAAAGTAAATTACAATATGAAAAAGCAGTAGATGAAACAATAAGTAGTAAAATAAGACAATAAATTGGACACAATATTAAGCTATTGGACGACTTGTCTTGTGTGATGAGGAGGTCCTTTTATATGCCTTTGTGGAATGATCTAGGTCTTGGGATTCCTTCTTAGCTTCAATCATGACCATTCAATCAATATCTCATCATCTGCCTATTATCTCAGCCATTAGATTGAGCTTCCACGCGTATCCTCTAATCAGAATGCTTAAGATAGCCAGCGTGTACTCTTGTGATGTCACCTCTAACATGTCAGACGGGTTCTAGAAGGGTACAAGGTTAATTTGGTAGGGTGATTGAGTTGGGTTAAAAAGGTGGGAGGAACGAGGTGAATAGTGATTAATTTAGGCGCGCTTCATTTTTTTTATTTGACTTATTGAGTGTTGGGGTGGACTGGGTAAGTGTAAAGGTTAAAAGGGTTATGGGCTAGGGTCGGTTTGTGGAATTGGACTGGGCAGTATGGTTAAAAAGGGTGGTGGACTGGTTTAGGGGATAAGGGTTCATTGGACTGGTTAAAGGTTTAGTAGTACGGAGTAGTTTAGGATTTATTGTTGTAAAAGGGATTTAACACTAGTTAGTTAGGACTAACTTTGTAAAAGTTTAGGACTAAAAGTGAAAATTGTTTAGGGACATTTGGTGAAATATTTTTAAGGTTTAATAATTTTGGGTTTAGGCATGATCCAAACAGTAGATTTTCATCCCCAGCTCCAGCTTTTCACGCTCATTCCAATCTCGTGCTCGTTTTTGTCCGTTTTGTCTTTATTTTTGTCCTTTTCTTATATCCGATACCTGCACATACACAAACACAAAAACAAGCATATATTTGACATTTCTGATTATTTTTTGGTCTTTTGAGTCCGTTTTTGATAAAGACAAGGTATGTGAACTCACACATACGAGAAACTGTTAAAGCCATAGGGACATTCAATTTAGTTTTACCTTGAGGTTTAGTACTAGTATTGAATAATTATCATTATGCACATTTTATACTTAGATGTGTCATTTTAGTTTCTTTGTTATTGGATATTGGTTTTGTTCACACATTTACTAGTAATGGAATTTCTATTTTTTTTAAATAATGTTTTTTACTTTAATGCAATTCCTGTAAATGGTGTGTTTGAAATTGACATGGATAATCATGTGTCCAATGGAAATAATTTTGTGTATAGCATAAGCAATAAGAGAATAAATTCTAACTTGGATTCTACTTATATATGGCACTGTCGCCTTGCCCACATTGGCAAGAAACGCAAGGAATAGCTGTAACACGATGGGCTTTTGAAAAATATCAATGAGGAATCATTTGATAAGTGCGAATCTTGCATATCTGGAAAGATGACAAGGAAACCTTTTTCACATCAAGTGGAAAGGGCTTCAGATCTACTTGGTTTAATACATACTGATGTGTGCGAACCACTTAGACATGTGCTAGCTACTTATTAACCTTTACGGATGATTTCGGTCGTTATGGTTATGTTTATTTACTTAAACATAAACATAAAGTCTTTGGTCTTGAGCCAAATATGCAAAGGAAACACTATATTTTTTTAGAGGTTTGTCAGGTAAAGAACAAAACAACATTGTCCAAATCATTCCTTTTGCTGTTCGAAGACTAAGTGTTAAGGATTGCAAGCCTCTGGTAGAGAAAGTTAAGAAAAAGTTGAACGATTGGAGAAACATGACCATGTATTATGCAGGGAGACAACAATTGATAACATCAATTCTCTCTGCAATGTAAATATATTGGGCTTCACTTTTCTTGCTCCCTAAGACTGTCATAGGTGAGATAAACAAGCTGCTCCAAGGTTTTTTTTTGAAACAAGGGGAATTGACAAAATGAAAAGCCAAAGTATCATGGTAGATAATTTGTAAACCCAATAATTGGGGGTTAGGTTTGAAAAACTTGGAAGTATGGAATGAGGTCCCAATAATGAAACATCTCTTGAATGTTGCTGCTAAAAAGGATACCTTATGGGTACAATGGGTATATGTGGAGAAACTGAAAGGTAGAAACATTTGGGAGATACCTTTAAATAACAAGAGCAATATTGAGCGGAAGAATATCTTAAATCTTAGAGAAAAGATCACGCACCATATCTTTTATAAACTGGGCATGTTTTGTATGATAAATGGGTTGCAGAAAGGCCTTTAAGTCACTATATCAATACTAGGATGATATATGAAGCAAAGTTGTGTCATAAAAGTAATGCTAAAAATATGATAAAGGATGGGAAATAGAACTAGCCAGATGTGTGGTATATTAAATTCCCAGTGTTAAAACATATTCATGTTCTAATTTTGCAAGATGAAAATGAAGATAAAGCTGTATGGTTGACTAGTAATTGGAAAATGACAAAGTATGCTACCAGAACTGTTTAGAGGGAAATGTGTTGCTGTGACAATAAGGTAGTGTGGAAGGATCTGATTTGGTTTTTTCAATGCATCCCTAGACACTCATTTGTAATGTGGATGGTTGTTCAGAACAGATTAATGAACCCAGATAAGATAGCTATATGGAAGCCTAATGAGATTTTTGAATGTGCCCCGTGCAACCAATGTCCATATTCTCACAATCACCTATTTTTCAGTTGCCCATATTTAAATAAAGTTTGGACTTCTATGGAGCAACTTCTTGATAAAAAGTTTTCTAACTGCTGGAACAATGCTATTGAGGAAATGACCAAGCTGGATGCCAACAACAATATATGGAGTATTTTGACGAGATTGGTGATGGGTGATGTGGTATACTTTATATGGCATGAGCGAAACACAAGAATTTTTAGAAAGTCTAAAAGGGTTGTGTAGACTTTAGTACAACTCACCATGGATACTGTCAAGATGAGAATATTGATCTTTAGAGTCAAGGAATTATAAGACATTAGAAAAGTGGAATTAAATTGGAATGTGAAGACCCCGAAGGACAAGATTACTGAATAAATAATAAATAGTTGATGTTTTAATTTTATTATAAATGATGAGTATTGGTTGTATAGAATAGTGTTCTGAATGTTTTGTAAGTGAGCATTTTTATTTTGAACCTTCTAATAGTATACATGGGGCTGTCCATAAATTACTAAAAAGGGTGTGTAATTTTGTGATTATATGTAAAAAATTTCCTTTCGGAAAAAAAAAACAAAAAAACTACCAAAGTGGCCCTAGTGTTTAGGCACTTATTTCTTCAAAAGAGGTATATGGTTCAAACCTCACAAGGTACACATTTTGGTGTAGCACACTTATGCTCAGTCAAAAAAATGTCCTTCCTGTGTAACCTGAATAGGGAAAAACAAATATGTTTATATGACTACGCATGTTGTCACCGTTAAAACAAATAATTAATAAAAATTTATCTTTACCTTCTTCAATATGATGGTAACAGTAGTTTTTCTCTATCCACAAACATAGCACAAATCTAAATTATAGAATGAACTTTCCTATACAAGCAATAATTAACTAGCTAGGCAAAGCTTCTTTTAGGGATAATCATTTATAAATGTATCAACTTGTCATATTTTTCATTTATATGTAGCGAATAATCTTTTTTGCTAGTTCAAGTTATAAGCATTAAAATTTCGTCACTTTGGTGTATTATTTTACCTCCACAACCGGTTTTGCCAAATGGAACAAGTTACTATCCATGTATTTTTCATTTATATGTGTCTAACTTGTCACATATTTCATTCACAAATATATCTAACTTGTCACATTTTTCATTTATATGTGTCTAACTTGTTACATATTCCATTCATAAATATATCTAACTTGTCATACTTTTTCATTTATATGTAGCGAATAAGTTGTATTATACTACGTGGATGTCATGTAGGTAATAAAAATTTGAAAAAATGAGATAACCTGGCACTTGTTGCGAAATTCGAAAGTTTATTACTTGAAGTTGCAAAATCTTTTAATCGTCATATAAAAATAAAAATTTTGACAAGTTAGATATATCTTTTAAAATAATTATCCCTTTTTCATTAAATAATGTCCTCATATATGTTACAAAGAATTTCTTACAATCAAACACTTGCAAAATTGTAAAGATACTGCATACTTATTACTTCAATAGTAATTAAAAAAGTATGTTAAATAGCAAAACTTGACACCATGAGTAACAATTGCATTAAAAAAATTCAAATCCCGGCCCTGTTGAACTCTTTAATCAGTTAAATAAAGAAGGCAGAGTTATCGCTGTTTGCTTTTGGTTAACCACATTACATTTTTGCCTTATTTCGCCTTGATTTCCCGTGAGAACTTGGATGCCACCCATCTTAACCATGGCTTGACCAAACTTGGTGTTAAAGTCGGACGAGCTAGCAATGGCTTGAACCGTAGACTTGCTCAAACGATCCTCAAACAGTTTTTGATCAATTTCAAGAATTCCTCTACGCATCATTATTTGTTTATAGAAAGAGTTGTCCATGGTTCTAGCGCTTGAAGGGTTTTGATCCAAGTTAACAACACGATCAACCGCTGAATTTTGAGGACATGTCTGCCTCAAAGTTGGTAAAAGTGTTGCATTCAAGGTTGGGTCTGGTCTTCCTGTGTTCCTGAAGTTGTAGAGACGGTCTTGAAATAAAGAGCAGTGGGCAATTCCGACAGTGTGACCACCTATACAAGACAAGCATACATGTCAAACAAAATTTATGAAACTAAAATCTTACTATTTTTTATCTTAGCAATTAAAACATGGTGAATTACCAAGAAGATATATCATGTCGGTGGCACTGAGTCCTTTACGAGCAAAAGCTTGAATTGAACTTCCCACCGACACAGAAGGGCCTGGGAGGCTTTGTGTATTTTGTGCAAGCGACACAGATCCATCCCTTCTTCCTGTTTGGACAGTGTATTTTTTTCCACCACTCTGCCACAATTATTAACACAGTTTTCCAAGTCAAGATACAACAATAATGTACTAACAGAATCCAGAGCATTTAGTAAGAATTTCTTACGAATGAAACAACATCTCTTGTAGCCATAATGATTACATCAGCACAAGAAACCACTCCTGGACACACAGCGTCCACTGCGGCTTTTGCAGCATCAATGACATTGTAGCCTCTAACACTTAAATTTGGTGGTGCGGTTTTCTCAGAATTAGGTCCGTCTAGTAGAATCGACGCATCACATCCCTTTTAATTCACACGAAGTAAAACTATTAGAATTTTTTATTTTTTTTTAATTAAATATGTCACTGTATAACTAATATCACCTTCTTGCTAGTCTAACAAAACAATTATGCTTTAGTATACATAAAAGAGTTTTCTAGCTAATTGATACATCAAAATGATATTTACACTTCTAAGCATGAAACCAAATGTATAAAGTCAAAAAAATTGCACTTATATTTCTAGAAAAAGAAATTGTTAAGTAAACATAAATTAATTGTTTACACTTTGAGATATATTAGTTACAAGTGATTTCTTCACGATAAAACGAATTATAAGTGTATGTAAATTAATATATATAAATTCAAGCTTTCAAATGTGAAAAACATACGAAAATGATAACAAAAGTTTGTTTGTTAAGCCAATTAATTTGTGGTAGTGTAGTGTTGCATGCATGAAAATGGTAGAAACTTACATTAACAAAGCAATCATGGAACTGCATACGAATGAGAGCAGCGACAAGTGATCGGTCTCTAAGGAACTTTGAGTATACCGTTTTTCTTACGATGTCTTCAACATTTGAAGTGTTACACTTGCCATTATAGAATCCGAATTGGAGAGCACCAAAGCAGTGACCAGCGAGGTTCAAAACGATGAATCCAATAGCTAATGCAACTGCTTTAGTGTTTGCCATTGCAGTTTTAATATGCTACTTGTTGATTGAATTGGAATGAAGAAGAATACATGATTTATTCGGTATATATAGAGGCTAGTGCTTAAATGGTTGTCACGTTGTGCTTCTTCTATATATGATATGATGAGAGACGTGTTGACATTGTTGTTTTATTATATGTTTTTAAGTGTTTATGGCAATAAACTTTAAAAAATAAATTAAACAGTTTACATGGGTTTAGTTGAATATTATGTTGAGTATTCAATTATTAGCCGAACATTTGATGGGTATAATCAATTTTTCTTCTTTCTTGCTTTTCCAAAATATATGGCTGACTAATTCATGAGGTTTGAACTCACCATTACACACACTACTACAAAATGAGGGATTATAGCCGTTCAAAAAAAATTTATACACGGTAAGAGATTTCCCGCGGAAATCTGGTCAACAATTTGGTGTGTAAATGGTCAGTAATCTATAGGAAATTTCCCACGTATTTTATTCCGAGGTAAAATTGATGGGAAAAACCGATTTGTGTAGTAGTGACAAATTGTAACCGGATAAAGCCTCCTTTTTCAGGAGGTTAAAATGAGCACTTTAAGTTTGCTTGCACCTAGCAGAAATTGAACATGAGACCTCACACTATAGTAATTGTCGGCACATAAACTAGTTAGGAAAAAAAAGATTATTGCTTCTAGTATTTATTTATTTTTAAATGCTTCATGACAAAGGCTATGTTTGGCGCGAAGCTTTTTAGAGCTTTTTGTAACGATGAGCGGTGAGCAATGAGCATTTTGATTTTTAATGATCGTTTGGTAAAAAGCGGTGAGCGATGGCTAATTTTTAGAAAAGCTAATTTTTCAATGCTTATTTAAGAAGTCTGTGGCGTTAAGTCATATGACCTCTCGCTGACTCACACCTCAAAGTTCTCGCTCATCGCTAGCTACGGTGCTACTTTCACCAAACACAGTCAAAGATATGGAATCTTAGTGACACTAAGATTCTAATAAGTTATCAGGATCATTGATTTTACATTAGATTATGTCTTCAACATATCTTGTTGTCGTATGAACTCAGAAGACCAGTAACATTTTCGTTTTCTTTTTTTCTAAAAAAAGACAAAGCGTAAGAAAAATGGATAAAAACGGACAAAAATCTAAAAAAAGAGTAAGAAAAACGGATGAAAACCGATAAAAACGTAAGAAAAACGGACAAAACGTAAGAAAAGCGGACAAAACGGATAAAAGCGTAAGAGAACGGGTGAAAAAGTATAAAAGCGGACAAAATCAAAGTCAATAACCATAAGGACCATTATCGTAACTTTTTAAGCGAAAAAAGTTAAGGGATGACGGTGAAAGTCAACGCAAGCCACAGGGACCATTTCTGCCAATTTTCAAACTTTGTGACCTGGTAACCTACTAGTTCCCGGTCATATTACGTACATCGTTTCAAATTTGAAAGTATTTTGCGTACAATGATAATTTTCAAAGTTCATTGCGTACATCGTCTGTTTTAAAAAACTATGTTGCGTATCTTTAGCTTTCACCCAAACCCTTAATAAATCTTCAATTTCCATCATCACCTAAGATCTTACAACTAAATAAACGATATAAACCAGCTAAAATATCTGCCTAAGGCCTTCGGCTAACCGAATTCGTGAAATAGTTATGTCTCAATCAGTATGTTGTGAGTTTATAATTTTTTTTATAGACGAATGCGTGGTTGATGTGTTTGTGTAAGAAAATACGGTATAGTTTAGTGTGATTTGTTTTTAGTTGCTATGTTTATGTTTATGCAAAAATTCAGAAATCCCCACCTATATATAAAACAAGGTTTCTGTTAGTGCAAATATTACGATATTTAATCTATACATTCTCATTTGTTTTGTTGATGACAAACATGTACTTGTAATACATAACGTGAAATGTATAAGTTACTTGTAATTATATTTTGTCTCAACATACTCTCAACACCTCTCGACAACACAAGTTCGTACATGTTTGTTATGTTGCGTTATGATCAAACCCCTAACAAACCATTAAACATGTTTAGTTAAATAGTTTATAAAACACTTAAGTAAACATAAGTAAATGTGTTGGGTAAAACCCATGACCCAAGACCCATACCCATTTGACTAGATGCATTGTGTCTAATGAAATACCCATGGACCAACCCATGACCCATGACCCAAAACCCATGGGCAAAGGGGCGCCCCACGGATCCCTCAAAGTGCCCACGGATCCTGGAATTACAAGGGCGAGATCCTCCGGAAGGGATCCTTGGGCGAGAACATGGTTTTGGTCTTTTGCCTATAAATAGCAAGCCACTTCTTACCATTTATTCACACCTTCACACATAGTTTCTCCACCATTTCTAGGATATTTAGATCATTAGGAAACATGTAAACCACCCTCATCTCATATGATCATAATGCTTCTAACTCTCATTTGTTGTAAGCATACTCCCAAGTGATCCTCCAAAGCAAGCTTAGAGATCTTGCTTCCTTACCTCTTCAAGTGATCACCCATCACAAGATACAAGCACATGAAGATCTTCTACAACAAGCTTGGGAAACTTGTCATCTTCATTCATAGAAGACTAATTACATCATGCTTTGTGTCCTTGATGTTTAGTTTAGGATTTCATATCCATTAGACACATTGTCTTGGATATTGTCTAGTATCATATTCTTGTATCTATGACTAGACTAGATGGTTTATGTGTTTATGCCATAAAACAAAAGGTTTGTTATGTTGGGCCACAAAACATAACGGGTATCATAGATGTGTTATATATCTATGACTAGACTAGATGGTTTATGTGTTTGTGCCATAAAACACAAGGTTTGTTATGTTGGGCCACAAAACATAACGATGTCATAGATGTGTCATAGACATATGTGAAAGATGTCTAAAGGGTCAAGACGAAGACATTGGTGAAGGGTGTCGACCGTCCATATTGAAAGCACTAGTGAAGGGTGCTTAGAAGTCAAGGTCAAAGGCATTAGTGAAAGGTGCCTAAGATGTACATTCGATATGGTGTGATTCGATGTACAAGATAGATTAGTATTGAGTCACAAGGATATTGTCATCCTAGTTGATATTGTAATAAGGAGTAGATCTCCTTTGGGGTTAGTCGTTGTTGTAGTATTGGGTAGTAGTTCCTCCTTTTTAATGGAACTCGGTATCTAGCCTAGTACCGGATAAAGGGTAGGCAACGTTGTGATAGGTTTGGTTCTACCTCGTGGAAGAACTCGGTATTTAGCTTAGTACAAGAAAAAGTGTAAGCGACGTTGTGTAAGGTTTTCTCCGCCGAGAATGGAGTTTGTTGATCTAGTAAAGCAACTCTCGAGTAGGTGACTCGGGGAGTGGAGTAGGGCAAGGAAGGTGTCCTTGTAGCCGAACCACTATAAATCCTCTTGTTGGTTTGTCTATCCTTTTACTTATCGCTTCACTTTTTGCATTACATTGTTTATTGTCTATGTAGTTGATGTCTATGTTTGTGATACATACTTGGTCTTTCATATAGTCACAAACTATATTTAACACTTTACATATTATGACACGCTTGATCAAGAAAAAGTAACCGGACTAATAATGGTGAAACTTGATTTATAATGAACCACTAATAATGGTGCACTAGGGGTAGACCATAGGTATAGCGAGACACTATAAATATTAAGACCTGGTCAGTAAAACCTGTATCAAGTTTTTGGCGCCGCTGCCGGGGAGTTATATTAGGATTGATATTAAGTCATTCATTTCGTTTTTAAACTTTTCTCACGATCATATTTCAAGTTTTCATGTACCATGGAAGTTGTTAACATCGATGACCTCACTCTTGAGGAATACTTGGCGTTGACAAGAGCGGAACAAGGGCGGGTCTCGTAAGACCAAAGAATCGGAGCGGATGTTCATTTCAAATTAAAGACCAATTTATGAGGAGCTTCGCGCTAACCCTTTTTGAGAAACAGGGACGAAGACGCATATGAGCACGTTGAAAATGTCCTATACATCGCTAGCCTTTTCAACATTCCGGCGTGTCTCATGATGTTGTTATGCTTAGGGTATTCCCAATGACTCTAACTGAGCAGCCGAGAAGATGCAACGAAGGTTGCCACGGAGCGATTAATACTTGGGCACTACTAAAGAAACACTTTATTCAAAGATATTTCCGCCATCGAAGATTTCTAACCACTTTTGAGATCCATAATTTCAAACAAGAAGACGATTTAAACTCAGATCAAGCTTGGGATGATACAACGATCTTCTTTATAAGTGAACTACCAATGATCTGAATAACCAGCAGAAGGTCAATATTTTCTACAAAGGAATAAACGTAACTACAAGGTAGATGTTGGACTATCAAGGACCTATCCCAAACATGACTCCTACCGCTGCAATTGAGGCCATTCAAAAAATGGCGGACCACTCTAAAAAATGGCACGACGGTGGAAGCAAAAGAAACCAAGGCGGAAGTTTTGACGGAATTGCAGCAATAGCTAGTAAACTTGAAAATCTCAGTAGAGATATGCTGAAAATCAAAGAAACTGTTCATGCCATCCAAGTCGGCTTCGAAAACTGCGGTGGGGTACATTTGACTAAAAGCGTCCTAAAGTTGACAAGGAAGATACGATCGAGGAAGCTAAATATGAGAGAATAGGCCTTTCACGGGATAATCGTAATGGGTTTCGTGGAGGACCCCACCGTATTATGAGCGTAATGAGAGAAGAGCTAACACGGAGGAAATTATTAACAAGTACCTTGTGGACACTACCAAGAGGCAAAAGGAGCAAGAGGAATGGCTTAAAATTTCCAAGATAATACAAACAAAAGCCTCTCGTCCCATGACATATCACTTAAAAACTTGGAAACTCTAATTGGAAAGCTTGGCGACGAGGTTCAAAGAAGAAGCGAAGAACAAAGAGCAATTCCACTATATGTAAGGTTGTGTTCTCGATAACAACAAGTACTCGATGAGTCGGATACTGATGGCGAAAGTGAGTTACGCCGTAATCACACTCCAGAGTTACAGTGTAACCCAAATTCAAGCAAAGACACGGGCACCAAGGACGACAACCCTAATAGAAGAAGTCATTAGTGTAAGGCTATTGCGATTGACGATGGAGAATGCTACAACTTGTGGGCCTCATGTGATCCTCGGAAAACCTGCGATGGTGGTGTTGATAAAGAAAGGATAAAAGATGACAGATACAAGTGGACTACACTTAACAACGAAGAAAGGTTAGCCAAGTTCTCAATTAACGAAGTGGAAGGGCCACCCATTAAGCATTACTGCAAACCCTTACTCATCATGGAAGATGAGATTACTCACGCTTGGCCAACGTGCAATCCTTTTCGTGATTATTGCAACGGAGGAGGTAATGTGAAGAACGAAGTTTGGATATGCCCACACGAATCTGGGAGACACGACGTTGATTTTGGAAATCTATCATTCAGTGATTGGTATTCGATAAGATTCGGGACGCGATAATTAATTCAACTCGTTCGTAACTGAACTCAAATATGAGAAACACATTCTTGGGAAAACCATTAAGCCCCTCGATGATATTCCTTCGAAGATGATGATGACGAAGGAGTTCGAAATCATTGGTGCGAACAAATTAAAACCAAGAACGAAAAGTTTGGGCTTCCCGCAACCCTTTTGAGTATGAATGTGATGGAGGAAGCAGACATTGAGAGAGCTGGGAAGGCGAATTCCTTTGGACTTGACTAATGATTCGAAGAACGAAGCGCCTTGGCCGATGATCTCGGATTCGACGATTGGATCAAAATCAAATACGGAAAAATTGACGCGTTAACTAAAAAGAAAATCTGGGAAGGGTGTATGAGTAAACATCAACCTAACAACGAAGTTCCTAATGAAAAACCAGAAGATGACACCAAGGGATCGTCCAAGGTAGACAATGAAGAATGCAAACAAATACTCACCCAACTTGAAGATACCGATTTCGACAATGATTTCGATTATCTCGAGTTGCAAAGCAAAGACGGTTTCATTGACCCAGTTGATGAAGTACACGAGAAACGAAGATGCAAGCTTCTTGGCATCCCATTTAAGAGGCCACCTCCTATTATAGCCGAAAAAATTGAGTTTACGCCATACCATTTGGGGCCTGAGGAAAAATTTTGCAAGATACGGAAAATTGAAACCAAATAATATCTCCGCACTGCCACCAACGTCGGATGGGTTAGGCGCAACTTAATGAAAGACATGGAAGAAGTCGGGGATGTTCAAAGGCCCCCATAGGAACCCCGCGGCTCTGAGTCTAACTTAAAGACTCGTTAATAAAGAAAAGTGCTCTTTCGGGAGACAACCCGAATTATCCCTTTCTTTTGTTTTTATTTCCTTTCTGTTGGGTTTTGTGTTTTCTAACCATTTTTGCAGGAAACGAGGAACTAATTGTCGCTTCGATTGTTGATCTAAGCGAGTTACTGGTAACTCATCTTGGTGATTACGCCGTAACCAACATTTTAGCAGCAGAATTTTGACGATTATCAATTACGGCGTAATACTATCTCGTGGTTACGCCAGAACTACCGCCGACAACTCATACAGGTTTTGCCGATTACGGCGTAACTCTATCATAGTAGTTACGACGTAACTTTCCTCTGCTTAATTCTTTCATTTTAAAACACGGTGACCTTGTATTTGTTTTAAATGAACTTTGTGGTGTGTTCCTGTAAACCCTCACGAGACTTTCACTCGTCACTTGGGACACCAAGTGGTTTAAAAACTTGTTGCATTCGCTAAATGCAACCGTGATTCCTACGAAGTGAGTTAGGTTTGTTTTTCATTTTATTTTTCTTTTAGTATTATGCTTGTCGGTATTGTGATTTCGAGGATTGAAGTTTGTTCATGACGCTTAAACGAAGGCACGGTTCTTTCTCGTGGGCCTTTTTCTTTTGGAGCAAATTTCGTGGAAGTTCTCGCCTAATTCTACCTTTCTCTTCACCTTTATTTTAATGCCTAGTACAAAGGGAATTTGTACAATTCAAGTGGGGGACGGAGTAGAATTATCTCTTGAACTTTATTTAGCCCTCATTTTCTAGTTTATTTTGAAAAATTATGCCATTTTAAAATTTTGACATGTTTTTCCGAACAAAACTAGATTATACCTTAGCCGAGCACATACAACCCTTGACATTACATGGTGAGATTAGCCTTATCCGTTTCCAATATTTTACCCCAAATCCACCAAATTATGAGTGCTTGGGTAGCTTGTAAACTTTAGAACTTGGCCTTTGCATCATTTCGAGACCATAGGCGAGGTATGTTGAGTTAGCTCGATGTATTTGGACTTTTCGGCTTTAGAAGGAAATATTATAGGATTATCACCCAAACACCTACCATTGTGAGTCTATCGATTAGTCACCTCGACTTTTCGACCCCATGTGAAACCCTTTTGTTGCACTCCCTTTAGTGCAAGATACCCTAGATACACCCTTCCGAGCCATTCCTTTCATTTTGTCAACCCAATATATTGTTTCATTACACCTATACACCTTAGCCTACCCTGTAGTCTTTATTTGTGATTGGGAAGTCATCATTTGCCTAAGTTCAAGGTTCGAGTGGAAAGGTTTGGAAATCACGCTTTCATCAACGACATTTATGAAGATCATTGAAGACCCCCCGAATTCCCATTGTTCATCTCAAGTGGGGGGTGGTTATGTTATTATGTTATGTTGAAAAAAAAACAGTTGATTGAGTTATGATATTGTAAAGTGCGATGTTATAAGCACTATAGTATTAGCTTTATTGATTAGTATCGAGGAGGCCACCTCGGTCACATTTGAAGATTGGAGTTGGTAGTTTTGCCGACAGAAGAAGAAAAGGTAGTGTGCCCATCACGACATCCTCTAATGACGCATCTACCTTGCATTTCATGATCCGGTCTCTAGACTTCTAAGCTTGAACTTTGGGCAGACGGTAAGTGGTGATGACTTGGTTATAGATTTAGACTACCTGCATGTTTTTCATTTTACATAAATTATATATCCCATGTCTTATCTTACCCTTTAGTCATGAAGCGTGTCTAGGTGATGCAGCGAGCAATCTTTGGTGTCTTGGCCATGGATTTGGTCATGAATCATTGATTTTGTCCACTTCCCCGTGACATGTTAGTAATGATGAGTCACCCCTTAACCTTTGTCGTTTCTACCCATATTGCCTTCGAGAATTGTTTAGCCCTTAACTCTAGTGGTGGAGATTTGTGTAACCGCCAAGCTTATGATAGAATACATGCTATGACTGTGCGATTGAGTGATCACCCGAAATTGACACTTAGAATAGTTGAGAGATTTGAGTGTTTGTTCCCTTCGTGAGGTGTTCGGCTTTGTTTTATTCTAGTATAAGGGATTTTTAAACTCATATTTTCGTGTTTGGGAGATATCTTTTAGGAATCTATCTAACATGGTCTACTTGAGGGCAAGTAGAGTTTAAGTGGGGATATTTGATAACATCAAATAGTCACGAATATTAAGTGTCAATTTCCCGATTATGCTCGTTATTTATATCATTTATATGAATTTACGCTTGTTTTCCATTGTTTTCCACTTTCGTAAATTACGAGCATTGGAGCTAAAGAGACGCGGAAATGGAAACATTATTAAAGATTTATCACAGTATGCCTATTTTGAAGAAGTTCCGCATAACTCCTCTCTCACATTACGCCGTAACTATTGCGTGACCCGAATACCAACTTATCAAGAGGTTACGGCGTAACTCTTCCCAAAGGTTACGACGTAACTCCATTAGGTCAAAAGAGGTTCCATGTCACGTTATTTATACCGTAATTCATCTGCATCACTTACGATGTAACCGAAGTTTATTGAATACTACGGTAACCACTTATATGGTTACGCCGTAACTAGCGAATCTAGTGCATTTACGAAGAAATAGAAGGTTACGACATAACTCCTTTATTGGTTACGCCAGTAACCTGCACAGCCTATAAATACCCACAATTCCAGCATTTCAAAGCATCCCATTCCACACACAACACTCGAGAACGTGGGAAAAAGCTCAAGGCGGTCTAGGGAGCATCTGAGCTGTTTCCAAAGGAGAAGTCACTTCATTACGATAAGCTTTAGCGTTTATATTTCTTTACTTTCAATTCATGTATTTCGTACCTTTGAATATTGAATTGATTTGCATGATTAATATGAGTGCTAAGCACCCTTTGGTGCTAGCCTAGTTATGATTCCTTAATTGTTTTGTTTGCGTTTACCTTTACTCCGCTCAATTATTTCTAAGTGTATGCATGCATAGTTCTTTGGTAGTCGCCTTGATTCGGTAGTTTTGAATGGCGGTAGAGGCCAATTTCCTAGGAGATATGACCAACTGACCCTAGGTGAGCGGATCGAGACGGAAGGGTAAGATATGACCAATCGACGACCCTTTCTACTTGTGCGATTTGACCAACTGATCACCTATCGTTTGGATAAACTTAAGAATTGGGGTGTAGTGTCTAAGTTTCTAACGACGTGTACTCACTATTTTAAATCTAGCATGTAGCGGTACTTAATGACTTGGCTTAGGGACCGGGAACAACAGGACTTATGATGGTGCGCTGATTTCTCTGTGGTGGCATCTTTCCGATAGGTTAGGCGAATTGACCAAATGTTGTCCTCTCAATTTGACCTCACCAAGTAATTGGAAGTAGGTAGACGTAGACATAACTAGCTAGGAGGATTGACTAGGTTAGCACCACTATTTCTCTATTGATTTCCCTTTACCCATTTATCTGCTTTTATTTTATTCTGCATTAGTGGTTTAATTAATTAAATCCCTATCAAAACCATTATTATTCTGTGACAATTAGACTTAGTAGTAATCCAATACACATAGATCTTGGGACGACCTCGGCTTTACTATTTACTACACTACACGCGACTGGGTACACTGCCCGTTAGTGAACTAGGGTAGACCATAGGTATAGCGAGACACTATAAATATTAAGATCTGGTTAGTAAAACCTGCATCACAAAACATTGCAAAATCATTTGAAATACCTTCACATAGGATTACATTACTTGACGTCCTCCTCACAAAGGAGCACTCGTCAAGGGGGAGCATGTTCGTCAAAAAGACGTAACCATTTGCAAATAAAATTGCAAAGCACTAACTTAGTATCTCTAATTACTTGACGCTTTATCAAAGGGATAGACCGGTCAAGGGGGAGCTAAAACGAGAATTCTTCTCATCTCTTACTCTCTACTTTTCATATTTTTACTTTTTACATGTTTTTCTTTCTAAACTATGTGTTAGTTTCTTTTCGACGCTCTTTTTGTTTCCACATAAAGGGGGAGAAGAGAGTAAAAACTGCAATTCAAACTTTTACGAATTTTAGTTTTTCCTTAAAATAATCTTATGTTTTGTCATCAACAAAAAGGGGGAGATTGTTAATACAAATAAGCCGTAAAAATGTTTATTTATATTTTACGATCTTCTAATGTTTTGTCGATAACAAACGTAAAATCATTTTAACGAAACAAATAAAATACGTAAATAGTTTGAGCCAATAGTTTACTAACACACAAAAATGATGTTTGGATTTTGATTTTTGATTTGCGTGATGGATAAAAGATGTTTGATTGAAACATGGTAACGAGGCACTAAGATGGGTACGTTTTAATAAAGTCATTACTACTGCTTACCAAAGAAATGTTTTACATTATTTACAATAGCTTGATATCGTATATTATTGTTGTCATGTTTCAAACCTAATGCATAATTAGGATGCTCATTCATGGCTGGTACAACATGGTGTTCGCTATTATTTTTGGTTAGTTCTTTGACAAGTTCTTATGGTTACTACATGCATCATTTGAGGGGAAGGTTTTTACAACTGCTAGTTGTTATTACTACTGTTGATTTAGGTTTCTTTTGTCTTAAGTTTATTTATTGTAAGCTTTTTGGTGTTCTTAATTGAGGGTAATCCAAGACATTGGAAGACTGGATTGGAAGTATGATAGTGGTTTGTGGTTGTCATAATCAAAGTTGCTTCTGCTTAGCTTCTCCTAGTGATAATGACAAAAAAGAGAAGAAGAGTCTATTTGAAGATTTGCAACTTGAAGATCCTTGGTGGTACATGTTATTTAAGTTCACGAGTTGAGCTAAAGGGGAAGATTGTGTCATTCATGGAAGATTAAAGATGAAGGTTTTGTAATTATCAACTAAAGGAAGATTGTTGGGATTTATATTTGAGTTGATAAATACAAAACAATAAGTGAAGAATGAAGATAATGCAAAATACAAAAGACTTGAAGACAGAATAATTTACTTATTAGTCATTTGTAAACCTAATTCTCTAGTATATAAAGAGATACAAGTTATTAGGTTTTATGTATGTCAAGATGTAAAACACCAGTAAAAGTGTGTGTGTCTAGGGTGTAGGTTTTGTAAACGCCTAGACTAGGGTTTTGTGTTTGGTCTACGACTCAAGATCTTTGATCCCTGTTACTGTTGAGTAACACGTTCTACCATGATCAAGTAGAATTGAGCCGTGTAGTTGTATTTGTAATTGTTTAGAGTAGAGATGATGGCGAGAAACCTTTATACAATAACATTGTTCTTTGATTATTCCGTTGTGCATGTTAATCTTTGTTATTGTTAAATCCTAGATAAAAGGACTAAACAACCTGAGTTCTAAACGATCATATTAGTATTATTAGATATCAATACAACATATGGACAAAGTTACATACGCCATATTCTCTTCTACAACTTGCATACGGAATCATCAATAACATCTCCAAATCATGTCTTTTCCGTGTCTCTTGTAACATGGCTCCAAAATCACTGAAAGCGGAAAACTTAGACAATTAAGTATCAATTAAGATATAAACATACAATATATGAGGAATAATCATGTGATAAGTATAGTACTAATTACGAATCATCGAGGCAAAATGTTTATGTAGGTTGCGGTTATCAAATTCACCACCATGATCACACTAAAACAGATTTTATTTCACAGCTAAACTAAGTATGAACATAATTACGAAAAACATAAATTTAAACCAAACATATGATTTATTAATCAATGGATAGGCCAAAAAAACTGTGAATAATGATTCAAAATTAGAACATATTATTTAAATCCGAAAGACTTGAAATGGGTGAAGTCCACACATCCGAGTGAACAATGTCAAAACAAGAAGTAACTGAAGTACTTGAACTAACAAATGGAAGTCACATGTGTTTTCTAAGCTGACAAGCATGACAAAGAACATGAGGTTTCTCTTTATTACAAGAAATAAAATTACGAAAAACAAGACGACGTAACACTTCACTTCCCGATTGTCCAAGTCGTTGGTGCCATGTATGCTGACTGGTAAGAAAGGATTGAGGAATTGGAAAAGGTTGCGTAACTGGGTAAAGATCCCCCATGTTATCACATTGGAGAAGCACCCGACGAGTCATGAAATCCTTGACAAAAAAGTCAAACGCGTCAAATTCAACAATGCAATTATTATCACGGACAAATTGACAAACAAAATTAAATTTTGACAATGTGAGGGGTAATAAGTATATTATTTAGATGAAGAGATTTAAGAGGAGTTGGAAAAATACTATGTCTCATATTGGTGACAGGTATAGAATGTGTTGGGAATAAAGCTAACAGTTACCACTGATAAGCTTATGGAAGGCGCTGCTGAAGAATGCATTAGCAGTGGAAACACATTACCACTGCTAGTACATATATTACCACTGCTATTAGGATAATTGTTATGTATCCGTGTATTGATAAGTATAGAAAAGATCTTGTGTATATTCTATATAGTTAGCGTTATACTTATCTTGTAAAGGACTCCTTGTGCTATAAAAGGAGATTCTAGGTCATTGATTAGAGTACGAAAAACTTACGTAAGCTTCAAGGTGTAACCCTAGTGATAAGCAAGATCACTCGTATTATTCTTAATAATATTGGAGCTTTGTGTTAAACTGTTCTCACTTATATTACATCATATAATCCATCTTCTAAGTATTACTAAGTATATTTCGCGTGCTTATTAATATAATTCAAAGTATCACTAACACAAGGTGTGTGTTTAGATCCATCAAGTGGTATTAGAGCAGGGTTTCGATACTTTGATTTAGAAGATCCAAGGAATAAGCTTAACCAACTCACTCAAATCAATGGAGATGGAAAACAACCAGTCAACTCGCTCCAAGGCTTCCTAAGCTCAAACTTAATGAGTTTGAGATGTGGAGAATAATGATTGAGCAATACTTTCTCATACAAGACTATGCTTTATGGAAATCATCTTAACGGTGATTCCTTCAAGTCGTGAAGAAGACCGAGAAATTTGGTGACACGTGGTTGTAACAGTTTCGTACCTCGGACTAATGATGAAAGAGCAAAGAAGAAGAATGACCAAGGCCGAAGTTTGTTACTAATGACTCTTCCTAAAGACCGGTCATTGCTTTTAGCAAGTTCAAGACAAAGAAAAGAACTTTTGAAGAGATCCGCTCGGTGTTTGGTGGCAATGATGCTACTAAGAAGACTCAAAGACATTGTTGAAGCAAAGTTATGAAAACTTCTCCGCTCAAGCAAGGACTCACTTGACAAGATCTTCACCAAAATCCGTAAGATTGTCACACAACCGATCGTGTTTGGAATTGAGGTAGAAAAGGAAGACCTCAATTTGAAGTTTCTAAGAAGTTTTCCTTCCGAGTTTCACACTAATGTTACTGACCGGAAAATAAACCGTAGATTGAAACTATGAAGCTCAATGATCTTTACAACAACTTCAAACTTAATGAACAAAGATTGAAGAAGGTGGAAACTTGGTACAAGCTCTAGCGACTTGGCATTATTATCAACCTCGCTGATGGTGATGATTCAAGATGACCGTGATGATTTTGCCACCGCTTGGTTCTACAGTTTCCATCGGTAATCCTAGTGTTACCACCGCAGTTCAAAGAAGAAGGTTGTTGGTATAGGAGATCCTACCTTTTATGCTTTTATCTCCACTCAAGTTAGTGGCTCTATATTAACTCATGAAGACATAGAGCAAATTGATGAAGATGACTTGGAGGATATGGATATAAAGTGGCAAATAGCTCTTCTTAGCATGAGGGATAGGAAATTCTACAAGAAGGCGGCAAGCCAATTCACATCAATGGTGGAGAAACTGCAGGTTCGATAAAAGAAAGTAGAGTGTTTCAACTGTCACAAGTTGGGGCATTTGCTAGAGAATGCGAGAAGACCAAAGAAGCGGGACAACAGTCTACCGGTACAAGCAAAAGAAAGAACCAATTGTGGAAGAACCAAAGGCAATGTTGGCAATTGATGGTGTAAGCTATGATTGAGTTTCATGGTTGATGAACAAGAGGAACAACCTTCGGATCGCTTGCTCTTGTGTCTACAAAACATGCTCTCATGGCTTTCTCGACTCGAGGTACAAAACTTTGAAAGTCGTTCTAAAACATGTAGGGCTTCTAGAGAATGTGAAAGGCTTAATGAATCTTATGAAAACCAAAGAACGAGTTGTTTGTTGCTAATTATACCGTGTCAAATCTTAGAAGGGGCATATCGTATTAGAGAAACAACTAGAGCATTATAGAGAAAATGAGTCAAAATATAATGATGATATGATTGTTCTTAGAAGAGAGTTAGATCATAAGACAGCAGTGAATGAGGCATTAAAAGAAGAGTTTGAAAAACTTAAAAAGATAAATGCGAATGTAAATTTATCTGTTAACACCTGTTATTATCAGTCTAAGTCAATTGATAAAATTTGGAATGCTCAAATCACTAGTAAAGTTAAGTCTGGTATGGGTTACAATATTGTTCCTCCACCACTAAGGGGTGTTCCATCACCTCCTGGCATAGATTTAGCTCATACAAGACTAGAAGAATTTCAGGATCTTGAACGTGAATATGGTCCTCTAAAATTTGTGAAAAATGAGGAAGAGGTTAAGCATGAACCTGATGTTTTTGAAAGTGCTAGTGACTTATCTATTGTTGAAGAGAATGTTAAAAAGAATGTAGAGGCTTCTATCCCACAAGTTGTAAATACTATTACAAAGGAACCTAGGAAACAAGCTAATAAACCTAGATCTACTGTAAGGTATGCGGAGATGTATGGGAACAAGTCATCAGCTCCTAGAGGTAACCAGAGGAGTTGGAATCATGTAAAATCTCAACAACTGGGTAGTAAGTTTGTGATGAACAATAAAGCATGTTATATCTGTGGTAGTTTTAATCATTTACATGCTAATTGTGACTATCATGTTGGTAGAAGGAAAGTTCATGGGAATAAAAGGGTGGAGTCAAACAGGTTTCAAAACAATATACACCCTAATTCATACAGCAAAATGATCCCAAGAGCAGTTCAACTAAGAAGTGGTCTTAAAACTTTTGCCACTGCTAAAACTGTTAACACTTCTCACCCTAAATCACTTGTTACAGATGCAAAAACCAAAAAAACTTTTGAAAAATCTGCACAAATAGGGAAAAGGCCTTTTCCGATAAAATGGTTCAATATAACCAACGGTGGCTACCTAAAACTAAACCGAGAGTTACCACCGCTCACCAAAAGTTCCCACGCAAGGGTTGTAAACAAGACCGGGGTAACATGGAAATCTTTGTGAAGGCCTCAAAGACGTTGGGAATGGAAACCTAAAGGACTTACCTCAATAACCAATCCCAATGGTGTATCAATGACCTTTGATAGATATAACTATATTGATACACGAGGCAGATCCAAGTCAATCATGGCTTGGGTCTCCAAAGGAAACTAACTCCTTTCTTATATGTGCAGGAACATCCAAGGACAAAGAAATCAGATCAAGGCTACACAGATAGTGGATGTTCAAGGCACATGACTGGCAACAAGTCCTATCTCTCAAATTTTGAACACTATGATGGACAGTTTGTCAGCTTTGGAGGTGGAGTTAATGGAAAAGTTACTGGTAAAGGGGTCATCAAAACTGGTAAACCACACAGAGCTTCTTGTAGATAAAAGAAGTAAATCACAACCAGTATGATGGAAGGAATTTAAAGCAAAAGATATGGATTCTTATTATTATTAAACAAAGCTGCACACAAAGTGCAGAGGTTACATCCATCAGTTTCAAACAACCAGTACATAAAAGGAAAACAGAAAACATCAAACTACCACTGCCAACAGAAGACACATGCTTCACATCCTACCCCATCCCTACCCAACCTAACCCCCAATTACCACCTAAGGCTTCTTAGGAAAGGCCCACTCTGGCATCACTTTGGGCGCCTTCAACCTTCAATCACCCTCCACACCTTGGGGCATTGATGAGTGTCTAAATACTCATCATTTTTGTATAATCTAAACTGCAAAATCATCTGAAAACACTCAGAAACACATCAAAATGATCAAAATATCATAAATCGTTGTTTTATGTGTTTTAAATGCAAAATATCAAAATCGATGAAAATGTATCAAGTTTGCAAAATTGGCGCTTTAGTCCCCAAGTTTTAAAAGTTGTCAAATCTAGTCCCCGAAATATCAAAATGTGGAAATTTATCATTCAAGGTCCTCAAGTATTCTAAGTTATCAAAATGATCCTTGAATGATTCTTTGGCCAATTGGCAAGAAAGGTCCCTAAACTTTGGAAATTTGCAAATTTAGTCCTTGGACCTTTAAAAATGGATTTTATGCAAAAAGGGTCCTTGTTTTATCAAAGTTTGTCAAAATAGGTCCTTGTGATAAGTTTGGAAAGTTATCAAGATCAGTCCTTGAGGTTTGGATGAATTACACTTTTAATCCTTGTTGTTACCACTTAACCAAACGAATCCAAATCCAATCCATTTATATCAAAAGCCCAATTCCAATCCCAGCTGGCCCAAACCATGACCCGGCCCCCTTTTTGATTATTAATACCATTCGGTCAACGCAAGTCAAAACTCTCAAAACGCGCCCAAAAAACCGGCCACTGTAGCACTCCCTCTCCCCTACCTGAATCCCAAAAACCATTCCTGGTTTTCCCACATTTTCAACTCCTATCCATTCCCCTTTGTCCCCCCTCCTCCTCTAAACACCAAATCCCTTAATTGACTCAAACCAACTCTCATTAAAGCAAAAACCTGCTTTGAAGATATTTGGCGCCAAATTTTACAAGTGGACGGATATGATGATAGATGAAGATCCAATGGCTAGAATATGGTGGGAAACATTCAGAGGTCAAAGAGGATTGCTAAAAGTCATTATATAGGGAGGAAAATGCAATGTATGATGTATCTAGTGTAATTTAAATTGTTTCTTAGTCGTTTTTTTTATCTAAGCTTTCTAAATGTATGATTTCAATTCCAAGTACTACTGATAAGTTTCTTAAGTATAATTGAATCCTTTTCAATAATAAATTTCAAGTTTTCAAGATCAATTTCGGTTTATGCATTTTCATTCAAAATCTCATGTTGGATCAAATGTTGTTGTTTGTTGTTTATATGGACTGAGTTAGCTCACATAAGCTCCCAAATAGCTTATAAAAGCTATTAGAAACAATAAAATCCAGTTTAGCTTCAAAGGTCAAAATCACAAAATACCAATTAAATAGGTAAAAAATCAAAAATCACTTGGAGAAGGTGTTCACAGCTGGAGCAAGGTGTATTATGGATGGCCTTGGTTTAGTAGCTTAGTGGTAAGCTTATAGGGGTGTTCACTGGTTCTGATTCTCAGTTTTGAGCTTGGAAGCTTATGTAAGCCTTTTTGATAAATTTGGCATTTTACTGTTGTAGTGGTTAATTAGCCTATATTTCTGTTTCTTTGTGATATCTAGTTATAATCAAGTGTGTTTAAGCCTTAAAATCAGTAGCTTGTTCTTTTCAATTCATAGTTTACAAAAATTTGGTTTTAATAGATTAAACCGCATTATCATCAATTCTTAGTTTATGGTTGTTATGGTTGTTGATTTAGTGTTCATTAGTTCTAATATAGGATTATACAAAGTTTGAAATCACTTTCATGGTTTAAATTTGTGGTTTGTCTTGAAAAATCTTCAAAACAGTCAAAAAGGGGTCTGTTTGGATTTGAGAAGTGAAATGGTGCTAGAGGTTGGTTAAGTTTGTAAGTTTTGTTGTATTGAGTCACACTTGGTCTCATTAGACAGTGCATACAAGAAAAACCAACACTTCTTTGGATAAAAGTCAAATATCCATTTGATCTTAATTTGTGCAGTCACTGTTGAGATTTCATGATCCATGATCATTGTTTTGTGTTTAAAAGTTGTTAATCTTGCTCAAGTTAGTCTTATCTTACCCTAATACAACATCATCGATTGCTTAATATCGATCAAAATCCATCTTAGTCAACATTTTGGTTTTTATCAAAAAGTCAAAATCTCGTAAGGTCGTTTTGAATAAAATTTGGAATTTCAACGTGGGTTTATTAATAGGATCCACTTATAATCTTTGGATTTTAAAGTCTAGTTGCTTAAGAAAATACAAAATGCTAGTTCTTGGTTTCTCAGCTTTTTGAGTGCTTATTTCTTAGCTTTTTGTGAGTACCTGTTTCATAAAACTGTCCTGTGCACAGTTATTGGTACTATTTTGATAAGCTCATATAGAGCTTATTAGTGGTTCAAATCTTGTGTTCTTTAGTTCTTTGGGTAGCCAAACTGGTCATCTTGAAGTTTCAAGACTTAGTTTTCACTTTGGAACTTGTTTGCTAGGGCTGCAACAAGCCTCAAGCTTGTCCCACTTCTATGAAAAAGCCAAGTGCTTATTGTCTTTACTCTAGCTTATCAGTTTGCTTCTTCTTACCTTTTAGCTTCATTTGATTAGTTTTCAGCTTATTGTATCCTATTCCATCATTTGTTTCAGTGTGCAAGCTTGTTTGAGCTTATTACACCAAAATAAGCTCTTAAGCCACTGTTGAGATTTTAAGCTATCAAATCAGCTTATTTGTGTTTTGTATTTTTTTTGTCTTTATTAAAGTTTCATATTATTAGTATATAAGTAGTTTTCAAAAAGAAAATTCAGAAAAACATCAATATAAAAATAGTGATAGCGTTTATTTAATATTTTTTAGCTTTTGATTTTTCTTTTCAACTTTTTAATAAGCAAATCTTTTTTCTATTTTCTTAGGTTTCGTCATCATATAGTATTTTTAGAAAAGTTTCATATTTTCTCTATCTTTTTAGTATTTATTATAATTTTAAATAGTTAATAAATAGTAAATAATTAGTAATAAATAATTAAAAAGCATAAAAATATCTTTTCTGTTTTAAAATTAGTTTTATCATATTTTAGATTTTCAAAGTTAAAATTTTATTTTTCCAAGTTTATTTTCTATTTTCTAGTAATTAAGTGTATTTTAAATAGTTATTAATTAGTAATAATTAAATAAAAAGTGTGAAAAATATATTTTTAATTTTAAAATTAGTTTTATAGTATTTTAGATTTTCAGAGTCATAAGTTTATTTTTCTAGCCTTATTTTGTATTTTCTTTTATTTTAGAGTATTTATTAAATAGTTAAAATAGTTTTCATTAATAATAATTAATTAAATAGTGTTAAAAATAATTTTCTTTTATTTTTAGGATTCCAAAAATGTTATTTTCATATTTTTAGGCCTTTTATTTCTTAGTTTTCACTTTTTATTTTGTGCGTATACGTAGTTTTTAAAACTTACGTTTACGTTTTTCTCATCTGATTGTTGTGCTTTCCAATTCTGTGTCCAATTCTATTCCAATCAATCAGTAGTGTAATTTCTAATCATAACCTTTACAGATCACTATCCTTAGTGATCACTTCATTATCTGAATCAGTGTTTGCACACCATTGAGTCTCCTTGGGACTAAACGACCCGGGAATTCACTATATTCTCTGATCTTCATTGCATTTGTGTTTAAGCTGTTTTAAGTCTGTTAGACTTGACGGTTTAGCATGATCAAATTTTGGCGCCACGGGAGGCTTTAGCGTGTGTTTAGCCATTTCGGATCCATTGTTGCACATACCCACCATTTGTAAAAGTTTTGTAAAGTTATAAGAAAATCAAAAGTTCATTAGCACTTTTCCTAAAGTGTTAAAACTCCAAAAATTTAAAACAACAAAACAATCGGAACGTTTTCTATTTTGTATTCTCTTTAAGGTGATTCTTGAAGAGATACGATTTGGTTAAACGGACGATAATAAAAATATTGTCCAAAAAGTTTTTGAACCCATCTGCACAAATCTTACCTACGTCTTTTAGTGGTACTTAATATATACATAAAAATCAACCACCGCAAATCAAGGCATTGCACTACCTAGCGGGGTGCGACCATTAATAAGTTCCGAACATCGATTTAAAACTTGCCTTTGTGTCACTTGTGATTTGGTGTACCTTTTCAAAAAGCCATTTCATTTGAGATTATTGGTTAAGTTCACTTGTGTTTTGCCTCATATTGTTTTGAAAATTGATTTTTATACATAGTGCATGCGCACTGCTCTTCCAGCTCTACAAGTCCACTTTCGAACTTGAAAGATTCCTCGCAGACGTAGAGGACGCTCACCTCCTTCACCGTGATCGAGGAACGCCTACCACCACCACCACCGCCGAAATGGCGGAAGACAAACCCATGAATGAGCTTCTCCAAGCACCCATCGAGGGTTACGGAGATGCCATTGTTGTTCCAAACCATCGTGGTCGACACTTTCGAGCTCAAAACCGGGTTGCTCAATCTAGTAACCCAAAGCCAATTCTATGGTTTTGAGCGGATGATCCTCATGCACACATTCGATGGTTTAACAAGATTGCATCTACCATCAAGTATAAAATGTCCCACATGAAGCTATCAAGCTTCTTCTGCTCCCATTTTCTCTAGGACAAGCCCGGAATTGGCTTCGAGAAACAACCCCTCGTTCTATAGAGACATGGGAAGATCTTGTCACCAAGTTCGATTAACGAGTTCTATCCTCCATCCCGAACCACAAGTCTTAAGAATGAGATAATGAAATTTTCTTAGAGATTTGATGAATCGTTCGGGAGGCATGGGATCGTTATAAAGAGTTGCCGCAAGTGTCCGCATCATGGTTTTACCGAGTTAATGCAAATGGATACTTTCTACAATGGTCTCAATCGGTCCAATCAAGACTCTTTGAATGCCTCCATGGAGGTATTTCTGAGCAAGACCACAAAAGAGGCCTTGCAAATCATTGAGAACAAGTCTCGTGTCCGTCCTTTCGGAGCAAAGACATATCGTTGTAATGTTGGACCTTCCTCTTCTTCATCCCCAGTGAGTACATCTAGCACCGATGCTAAGATTGATAAACTCACGAGACATTGTTCGAGCTTTGGTTCTTGCTAACTAAAAGAAAGTCTCCTTCACTCGACTCCAACACATGTCAAGTGAAGAAAGTTGAGAGTTGTGTCACTTGTGGTGGTCCTCACGCTTACTACAATTGTACCGCCACCGATGGTAGTCCTTTGAGGCCAATGCTCTAGCCGGTAGTTCACAAGGAGGTACTCAATACCGTCCTCAAAATGAACCACACTACCGTGCTAACACTAATCGTGCACCACCCGGTTTCAACCAGAATCATAACATGCACAACCGGAATCAAAACCAACCTAGAATGAACTAAGGTTATCAAAACCAAGGTAATTTCTATCCTGGACCCAATCAAGGTTTCCAACATCAAGGAAACCCTCATCAAAACAATTTCAATCGAGGGAATCAATTTCATGGGAATATGAATCCTAATCAAGGGAATTTTGGCTATAATCAAAACATACGGCCTCAAATTGTCCCTCCAGCTCCTCCCGTCATTACTCCTCGAGTACCATCATCCGATGAGTTATCAAGCGGTTCATGAAATCCCAAGATGAAATGAACGGTTGTTGGTCACCGATTGTCGATCCGAAGAAGTCTTTAAATGATCGACCCTGGGCTCGTGTACTTTACCGAGCAACACGATCGCTAACCCGGGGCGATGCCAAGGCGATCACAACCCAAGTGGTGTTTCATATCGGACCTGGGCTTGTTCCTACTACTTCTTCTTCTTCTTCTCTCCCTAAGGTAGTGGACAGTGAACCTCCAAAATACAATGGACCTACGACTCCAATGCCTCCTCCACCTGTGCCAATGAGTCAAGTTACCAAGGAAACTACGGACAAGGTGCATTATTCTAGCCCACGAAGTACAGCACACGTCCTACCTTCGGTAATCCAACCTCAAGTTGTCTAGAAACCCCAGTCTAATCCAGGAGTTGTTTTTGAACCTCTCATAGCTCCTATTGAGAAACAAAAATCCAAATCTTCTATTCCTTACCCATCACGTTTGAATGAGCAAAAGCTCCGCGAGAAAGCTAGTCATCAAATGGATAAATTTTTCCAAATTTTCCAAGAGTTACACTTTGACATAAGCTTTATGGATGCTATCATGTTGATGCCCAAATTTGCATCAACTCTCAAACACATGTTAAGCAATAAGGAAAAGTCGTTTGAAATGGCTAAGACTCCTCTTAACGAGAACTCGCTCATAGCTATCTGAAGAAGCTTCGAAAGCTTGGAGATCCCGGAAATTTCTCTTACCTTGTGTATTCCGGGAATGGTTGAATGCTTTGCCCTAGCAGATCTTGGTGCAAGCATAAACCTTATGCCATATTCGATGTGGAAGAAACTCTCTTCCGAACTTACTCCTACATGCATGACTCTCGAGCTTGCGATCGTTCCATATCCCGTCCTCTTGGCATTGCCGAGGACGTATTGTGAAAGTAGGAAAGTTCCATTTCCCGGTGACTTCGTGGTTGTTGATTTTGATGCGATCATCGGGTTCCTCTCATTGTTGGTCGAGGATTCCTAAGAACGGGCCGTGCTCTCATAGATGTATTTGAGCAAGAAATCACATTGCGTGTTGGTAATGAAGTCGTCACCTTCAACCTTGACCAAACTTCGAGGTACTCCGCAAATTATGATTCGAATCGGTTAACCGAATAGATATCATTGATGTTGCTTCGACGAGTACTCTCAAGAAGTTCTTGGTTATTCTCATAATTCCGTGGTGGGATTCCACCACATCTTCTCACCTATCATAGCCAATTCTACTCCTTCTCTCACTCCGTTTGAGGGAAGCGACTTCATCTTAGATGAGATTGAAGCATACTTGGCTAGTGATTACGCACTGGGAAATTGATCACGCCCTATTGATATTGAGGGGATATACTTCTTATTGAGAAGTTGCTCAATGATGATCCATCATCAAACCCTCACCCTAGTGATTCAATCTCGGTTGAGATTAATCAAAATGAGATTAACTGGAGGGAGATATTCTTCTTGAGAAATTGTCAAACTGGATACTTCTCCTCCTCTCCTCCCATCAAACTTCATAACAAGGAAGTCAAGTCGGTTGAGAAAATCAAGAATTTCTTGAGGTTGAGCTTATGACTTACCTCCTCATCTCGAGTATGCATTCCTTGAGGGTGATGATAAATTACCCGTCATTATTGCTCGAGATTTGAGTAAAGATGAAAAAGTCGCCTCATTAAAATCTTGAAGTCACACAAGCAAGCAATTGCTTGGAAACTCTCCGACATCAAAGGTATAAACCACGAGTTTTGTACTCATAAAATCTTGATGGAGGATGACTTCAAGCCGCTAGCTCAACATCGAGAAGGGTGAATCCAAAATCCATGATGTTATCAAACAAGAGGTTATCAAACTTCTTGATGCCGGATTGATTTACCCGATCTCGAGACGATCCTTGGGTCACCAATTCATTGTGTTCGAAAAAGGGTGGCATTATCTGTTATCACAATGAAGATAACGAGTTAATACCAACTCGATTGGTAACGGATGGCGTGTTTGCATTGACTATCGTAAGTTGAATGACGCCACCAGTAAAGACCATTTTCCTCTACCCTTCATGGACCGGATGCTTGAGAGATTAGCAGGAACGAATACTATTGTTTCCTTGATGGTTTCTCGGGTTACTTTCAGATCCCTATTGATCCGCAGGATCAAGAGAAGACCACATTCACTTGCCCATACGGAACTTTTGCCTACAAACGTATGCCTTTTGGCTTATGTAATGCTCCCGCACGTTCCAACGATGTATGATGGCCATTTTCCACGACATGATCGGGGAAACAATGGAAGTGTTTATGGATGACTTCTCGGTCATTGGGGATTCTTTTCAATCATGTCTCTCCCATTTAGATAAAATGCTTCAAAGGTGTGAAGACACCAATCTTTGTCTAAAGCGGGAGAAGAGCCACTTTATGGTCGAGAAGGCATAGTCCTTGGCCATAAAATTTCAAAGAACGGATTGAGGTAGATAGAGCAAAAGTCGATGTTATTGCTAAATTACCTCATCCAACTACCGTCAAAGGTATTAGGAGCTTTTTAGGTCATGCCGGTTTCTATCGAGATTCATTCAAGATTTTTCTAAAATCGCCTGACCTATGACCCATCTTCTTGAAAAGGATGCTCCTTTTATCTTCTCACCCGAGTGCATCATAGCTTTTGAAACATTGAAGAAAAGCTTATCAAGCACCCATTCTCGTTGCTCCCGATGGGACTTTCCTTTTGAGCTCATATGCGATGCAAGTGATTTTGCTATCGGTGCAGTCCTAGGGCAACGAGAAACAAGCATTTTCACCTATTCACTACGCAAGTAAGACTATGGTCAAGCTCGGACTCATTACACCACCACGTAAAAAGAGCTATTAGCCGTGGTATATGCATTTGAGAAGTTTTGCCGCACTTAATCTTGACCAAATGCGTGGTGTATACGGATCACTCGACTCTTAAATATCTCTTTGCAAAACAAGATGCAAAGCCGAGATTGCTTCGTTGGATTCTCCTCTCCTCCAAGAATTTGATATCATTATACGTGATAAAAAGGAGCCGAGAATCTAGTCTGCGATCATCTGTCTGATTAGAAAACCCTCACCAAGATGTTTTCGAGAAAAGGAAATAAATGAAACATTTCCTCTCGAGACACTCAATGCGGTTTCTTTTCGTGGAAATTCTTCTACCCCATGGTTTCTTGACCGCAAATTACCATGCGGGTAACTTCATTGTGAAAGGGATGTCGACCCAACGGAAGAACAAATTCTTCAAAGATGTTAAACATTATTTCGGACGACCCTTTCTTGTTCAAAATCGCGGATCAAGTCATCCGACGGTGTGTTTATGGACGTGAAGCTATTGACATTCTCACACTTGCCATCTTTGGACCCACGGGGCCATCATAGTCCAAACTACACCGCCAAAAAGGTGTTTGATTCCGGGTTCTATTGGCCCACAATCTATAAGGATGCCCACGAATTTGTCAAAACACGTGGACGCTTGTCGTCATGGTAATATATCTCAAAGGAATGAAATGCCACAAAATGCCATTCAAGTTTGTGAGATATTTGACATATGGGGTATTGATTTTATGGGGCCGTTTCCATCTTCTCGTGGTAACAAGTACATACTCGTGGTATTGACTATCTGTCAAAATGGGTTGAAGCAAAGCTTTACCCACCAATGATGCCCGAGTTGTTGTCAAATTTTGAAATCTCTGTTTGCGGGTTTGGAACTCCGAGAGCGATAATCGGTGATCGTGGTACACATTTTGTAATGACCAATTTGAAAGAGTCATGCAAAGTATGGTGTTACCCACCGTCTCTATCGCATACCACCCCAAACAAGTGGGCGGTGGAAGTTTCAAACCGGGGTATTAAAAGGATTCTTGAAAGGACGAGAGGCGAAAATCGTGCATCCCGGTCGGATAAGCTTGATGACGACTCTGGGCCTTCCGTGACACTTTCAAAACACCCATCGGGTGTACCCATACAAGCTAGTGTACGGAAGGCATGTCATCTTCCGATTGAGTTAGAGCACAAGGCATCTGGGCCTTAAAGCATGCAAACTTGATATCTGACAACGGTAGGTGATCACGAGAAAAGTTCAAATGAATGAATTAAATGAACTTCGTGATCAAGCTTATGAGAACTCTTTGATCTACAAGCAAACGACAAAGAAGATTCATGACTCCAAGATCAAGAACCGCGTTTTCAACGTTGGTGATCGAGTCCTTCTTTTCAACTCAAGATTGAAGATTTTCTGAAAGCTCAAATCCTACCGGTCCGGTCCATTTACTATCACTAAGGTTTATCCTTATGGTACCGTTGAGTTATCTCAACCCGATGGTCCTAATTTTAAAGTGAATGGTCATCGGTGAAGCATTACTTTGGAGAGGACATTCCCCGTGGTTGTCCGGATTTACAAACATTCCCATGAACCAATGAATGCGGGGATCGAGTCAAGCTAGTGACTCGGGAATCAAAACATTAGCACGCACCATATGGGTTTTCACCCATAATTGCATCTTCTTACCCCTTTCTATTCACCCTAGTGTGGGGAGTTTCCCAATCGTTGTATATTCTCATTCTTTCTAAAAAAAAATCTTCTTCTAAATAAATGGCGTAATATTTCCCTTTTCGTTCTTTGTTTCGCATAACCGCGGTACTTTGAATATTGAGGGCAATATTCATTTCGATGTGGGGATTTGGAATTCTCACGAATTTCATATATTATCTACCCAATTCCCGTTTTGGCCAAATTTTTTTGGAGTAAGTGTTTTACACTTACTCAATTGGTTATCGATCCGCCATGTTTGATAGACAAAAGGATTGGCTAATCCAGAGCAAACGGCTCTTGGTAAAGATTTCTCAAATCCGTTTATATGGCTTGCAATTTGCCCAAAATTGTATGGTTCTCAACTCACCATATCCTTAAAAGTGAAGAGTTGGCTAGCCCAAGGTTATGGCTTGTGGTAAAGGCAATGGAAAATCCATAATTGGTATTCACTCACCAAAGATAATTCGATAATTTATCTAAGAGTTGGCTAGTCCGAAGGGTACGGCACGGTAAAGACACATCAAATCAGTTATATGGTTTATGATTTGCCAATAAATCATTTGGTTATCGTTGTACCAAGGTTCTTACTTGAATAAAACAATTGGCTACTCCGTAGTGATGGCTTTTGGTAAAGAGATTAAAATCCATTAAGTTTTCTCAAATCATTGCTAGGACTAGCAATATCTCGATGTGGGGATTGATGAGTGTCTAAATACTCATCATTTTGTATAATCTAAGCGCAAAATCATCTGAAAACACTCGAAACACATCAAAATGATCAAAATATCATAAATCGGTGTTTTATGTGTTTTAAATGCAAAAATATCAAAATCGGATGAAAATGTATCAAGTTTGCAAAATTGGCGCTTTAGTCCCCAAGTTTTAAAAGTTGTCAAATCTAGTCCCTGAAATATCAAAATGTGGAAATTTATCATTCAAGGTCCCTGAAGTATTCTAAGTTATCAAAAATGATCCTTGAATGATTCTTTGGCCAATTGGCAAGAAAGGTCCCTAAACTTTGGAAATTTGCAAATTTAGTCCTTGGACCTTTAAAAATGGATTTTATGCAAAAAGGGTCCTTGTTTTATCAAAGTTTGTCAAAATAGGTCCTTGTGATAAGTTTGGAAAGTTATCAAGATCAGTCCTTGAGGTTTGGATGAATTACACTTTTAATCCTTGTTGTTACCACTTAACCAAACGAATCCAAATCCAATCCATTTATATCAAAAGCCCAATTCCAATCCCAGCTGGCCCAAACCATGACCCGGCCCCCTTTTTGATTATTAATACCATTCGGTCAACGCAAGTCAAAACTCTCAAAACGCGCCAAAACCGCCACCGTAGCACTCCTCTCCCTAATCGAATCCCAAAACCGATCTGGTTTTCCCACATTTTCAACTCCTATCCATTCCCCCTTGTCCCCCCTCCTCCTCTAAACACCAAATCCCTTAATTGACTCAAACCAACTCTCATTAAAGCTAAAACCTGCTTTGAAGATATTTGGCGCCAAATTTTACAAGTGGACGGATATGATGATAGATGAAGATCCAATGGCTAGAATATGGTGGGAAACATTCAGAGGTCAAAGAGGATTGCTAAAAGTCATTATATAGGGAGGAAAATGCAATGTATGATGTATCTAGTGTAATCTTAATTTTCTTTAGTCGTTTTTTTTTTATCTAAGCTTTCTAAATGTATGATTTCAATTCCAAGTACTCTGTATAAGTTTCTTAAGTATAATTGAATCCTTTTCAATAATAAATTTCAAGTTTTCAGTATCAATTTCAGTTTATGCATTTTTCATTCAAAAATCTCATGTTGGATCAAATGTTGTTGTTTGTTGTTTATATGGACTGAGTTAGCTCACATAAGCTCCCAAATAGCTTATAAAAGCTATTAGAAACAATAAAATCCAGTTTAGCTTCAAAAGGTCAAAAATCACAAAAATACCAATTAAATAGGTAAAAAAATCAAAAATCACTTGGAGAAGGTGTTCACAGCTGGAGCAAGGTGTATTATGGATGGCCTTGGTTTAGTAGCTTAGTGGTAAGCTTATAGGGTGTTCACGTTACGATTCTCGGTTTGAGCTTGGAAGCTTATGTAAGCCTTTTTGATAAATTTGGCATTTTACTGTTGTAGTGGTTAATTAGCCTATATTTCTGTTTCTTTGTGATATCTAGTTATAATCAAGTGTGTTTAAGCCTTAAAATCAGTAGCTTGTTCTTTTCAATTCATAGTTTACAAAAATTTGGTTTTAACAGTTAAAACTGCATTATCATCAATTCTTAGTTTATGGTTGTTATGGTTGTTGATTTAGTGTTCATTAGTTCTAATATAGGATTATACAAAGTTTGAAATCACTTTCATGGTTTAAATTTGTGGTTTGTCTTGAAAAATCTTCAAAACAGTCAAAAAAGGGTCTGTTTGGATTTGAGAAGTGAAATGGTGCTAGAGGTTGGTTAAGTTTGTAAGTTTTGTTGTATTGAGTCACACTTGGTCTCATTAGACAGTTCATACAAGAAAAACCAACACTTCTTTGGATAAAAGTCAAATATCAATTTGATCTTAATTTGTGCAGTCACTGTTGAGATTTCATGATCCATGATCATTGTTTTGTGTTTAAAAATTGTTAATCTTGCTCAAGTTAGTCTTATCTTACCCTAATACAACATCATCAGTGCTTAATATCAGATCAAAATCCATCTTAGTCAACATTTTGGTTTTTATCAAAAAGTCAAAATCTCATAAGGTCGTTTTTGAATAAAATTTGGAATTTCACTGTGGGTTTATTAATAGGATCCAGCTTATAATCTTTTGGATTTTTAAAGTCTAGTTGCTTAAGAAAATACAAAATGCTAGTTCTTGGTTTCTCGACTTTTTGAGTGCTTATTTCTTAGCTTTTGTGAGTACTGTTTTCATAAAGCATCACATGCACGATTATTGGTACTATTTTGATAAGCTCACATAGAGCTTATTAATTGTCCAAATCTTGTGTTCTTTAGTTCTTTGGGTAGCCAAACTGGTCATCTTGAAGTTTCAAGACTTAGTTTTCACTTTGGAACTTGTTTGCTAGGGCTGCAACAAGCCTCAAGCTTGTCCCACTTCTGTGAAAAAGCCAAGTGCTTATTGTCTTTACTCTAGCTTATCAGTTTGCTTCTTCTTACCTTTTAGCTTCATTTGATTAGTTTTCAGCTTATTGTATCCTATTCCATCCTTTGTTTCAGTGTGCAAGCTTGTTTGAGCTTATTACACCAAAATAAGCTCTTAAGCCACTGTTGAGATTTTAAGCTATCAAATCAGCTTATTTGTGTTTTGTATTTTTTTTGTCTTTATTAAAGTTTCATATTATTAGTATATAAGTAGTTTTCAAAAAGAAAATTCAGAAAAACATCAATATAAAAATAGTGATAGCGTTTATTTAATATTTTTTAGCTTTTTGATTTTTCTTTTCAACTTTTTAATAAGCAAATCTTGTTTTTCTATTTTTCTTAGGTTTCTGTCATCATATAGTATTTTTAGAAAAAGTTTCATATTTTTCTCTATCTTTTTAGTATTTATTATAATTTTAAATAGTTAATAAATAGTAAATAATTAGTAATAAATAATTAAAAAGCATAAAAAAATATCTTTTCTGTTTTAAAATTAGTTTTATCATATTTTAGATTTTTCAAAGTTAAAATTTTATTTTTCCAAGTTTATTTTCTATTTTCTAGTAATTAAGTGTATTTTAAATAGTTATTAATTAGTAATAATTAAATAAAAGTGTGAAAAATATATTTTAGTTTTAAAATTAGTTTTATAGTATTTTAGATTTTTCAGAGTCATAAGTTTATTTTTCTAGCCTTATTTTGTATTTTCTTCTATTTTAGAGTATTTATTAAATAGTTAAAATAGTTTTCATTAATAATAATTAATTAAATAGTGTTAAAAATAATTTTCTTTTCTAATAATTTTCTTTTATTTTAGGATTCCAAAATGTTATTTTCATATTTTTAGGCCTTTTATTTCTTAGTTTTCACTTTTTATTTTGTGCGTATCGTAGTTTTAAAACTTACGTTTACGTTTTCTCATCGATTGTTGTGCTTTCCAATTCGTGTCCAATTCTATTCCAATCAATCGGTAGTGTAATTTCTAATCATAACCTTTACAGATCACTATCCTTAGTGATCACTTCATTATCTCGAATCGGTGTTTGCACACCATTGAGTCTCCTGGGACTAAACGACCGGAATTCACTATATTCTCGATCTTCATTGCATTTGTGTTTAAGCTGTTTTAAGTCTGTTAGACTTGACGGTTTAGCACAGATCAGGCATGCTAGCCCAATCACCTTTCCTCCGACAGGTGGTGAAGATGATGAAGAACCCTCTGCTGGTGGTGCTGTCAACAATGGTAGAGAAGGTGGTGCTTGCAGCTCTTCTGGAGGGATTACTGCAGCAAGGGGAGGCACACTCAGGACTCTTGCAGATGTTTCATCATTTGTGCTTTCATATGGAGAAATATAGCTTGACCTGGAATCTGAGCTATCCTCTTTGATGATGGCATCATGTGGCATTGGTTGGAGTGATGATGGACCAGCAACTGAAGGGGTGGTGCTTATGGCTAAATGAGTTCTCTTTCTTGAAGAAACCTCTTCAAATACCTCTTTCTCCACTCTACTTGGATTGTTCAGAACAAAATCATCTGAAACACTATCAGAAAAGGAGCTGTCTGATGAGAGATTGATAGGGTTTGAATGACTCATGGTGATTTTTTAGAGAAAAGTAAGTTTTTGAGAGAGAAAATTTCTTTGGGGTATGTGAGATATGAGTGGTTTATGAGTTATAGGTTCTTAATACAAGTTAAGTTGGATTCAATAAGTTAATGAGGAGAAGGTATAAGTTGTTGAGGAGTAAATGAAGTGTTTGAATTTGGTGGCCGGATTTATGACTTGGAGTTGACTTGTTTTCTGGTGGTTTAGTTCTGGTTTAACCACTGCCAGCAGAAATTTTGTTAAATCTACTTCTAGTTATTTTCTAACCACTGCTAACCTTAACAATGCTTTCAGTGGTTGGTTTATGTTTATGATATGCAGGATTATTTGTATACATTTTTGTTGTTGTTTAGTGCTTGTATTTTTGCTTGTCCACTATCTTTTAAGCAGAGAATAAGGATAACAGTGGAAATCAAAATACAAGTAGTGGTCAATGTTACTCTCACAGTGGAAAAAGTAAAACAAAGAAACTTCATTGCATTCAATCAAAAGAGGAAGTTCATTACATTCAACTAAGAGTACTAGCCATCACCATCAAAACACAAAGATTAAAACCTAAAACATCCTACACCCTACACAAGCTACTCCATTGGCTTCTTTCCCTTGCCCTCATAGTCATGCTTGTTCTTCTCGTGCTCTCTTCCTCTTGTTTTCAAGGTTGATGCATTCTTGGACAAGCAAGACCAAGAACTTATGGGAGGCCTTGGCGATCTTGCAGAGCTTTTACGGTATGGATATCTGCTTCATGTTTGAGAGAGCTGTTTTCAATGCTTTTGTAAGAGCCATTGGCAACTCCTTGGACAACGAATAGGTATCATCATTAGCATCATCATCTGATGAACAGGAGTAGAACTCAAGATAAGGTGCAGGTCTGGCAACAGGTGCAGGATTGGCAGTCTTCTTTGCTGACTTCTTGGAAGAAGTGCTTGTAGCCCAGGGTGGAAAGTAACCTGCCCACCCTGAGGCCTCTGAAGATGACTCAGAAGCGATCATAATCTCTGTCTCAGAATCAGAGGAGATGTCAATGATGTTGGAAGGATTGCTCATGGTAATGTTTAGGGATTTTGTGAGTTAGAATGTGTTTTGATAAAGACTATGATGTGCCGAGCCCTTTTATATAGGCAAAGTCGATTATAAGGGTCCTTAAAGGATATATTTATTTTTCTCTATTTTGGTAGGTTGAGAAGTAAATATAAATATTATCAAGTTGACTTTGGGAAGATATTTTTAGATAGTGGCTTGGTTAAAAGTAACTTTGGTTAAAGCAAGATGGTTATGCATATTCTTTGAATTATACTAACACTTGTAGGTACATAACCAATCTTGGCTGGGAGTTGATCATAAAAGGTCTGTAACTGAGACACACAACAAATGGTTATTGATTCACCATGTCTAATCCACACAAGAATCAACTAGTCCGAGCAAACGCCACCGGTAAAGACTTAACAAATCCATTTATGGTTGATAGTTTACCAAAACTATATGGTTATCAACTCACCAAATTCTTTATGATTAAGAGTTGGCTAGTCCATAGCAAACGGCTCATGGTGAAGACATCTCAAACCGTTGATAGTCGATAGTTTGCTAAAACTATGATAAGAGCGGTCAATTTTCTTATGTTTTACTTACCACTGCTCTTTGAAAATTTTTTGTGAAAAATTACCACTGCTAGTTCACAGTTTCCACTAACAGTGTTATTTTTACCACTGTTGATCTAGCCGTTACAACTGTTGTGTCAGTAACAAATTTTTACTAGCCGTTGAGAGTAACTACTTTCTATATTTATAGGGTAAAATATTTTTTAGAAGATTATCTACTTTCCTGCTTGCAATTTATTCTCTTAAGATAAATCTTTAACTTAGATAATGTTTCTTGCGCAAAACTCTTAAACCCTAATAGTATATATCTCTTTCTCTCAATTGGCGAGTTCTCTATACAATTCATACTAACACAACATATTTTTCATCAAAAGATATTATGGCACCAATCACCTTTGCAGATGAGCACAACCAAGTGGCCTATTTGGAAAAGTCAAACGACAAGAGTGGCCCTGTTTTTCATCAGATTGTGGATTTCCTAAATACTACTCATATAAGGTATGCTTTATTACTCAATACCATAATCTATATCTCAAATCAAACAGCTTTGGACCTCTATTAGGTCCATAACCATTAAAAATAGAGATACACATGAAGCGATGGATGCTCTTGAGCCACGATAGATGGGGTAACTATTGATGTTCTTGAGTCATCCTTGAGGAGAATTCTCCAATTGGATGATCTCAATGGTATCATCACATTACACATGCCGAAATTCATGAAAATCTTTCATCCATGGGGTATGATACCACCGACAAAAGGCTACTTTCAAAAGAGTGGTTTCATTCTCATTGGAGATTTTTAATACATACTCTTTTATATTGACTTAGTCCTAAGAAAACATCTTATGAACAATTCAGTTCAACAATGGCTTACCCTTTCGTTTGTCTAGCTACAGATAAGATTTTTAATTGGTCTAAATATATTTTTACAAGTATGCAAGGCAATGTAAAGAGTTCCACAAAATTTTTGATGTATCCAAGGTTTGTGCAAGCAGTGTTAAATGAATTTCAACTGCAACCCCATACAAGAGTTTATAAAATCCGTTGCCTTAAGCCCAAATTTTTTCAAAACATAAATAAGGATGGCAATAGGGTTGTTAAACCTCTTTTCCTCAAATGCTTGCAAAGATTTCACAGTGCATGTGGTGAAGATGCAACAATCCCGGTTGTATCCCATCACACACCCACAATCACAGCCCAAATATTAACTACACTCCACCGCCTCACACCTATGAGAGGAGGCAAAACACCAACTCCTCCCATTACAACACAAAGATGTCCCCGATCCTTTGGTTTAGGAACAAGCGTTGGTGGTCCCAGAGCCCACCTAGTCCAACTAGGAGTGAGTGCGAGCCAATGCCCTATGATTCACCTCTCCTAACAGTCACACGGTTGGAAGTGTTGAGGGCAGTGGGCAACCTATGGAGTTGATGGAACTTTGTACCAAATTATCCAAGCATGTTGAATCTCTGGAGAAAGACTTAGCACAAGTAAAGGAGCAACATGCCAAGGATGTTACACAACTGAAGGAAGAGATTCAGAATTTGAAGAAAGAGTTACAGGGGCACAAGTAAAGGAGCAACTAGAAATTACAGACTTCATGGAGGCTAAAAGGTTGGACATAATGGAAACCATTGATCCAATGGATGTAAATCCACTTTCTACAGTTCCACCTACAATTTTCAAAGAAAAGACTCCAGAGTTTAGCTATGTACCTAATGAAGAAGAAATTGATTTCTTAATTGCTAATGATCCGATAGTCAAGAAGAAGGCAATTGACCTAGTTGCAGATAAGTCTTTAACTGAAGAACAAAGAACTACTCAGTTGAAGGATTTCATTCAAATGAAGAATAGTCAAGCACTTCAAGATGCAATTGTTTTAGTCAGAAAAGGTCAAAAGAAACCAAAACAACCAACCAAGGCACAGGTTATTTCAATGATGAAAGATTATTGTTGCAGTGTTGGTGGCTGGAAAAGACATCAGTTCAAAGGGATGACTGATGATAAGGTTGAAGGTATCTACCACAGAGTTAAAAGGCAAGATCAAGACTTTATTCCTATGAACTCTGAAGAAGAAGAAAGAAGATATCCTCATCTGAAGAGAAAGGCCAAAGATAGTGAACCTCAGACATTTAAGAAGACAAAATTTGCTGAAGAACAAGAAGTTGAATCTGAGAAATTCACTAAAGAACATATGACTGGATTGATTTTGATTGAAGAAGAAGATTTTTATCCTGACCCACTGCAAGTTAGACATCCTATTATTGATTGGGAAGTATTTAGTGCTAGTAATTTTGCTCAAACATGGAAGATTACAAGGCTAGGTGGTGAGACTTCATCATTCATTATGTTTGAAGATCTTATCAAAGCATTTGACAGACATGATCTGGATACTTGTGGAGATTAGATCAAGAAAGGTTTGATGCTTAAAATCTTAAAGATATGAGGGAAATGCAGTTATGGGTTAATCTAAGAAGGCTCTATGAACCAGATATTAATGATGATTTCTGGAAGTTCTCATGTTCATGTCCTGGTACTAAATGGTTTTATTATGATTCATGTGAAGTTCATCATGTTTCTACAACAGATGGAGTAGATGCATTTATGTTTGCTGAGAAAGAATACCCACTCAGAGCTGGAACTCTCACTGTGATGTTGTGTACAACAATAAGAGTTCATGAAGATAATGAGAAGGTCATAGAATTGTTACATAGGCTTCAAGATCAATGTTAAAGAGCTATTGATTTGCAGAGAAATCATAAGTTTATGGGAGGATTGTTGGGAATAAAGCTAACAGTTACCACTGATAAGCTTGTGGAAGGCGCTGCTGAAGAATGCATTAGCAGTGGAAACACATTACCACTGCTAGTACATATATTACCACTACTATTAGGATAATTGTTATGTATCCGTGTATTGATAAGTATAGAAAAGATCTTGTGTATATTCTATATAGTTAGCATTATACTTATCTTGTAAAGGACTCCTTGTGCTATAAAAAGAGATTCTAGGTCATTGATTAGAGTATGAAAAACTCACGTAAGCTTCAAGGTGTAACCCTAGTGATAAGCAAGATCACTCGTATTATTCTTAATAATATTGGAGCTTTGTGTTAAACTGTTCTCACTTATATTACATAATATAATCCATCTTCTAAGTATTACTAAGTATATTCCACGTGCTTATTAATATAATTCAAAGTATCACTAACACAAGGTGTGTGTTTAGATCCATCTGAATGACCGTCACCAAACGAGGCAGACGGATAAATACACGTATTAAAAACTTTACTAAGACTAGTAACCGAATCATTAAGGTGAGAGCTCGCACTTTGATAAGGTTTTAAAGGTACCATTTTGAGGGTCGTTTAAGTCCTTATTTGATCACTTTTGTATCCGTTATTGCTTAATATCGTTCCTTTTCACTTTTAGGTCTCGTGAAGGCAAAATCTTTGGAATGGCACTTATTTGGATGAGAAAGCGCGAATATATGAAGAAAATGGCCAAAGTCGAAATCGAGACACTCACGATTCTTTGAAAGTATAAAGGCGGCGTCGGGTGCTATTTTGCGCCGTCCTGTAAGTATTGTGACGGGTCGAACTCAAACTCGTGTTTTCAAGAGGCGGCGTCTAGTTGTGAAAGAGTAGGCCGTCGCTACTCGCACGGCCTAGATGCGATCCGCACGACGGCGTCGAGTCTGAAGAGGATGGCGTCACGGACATAAGGTGACGCCGTCGCAAGGTTAACGTGGCCAAGACGAAACCCCTAATGGCGGCGACACGGCGCGTCACTAAACATAAGGTGCACGCCGTCGCAATTGTAATCTTATATATAGAATCCGAATTTTTGGTCTTTGGGTGGAGAGTCTTTGGAGTAAAACCTAAAACCGAACCTAAGGTGTCTTGTATAGTATTTTAGGGTTTTAACCCTATCTTACACCAAGATAAGTCTTTGCTTCATTAATTCAATTATGTCTTTGATTATTTGTGTATGCTTGCATGTTCTCCATGTCCCGCTAATTTATTTGTGTGTTTGCTTAGGAAGTATGAAACTTAATTATTAAATATTGATTGGTTGTTTCTTATCTTAGTTGATTAATGATCTAGTAATGCGATAGGTCATTCGTTGTGTACTTAATGCTTGATTCATCTTTGTGAACCTTAGAGTATGATTACCGAGTGATTGTAGGCTAAACCATCCGAAGAGCGCCTTAGGGGAGTCTATAATCTCTAAGTGGATTTGTAGACAAGACCCTTTGGTAAGTTCAAAGAGTTAGGGAGAAACGCATACCCTACAACTTTAGAAACACAACGCAACTAGGAATAAGACGTGACACTCAACCATCAATAGGAGATAATTAAGGAGTAATACAAACTAAGTAAACACATCTTTAAACTATCATACGAGCACACATTAATTAGACATAGACTCCCACAACCTTAGTTTAGATAATTAGATAATAGTAGAGTAATCGGTAGAAATACCAACCCTCCAAATCCAATACCCGAGATTCGTACCTTTCCATTTTTCATAAAATATAAAAGATAAAAATAATCTTCTTCAACCTTAACCTTAGCGTAGTAACTCCCTACTAGCATTCCTATTCCCTAGAGAACGATATCAATACCGTGGCTTACCCTAATTACTACACTACAACGATTAGGTTCATCGCCTAGGGTGTTATAAAACTTGCTCAAGAAAAGGAAGTTTCCTTGACCCCGAACGACGTGTGGCGTTATCAAGTTTTTGGCGCCACGCTGAGGAAGAGAATAGCTAGTTAGTAGTCCACCTCGTTTAGGTTTCTTTGCTTGATTCCTATCAAGTAAACTTTTTTCTCATTTTAGATTTCTCTTAGTCTATCCCCTTCTTCGTGACCTTTGTTAGTAATTCCATCACTTTTCATCATGGAAGGTGATAACCCACTACCATTCATCAACCCACCACCAAATGACCCGCCAAGAGCCCGTACTCTTGGTGAATACTCGAGACCAAGCCACCTAGGCTATAGGAACACCATTGAGCTTCCGAACAAGCCCAAACTACTACCTGCGATCCGACACCATCCGGTTGGTGCAAAATGGATGTGCATTCCATGGACTTCGTTCAAGATCCAAATCGACATCGAGGATTTCCTCAAAATTGTCGATTCCATCGATCTTGATGCTACTACTCGGGAGACCACGCGCTGCGTCTCTTCCAATTCTCTCACGGGACCAAGCTAGTAATTGGCTTGAGCGACTTCCACTGGCTCCATCTCAAGTTGGGATGATCTTACTTTCGCTTCCTTGCTCAATTTTTCCCACGGAGAACCACTAAGCTTAGGAATGACATCTTGATGTTTCAACAACGTCAAGGTGAATCTCTCTGAAGCATGGGCCGATTCAAGGACTTACTTCATAAAGTCCTCATCACGGCATCGATCTTTGGCTCCAAGTCCAAATTTTTATGATCATGTCAACTTTCACACTAAGCGATCCATTGACCAAGCGGCGGTGGAAAACTTAGTGATCTCACCGCAGAAGAATCATGGGAAATAATAGAGGACCTCGCCCTCTATGACAACGAAAGTTGGGATGACCCCGTGAGTGCCCAAAACCGTCAAGGCAATCTCCTTGCCTCCTCCCGACCGTGGGATGATCGAACTTGAAGATCAAGTTAAATTCCTCATGAGCTCCTACGAAAATCCTAAATCTTCACACCATGTGAACAAAGCTTCTTCCTCATGCGAGCCGTCTTGTGATCCTCATAACACGCACTAGCACCCGATCCCCGAACATGCTTGATTGACTACGCATCCTCGTATTAATGGAGTGGGAGGAAGATTCCTACAACACCGGACCTAGGAATTTCAATGAAACCCGTGAAGCATGGAAAAACAAGCCCGACTTTTATTGGGGACAAACCAAATAATTCACTTCTAATGATTTCTCATGGCCCCCTCCTAACGGTCCTAACCAACAAAACATCGAAGGGATGTTGCAAAACCTAGTTGCATCCCAAGAAACCCAAATGGCTAAGCTCTAGGACCGCTTTAATAATCAACAAGCCGAGATGGATAGGAAAATAGACAACCTTTTGAAAGCCATAGCTAGTGATAAGAAGGTTAGTGCTATCTCAACTCCCGAGCCTTCGTGCATAGAGATTAAGGATCCAAGCAAGCTAAAGTATGTCCATTCGTCAATACCATCGCCTTAGTTGAACCCGATGACGAAGAAGACTATACACTAGTGGATGAGGAAATACCCAGGAAGTAGATGAAGTAGACATTGACTATTTCAACAAATTTCCTACGGAAGAAGAACTATCTCGCCACCCCTCACTTAGTGCGTGACCTCCGTCACATGTATGTTAGGAAAAGTCCTCGAATTAAGTTTGGGAACCCTTGGAATCTTAACATACCATGTGTCATAGGACACCTTTGTGGCAAAAGCTTACATTGATCGCAAGTCCCCAATCAACATAATGACTAGCACCTACTACAATTGGATATTGAAGAAGCCTATTCCAACTAGGCAAGACCCCAATGATCCTAATGTTAGTTGCAATTTTCTTGGTAGAGTTAAGGGATTGCCCGTTTATGTAGGTAGTTTCACGTTTCCTACGGACTTCATAATTGTGGATGATATTAGCACGGCCATAGACCCTAGCTTGTCCCATGTTATTCTAGGAAAACCTTTCATAGAAAGCACCGAGATGACCTATGACCCCTCATTAGGAGTAATGCGGTTCAAGAATAAGACCGATGACATAGCTTACCAAATGCCGTTTAAGATTGAGAAGTTTTCATCACTCTCTAATGATGAAAAGGAACTTAAACTATCGGTCTATTATAGGAATGATGAGGATAGGGAGAAAGGTATTGATTATGTTATGGCTAAGATTTTCGGATTCTACAAGGATTGTTTGAGCCTAGGACCGAATACTGAGGACCGAATGGGAGAAGATGAACTCTTAGAGAAGCGCATTTTAGGGCACTTCTACAACATGGAATCCCCATTAGAGGCCATGAAGAGGCGTTGGTGAGAAAACGTGGGAGCACGACTATGAGTCTAGCTACAAGACTCTTAAATAAAGAAAAGCGCTTCGTGGGAGGCAACCCATGCTTAATTGTTTGCTTGTTAGTGTCATATATCTTTTATTAATTGTTTATCCTCATGTTTAAATTTGTAAAATGCTTTATTTTGTTTTTAACCTCGTCTTAATTACATATAAAGGTATTTTACATAAGGGATAAGTGTAGGGAGGATTACACACGTTTTCAAAAGAAGCGTAAACATGAGAATAACAATTAATTAAAAGATATATATGTTTGTTTGTTTGAGTCAAATGCTTGTATCGAGTCATAATGGATGTTTTGCGAAATTTTTCCGATTCTAAAGATGTAAATTTTCGAAATGTTTCGGAAAATGCACCGCTTTTTGTCGGGATAACTGACGTCGTCAGATTGCAACCGACGGCTTCGGAAGGAGTAAAACATCGATTACTTTTTCTCGTTTCTCGAGCTACTTATAAATTTTGAATTTTCGGTCTTAATTTTCTTAGAAATTCTATAAACATCCATTCCACAAGCATTATATCCTAGTTTAAATCGAGTCTTATATATATTATTACCGCCGATTTTACGCGAAGGTTTCGTTTGTTTTCTTCAAGTGTGCAGCTTTAGTTTGTCGAGAAGAAGTTACATAAGATTGGAAGGAGCTTTTCACGCAATAATTCTTCTTGAAAAGAATTTAACCACCACTTTACACGGATCCTACCGAGCTAATCAGGGGAGTATTAGTTTCTTTCGTTTTTAATTACCTTCCATTATCATAACTTTGATACTTTCGGGGAACATTGGGGACAATGTTCAGTTTAAGTGTAGGGAGGGAAAATAAAACGGGAACTTTGAAACTATGCTTATCCTTGACTATTCGTTTTGTCTAATTGTGATTGTGTAATAAACCATGAGAAAATGTTGGTTAGGGTAATTTTGGCACCAAATTTAAAATTTTTCATGACATATAGGAGTGGGCCATTAGTCTTAACAAAAGCGTCTCACGGATAGGAAGTTGCATGACTAGCACAAAACCCTTACCACCCAAATTCCACCCAAAATGTGAGGATCGCCTTAGATTAGTAGGAATTAAAGCATTCATCTTTAATGCTTAGGCTGTGAACCGGTAGTATATTAGATTCTAGAACTTGTTTTGTGATGCATTCCGAGATCGCAAGTGAGGCTACACTTGTGTAGTTAGGAATAACTAAATGATAAGAGGCATTAGGATAACCCTTGTTTAATACCGTAATATAATTACTTCTTCCACATCGGTTGAGTAATTCCCCACACCCTTTGCGTTGTACTCATCTTTAGTACACGATACCCTAGTTAACCCCTCGAGCCTATCCTTTTCGCGGTTCTCGTGATGTTTGGTTTTCCGAATATCAATGAAGAGCATTGTTTACACCCCACCCCAAATATACACCCAAATCGCCTTAGCCTACCCTTTATGCACTCACTTTTAGTGCAATTATTTGTTATCACCTTAAACCCTTAGTTCAATTATCTAGTTGCTTGCATAAGTTGCTAAGTCGAGTCATATCCTTTGTGATTTTGGGACGATTGGGATTCATGGGAAAAGTTAAAGTTTATGAAATGACGGAAGGAACGTTAAATTCAAATTCCCTTTGTTTGCGTAATAATGTACCCCAAGTGTTTTGATCTTTTCAAATCGGGTCAAATTAGTGTTAGAGTAATAAAACTCAAGTGTAGGGATATGCTCAGTAAATCCCTAGTATTTTGATGTTACCGTAGAGGATGGTAGAGTAAAAGTGTATGGGAAAAAAAAAAAAAAAAAAAAAAAATAGAAAAAGAAAAGAAAAAAAAATAGAGTGTAAAAAAAAAAAAAAAAACAAAAAACATACGGGCTACCATCCTACATCTATCCTTTAAATTTATGTTTGTTTATTTCCGTTACATAGAGTTTTAGAGTGTCGAGTCTTGGCTTAGCAACGCCATTCTTCATATGCATTTAACATAGAGATTTTTGACTTACCACCACTAAATAGCCTATCCCACCAAACCCTTATTTCCCTACCGTAAGCCTAACGTTACAACCCTTTAAAAGACCTCTTTGATAGTCTTTCCTAGGTGCTTACGCCAAAGCGATGGAGGTTTGATCTATTCTCAAGCCTATGGTAATCTATGTACTAGGACCGGTTAATGAGTGTTTATCTTCCATTTCTATATTGTTATATTTCATTTATACACCGAGAGAGATGTGAGTATCCAAACACCCCATGTGAGGTGCTAGTATGTAATTCCGTGCTTGTTATGACTTTATGGGCTTATATGTGTTGTGGACCGTTTGAATTAATGCTTCATGACCCCTAACTTATAAATTAATTGGCTAAAAGCACATTTGCTTGAGGACAAGCAAATAACAAGTGTAGGGATATTTGATAAGGTTTTAAAAGGTACCATTTTGAGGGTCGTTTAAGTCCTTATTTGATCACTTTTATCCGTTATTGCTTAATATCGTTCCTTTTCACTTTTAGGTCTCGTGAAGGCAAAATCTGGAATGGCACTTATTTGGACGAGAAAGGCGCGAATATATGAAGAAAATGGCCAAAGTCGAAATCGAGACACTCACGATTCTTTGAAAGTATAAAGCGACGGCGTCAAGTGCTATTTGCAGACGCCGTCCTGTATTATTGTGACGGTCGAACTCAAAACTCGTGTTTTCAAGAGACGGCGTCTAGTTGTGAAAGAGTAGGCCGTCGCAACTCGGACGGCCTAGATGCGATCCGACGACGCCGAGAAGAAGAGGACGGCGTCCACGGACATAAGGTGGCCGCCGTCGCAAGGTTAACGCCAAGACGAAACCCTAATGGCGGCGACACGGCGGCGTCACTAAACATAAGGTGCCGCCGTCGCAATTGTAATCTTATATATAGAATCCGAATTTTTAGGTCTTTGGGTGGAGAGTCTTTGGAGTAAAACCTAAAACCGAACCTAAGGTGTCTTGTATAGTATTTTAGGGTTTTAACCCTATCTTACACCAAGATAAGTCTTTGCTTCATTAATTCAATTATGTCTTTGATTATTTGTGTGTATGCTTGCATGTTCTCCATGTCCGGCTAATTTATTTGTGTGTTTGCTTAGGAAGTATGAAACTTAATTATTAAATATTGATTGGTTGTTTCTTATCTTAGTTGATTAATGATCTAGTAATGCGATAGGTCATTCGTTGTGTACTTAATGCTTGATTCATCTTTGTGAACCTTAGAGTATGATTACACGAGTGATTGTAGGCTAAACCATCCGAAGGCGCCTTAGAGTAGGAGTCTATAATCTCTAAGTGGATTTGTAGACAAGACCCTTTGGTAAGTTCAAAGAGTTGGGAGAAACGCATACCCTACAACTTTAGAAACACAACGCAACTAGGAATAAGACGTGACACTCAACCATCAATAGGAGATAATTAAGGAGTAATACAAACTAAGTAAACACATCTTTAAACTATCATACGAGCACACATTAATTAGACATAGACTCCCACAACCTTAGTTTAGATAATTAGATAATAGTAGAGTAATCGGTGAAATACCAACCCCCAAATCCAATACCCGAGATTCGTACCTTTCCATTTTCATAAAATATAAAATGATAAAAATAATCTTCTTCAACCTTAACCTTAGCGTAGTAACTCCCTACTAGCATTCCTATTCCCCTAGAGAACGATATCAATACCGTGGCTTACCCTAATTACTACACTACAACGATTAGGTTCCTTTGCCTAGGGTGTTATAAACTTGCTCAAGAAAAGGAAGTTTCCTTGACCCCGAACGACGCGTGTAGCGTTATCACACTTGTATCCATATTCCAGAACCAACAGCGGGATCCTAAAGTGTCCCAGCATTAAAAGCATGTGGTAAGGTCGTCTCATGTCCCTGAAGAACAGTGGATCCCAGAGCCCCAGACTCTCCAACCGGATGGGCCTGATGAACAGTGGGTATATGACCCACCTGAGTAGCGGACTAAGTCGGGCTAACCACCAGAGAAGTAAGTTGGGTCGGGTAGTTATTATGTTGGGCCGGTGGATAAGTGAAGCCCGGTGGTACCTGAACATAGTTAATAGGTTGCACAAAGCTAACGGGCTAGTAGGACGGGCTAGTGCTAGGTGAGCCAACCGAAGTAAGCCGTGGTGGGCTAAGAGCACTTGCAATGGGGGTTTTATTTGCAAGTTATTTGGGTGTTAAATGCAAGTTAACCAAAGTTAACCATTGCAACTTCGGTGTTATTTGGGTGTTACAGTTGCACGTTACCAAGTTAACGTGCGTTACTTGGGTGTTTTGTTTTTCTTTTTTTTTTCATTTCTGCCCCTAAATGAGGGGTTGTTTTTGTAAATTGTTGGTGAGTTAAGGTTTAACCTTGGGAATGTTATGATTGCGGGTGTTTTTTTGGTGAGTTAAGGTGAAATGTTAAAGCTGATGTGGCGCAGACGTGGCAGGAGGTTAAACCATAACTCAAGGTATGGTTGCAAATGCTCTAACAGTGGTAGAATATGCTACTGGATTAACATGATGTTGTACGAAGGGACTAACATTAGACATGCCAGTGGTTGCACTTTGGTTTTGTGCCAAGGTGTTGGTTCCTAACTCCTAAGCTTCCCAAGAATTTCACCAATAACTCATTAATATCATTCTCTTGTGTTTGATAACCGCGCTATTATAACTACCTCCGTCCCAAAATAAGTATCCAGTTTAACTTTTCAGAATCAAACAAGTTCAACATTGACCTTACTATTTCTTTGGGTGTTATATAATATTTGATGCAAAATATATGAATGTATTATGTTTTAAGTGTATTTTCTACTGGTATAATTTTTCATCAAGTATTATATAACACAAAAAAAATTATTTAATGTAAAAGTTGAAATAGTTTGACTCTGAAAAGTCAAACTGAACTCTTATTTTGGTACGGAGGTATCAGAGTACTAGATTTAGCATTCACGGAGTCATCATGAATATGTTTGCAATCATTACCAAACGACATGAGCCTTTATCAAAACTTAAACAAGGCCTCCAAGACTTAACTTGGGGAGTAGAGGGGCGACGAGTATAACCTGATTCGGCCAAAAGTATCATAGGAGAAGATGATGAAGAATCAACGGGTAGGGAATGTGACTTAGACTTCAACCTCATCTCCTCGGTGGTGGTGAGCATAGAACGAGCCGTTTTAAGGTCCGGGAAAGGCTCCGATGTGTAATGATACCACATGCATTCTCATATTTTCCGGTAATTCTTCAAGAGCAAACGTAACAACATCATCATTAGTATCCGAGACTCCCTAACATAGTCGCAATGGGATCAATTTTGCAAAAATAAGCATTAATGCTTAAGTCCCCAAGTTTCAAAAAAATTATTTAATGTAAAAGTTGAAACAGTTTGACTCTGAAAAGTCAAACTGAACTCTTATTTTGGTACGGAGGTATCGGAGTACTAGATTTAGCATTCACGGAGTCATCATGAATATGTTTGCAATCATTACCAAATGACATGAGCCTTTATCAAAACTTAAACAAGGCTCCAAGACTTAACTTGGGGAGTAGAGGGGCGACGAGTATAACCTGATTCTACCAAAAGTATCATAGGAGAAGATGATGAAGAATCAACGGGTAGGGCATGTGACTTAGACTTCAACCTCATTTCCTCGGTGGTGGTGAGCATAGAACGAGCCATTTTAAGGTCCAGAAAAGGCTCCCGATGTGTAATGATACCACATACATTCTCATATTTTCCCGGTAATTCTTCAAGAGCAAACGTAACAACATCATCATTAGTATCCGAGACTCCCAACATAGTCGCAATGGGATTAATTTTGCGAAAATAAGCATTAATGCTTAAGTCCCCAAGTTTCAACGATCTTAATTCGCCTTCAATGCAATAGTACAAGATAGTTCGTTGTCCTTGAAAATCTCGGTAATAAGATACCATGCATCCTTGGAAGATTGTGGATTTTCCATAACCAACTGTTCTTGAAGAGTATCGAGAGGGTCATATGAATCCATGAGAGGATAATGTTGTCAACCTTTATTTCTTCCGGAGTGAGAGTGGTAGTAGTGTTGGTTTGTGGGAGTAATAAACACAACAAAACGACTAAGAGTGTGTGAGCCGATGGGGGCACACACGATAAAAACGAGTATACGTGTCGAACGTATTTGATACTTGAATTTACAATACCCGATATGCATGTAACTTAAACCGATTACTAATGTCGACCCATAGGCTGTTATGGATAGCTAGTTGGGTCGAATGTGGAGTTCCTTGGGCCCTTGTGATCCACTGATCGGGCAAAGACAGGAAAGAGTGCTTGGGCTTGGTTACTTGTTGACCAAGATTCAACCCATGCAAGGTTTGATTGGTTTGCTATAAAAGCAAATGTATTCTACTTCTTATTCCTCCTGACATGCGCATAATCTCATATTTTAATACCCTAAAACCAATCCAATGTTTCCTGCATAAATCCCAATCGACTCACATCAAGTCAATTATGTTTTATCTTGGTTTTCTAGCTTTTAAACTTGTATTGATTCAAGAGTTTTAGTTTTAGAATGATTGGATGGTTATTGTTCTTTGAGTTCCTAGTTGAAAACAGATGCAACGAAGGTGTATTGGTTTCGGTCGTGATCTCTTTTCTCGGACGAACATAGATAGATATAGGACCTTTTGTTAGATATCGGGTAAAAGGTGAAAACAGTTTTCTTGACTGTTTTTGTGTTCTCGGATAATGAAAGCAAGCACGTTTCTTGGGTGATTTTCTTATTCGAATTATTCAAGTGTTTGTCAAAGGTTGATTGGTTTATTATTACGTTCTCGACTAGCCATTAATCGAACGTATACGTTATCGGGTTTGTGTATGATACTCATTGAGGTATCTAATTTTGATACTTGGGTTTCGTTTGGTTTCTTGTTCATTACTAAAGTCCAATTGCCAAGTAAGGTTAGGTTTTCTATTTTCCCTTTTAATTAATTAATTTTTTATTAATTACGTGTTTAACCTAATTGCGATTACTAGATCCTAATCCGCTGCATACTCGTAGAGGTTAATTGGTTAACTTGTTCTAAAATCCCAACAGTGGCATCACGAGCCATCTCGTTTTTGCGATTATGGGTTACACGTTTCTTATTAATAAACATGTTTAAAAGACTGCATGAAACCTAATTTAGTTATTCGTTTTATTTTGTTTTGACAACTATATGAAATACTTGTCAATTTTTAATAAATAATAACTAGTCACACACAAATTAAAATTATATTGATAATTAGAATTAATTTGTTAATTAGAATTACATATTAATTAGAATTACTTTGTTAATTGGAATTAAATTGTTAATTAGAATTACATGTTAATTAGAATTACTTGTTAATTAGAATTAAAAGTTAATTTGAATTAAATTAATTGTTAATTAGAATTATTATGATAATTAGAATTACATATTGGTTATTAAATACATAAAATTGCGTAATTACTTGTTAATTGAGATTGCCATGTTTTATGTGTTTTCCGGCCAAAACACCCACTCAATTACTTTCCTAGTGACGGTCTTATGGTTCTCCGTTTGGGGAAGACTCGCAAGAGAACTCGGAACAATATGTGGTTATTTATGTTGATGTTTATGCTAATATTTTGTGATTCTGTTGGAATCACTCCTAAAACATATTTCAAGTGTTTGTAATTAATATGTAATAGGTTGCTTAATTAGGCTTTTATGTTAGTATTAATGGCAAGGCTTATGTATAAAGCCCATAAGCCTTGACCCAAGCCCAATAAGGAAAGGAAGGGAACTTGTGTGTTGCCCTAGTTCCTTCCCTATAAATAATGTTGTAAACCTTCATTTGAAGGTTGGTTGTTCATTTCACACATATATCCTACGCATAAACTTTCTTTACATTCATATGTGTGTGTGTGTGTGTGTTTGTTCATTTGATCACTTCTTACCTTATTTCTAAACTATTGATGCTTGTGTTACAATATGGTGACCTAACAGTGGTATCATTCGCCATCTAGTTGGGTGAAAACACTTTTGTTTTTGAAGTTTTGTTTTCACTATACGCTTGGGTTTCGGGTATTAAACTTTCATACGCATAAAGCTCAAAATTTTACACTTAAAAATTCAAGATTCTTGTACTTTAAGGTTTATTTAGTGTTAAAGTTTAAGTTTTTTGCATAAAGTTTCAAACTTTACGTGGGCAGAATCATTTTTGAGCTTGGTTTTGTTCATGTAGTCTTTTCTACGCATAAGGGTAATAATTAGTTTGGATCATCAAGTTTTCAACTTTCTTGTTATTTTGGTGATTTTAAAGCTACTTCATCTAGAAAATCAGGTTTCTAAACATCTTTGAGCTTAAAAATCAGTTTTGGTAACGCTTGGTACTTTCCACGCATAAGGAAACCCTAGTTTTACTCGTAAGCTTCAAAGTCTACGCCTAAGCAGTTCTTACGCATAAGATTCTCTTCATTTGATCTTGATCTTTCTTTGGTTTACTCAGTGTTTTCTTGCTTGGATAAGCCTGAAAACACTTCGACTTTGGATATCTTTTACACTGGTATAAGTGTAAAGGATTTTTGGGCAAAACCCTAGTTTTACGCATAAGCAAATTCTTACGCGTAGAATTCTTTCTGCCTAAGCATTTTCTTACGCCTAAGCATGTCTTACGCATAAGGATACTACTAATAAGCCTTTGGTTTACGCCTAAGCTAAGTTTTCCTCAAGTCTACGCGTAAGCTATTCCTACGCATAAGCTCTATTGTTACACGTAAGTTGGTTTTCTACGCATAAGGTACTTTCTACGCATAAGCTGGTTTTCAACGCTTAAGGTTACTTCATCAACAAAGTTTCATTAACTACAAAGATCCATCATCAACACAAGTTTCAAGATATCTCAACCACCATACTCTAGCTACTTTCCTCATATGTATCCTCAACAACAACAACAACTCGATCAACAATATCCTCCACCATCACCACAACAAACGCAACAATTTCAACAAAAATTTCCTCAAGGAGCAATTCCACCACAAATGATTCAACCACCCCCTAGTCTACAAGTACAATCTTACACAAACTTTCAAAATCAAGCATCCATCCAAGTATGCTATGAAGGAACCGTCTTGGTTTGCAAAGATGTGTGAAGCTTTAATGACCAATAATCCATTCATGAAGTGGATCACTGATAGACCTCCAATGCTCACTCCGGAAACTACGATCAATGGGTAATAAGGTTCTTTAGGTTACGTGATCTAAAGAAGCCACATGGAAAGTTCTTGAAGAAGGTAATCCTTGAAGGTCCATTTGGATGCCTACTCTCCTTTGTGCAGGAGATCCGAATGCTAATCCACCAAGAGATGATATCACCAACATTGTCGGTCTTGATCAACTTACTCGACCAACTTATACACTTAGAAGCGGATGAACTTGAAATGCAATATATCCTTTTGGGTTTACCCAATCGATGCCGTAGTGTTGATGCTCGAAGATCGCTAAAGCAATGTGGGAGCACATTCATCTTTTAATGGAAGGCACATAACTCAATCAAGAAGACATGGGTCCAAAATATACTTAGCATATGAACACTTCATGATTGAACTAGGGGAGACATTAAAGTCATATCATCATCAATTCTCAGACATCATCAATGACTTGGAAAAACATAACATCATTATGCCAAGAATTGCAGTCAACACTAACTTCCTTAGTAGTCCGTCAAGCGAAGAATCTTCATCATGCCACATACGGATTGTTGTACGACTATTTGAAACCTCACCAAAAGGAAGTTGACAAAGAAAGGATCATCCATGGAGTCCATGCTTCTCCTTCACTCCCGGATAATCAAACACTTGCTTTGTGGGCTTAACCTTTTTATCCTCAATTCCTGACCTTACAAATTGTATTCACAAATCCTCCACAACCAACTGCTCAGATCACACCATATGATCCCTCACATGAAACTCAAGTGGTTCCATACAACAACAACAATGATCAAGCACTCTACAGAGAATCTAATGAGGATGCAGAAGCTTTTGATGCATTTCAAGAAGGGTTTGTAATGATTGCTAGAGCCTTCGGTCGATATTCTAACAAATCCAACAATCGCATTCGAACCTCATCTAACACAAGGAATCAGGCTGTTGTTAACAATGGACGTGTTGAAGTTCAGAATTGTGGTAATGTTCGTCAGATGGGTAGTGGTCAAGGGTTTAATGCTAATGGAAGGAATAACATGCATGCTCCACAACAACGGGTTCAAGTGGTTAATCAGGGAAATGCTCAGACTAGGGTTAATGGTTTTCGTTGTTATAACTATAATGAGAAGGGTCATCTGGCTAATGCATGCCCAAAGCCGAGGACGAGAGGCAGCGGTTATCACAAAGAGGCTTTACTCTTGGCTCTCAACTCTTACCAACAAGGAACAGAGCTTCATGGCAAGTGCATATTATGATGATGACATGGAGGACTTGCGAGCTAATCGTGATTATGTTAATGGCTAACATGCAAGAACTTCATATAGGTGACATGAGCCCAATTATATGACACTGATGGCTTGTCTCAAGTACCGGATCAAACTATTCTCATTAATGATCTGATATCTCTACCAGCATCTGCATCTAACGAGATTCAGAGTGTTCAACATGAACCCTCCACATCTCATCATGAAGAAAATCAAATGGATCCCGTTTTCACATTTGACGATCAAGATGACCTCACGGTTACCTTTGACAATCAAATTGACCCGTGGTTTCATTTGAGGACATAAATGATAACTGTGTGGAGACTCCGGTTGAACAAAATGAATCTTTGTCTAATCCAGATCCGGGGCTCGTCACCTTCTTTGAGACTCAATTAGAAAAATGCACTGAGATTAATGCTAAACTAAAAGATAAAATTGCACTGTTAACTAAGGATAATGAATGCTTAAAGTTCCAACTCAACATTTTTCAAACTAAAGAGAAACGTGAAAAAGGTTTTGAAGTCGCATTTGCTAAATCCTACCAAAATGAAAAATCTTTGGAAAAACAGATATGTGATCTAGTTGCATCCAAAAATGCTTTGTTGTCTCAAATAGAACAACTGCAATATGATCATAAACAACAACTTAACGCTCTCACTTCGGAAAGTCAAAAGCCAAGTCCGAGTTGTTAACTTGTCAAAAGCAGTTTGTGGTACAAAAGCATTCAAGGAAATAAATAGATGACTATCTTGAAATTGTCGACTTACAAAATAAAATCAAAGAGTTTGAAATGTTGTTTACAAACATGGTGAGTCAATCACAACTATTCAAAAGTTTACTTTTAAACCAAATCCAAATGGATATGGGACCGAATCTTGCTGATTACAAACCTAAGTTTTCACATAGAGCATTCAAACCAAATCCTCAAGTTTATAGTGCAGAACATAGAATTGATGATTCCATCATGAGTATTGTTGAATATAATCGCATGGAAGAATTAGATGCAGATGACGAGAGTCGGTCAACAATGGAAAATGTTGTTATAACAAACCATTTAACTATTCAAAAGTTGTTACTTTCGTCGCACAACAGGATAATTCTAACACACCTTGGGTTATCACATCTACTTCTGAGCCTTCTAATGTTGATCCCCAACTAAATACTGCACAAATTAATGGTCCTTTACCTTCATTCAGTGAAGTAAAATCAATACCTGAACAATGTCAAATTCTTAGATATTTTGAAACATTCATTTCGAACATCAAACTTTTGGAATGTGAAATTGAAATTAATTCTGAAATAAAAGTTGAACATTTTCAATCGCCTCATGCGCGAGCACAAAGAGATATTTTTCATAAAAGAATTTTACCTCATGTCCGAAATTTGAAAATGTGTGCAATATATTGGGAAAGGGATTTTCACAAAGAGCTTGGACTTATGAAAAGAGTTTTCGAACAAACAGAAACATCGATTTCAAATACTAAACGTAAAAAGAACATGTTAAGAAATGATGTTGATCGACTCTTGGAAGATGTTATCTGTGCTGATACCATAAATGTTGTGTTACTACATAATGTTGCATGTGCATTTGATTACATCACTGCTAATTCTGTTGATTCTGTTGATAATGTTGAGAATACCGATAATGTGTCACAAATCGAGTGTTTCAAACTTGAAAATGAGCTATTGTTAAATGAACTTTCAAATGATAAACGTCGTCTTCAATGGTGTCAAAAGGATTGTCAAAATCGTGAACTTGCTTTGCAAAACAAAATCAACCAGTTGCGTTCAAAATCTTTTGATCCAAAAATAGAACATCTGGATGATGAAAACGTGTCTTTAAAGTGTCAAATTTCAAAATATGAACAAGAAATTGCCAAAGTCAAAACAGAATATGGTGTCATATTTGATTTGCTCAAACAGACTCATGAAAAAGCATCACAAGAACTTGATAATCATCTTACATACACTAAAGATGTTTTAAATTTTAGTGGAAACATTCGCTCTGAAAATCAAGATTTGTTACACACTATCCATGACTTAAAAGCGGAGTTGGTGAAATTTAAACAAGATAAGATTAGTAACACTAATGCACTTGCCCCTAAAATGTTTATAATTGAAACTAGAACATATAATGATAAACCACAAGATTCTAATGTGCTTCCTTCCACTGAAACAGGACTAGTTGCCTATTTTCCCAACGCTAGCACTTCAAAGCTTAAGAGCACATCAAGGAAGAATAGGAAGTTGCGACATAAGAAAAGAACAATAAAGACCTCTGAAGTAGAAGAACACCTTAGGAATTTGAATAAGACTCAAGTTGCACCCACTTTAGAAATTGCATTAGATAAATGTAATAGAAAAAGTGATGTAACGAATGCTGAACCTTTAAATACTTTAAATGTTATGTTTGAAGCTTCTTGTGTTGGTTGTTGTAAAAGTATGTTCTCTGGTTGTCACGATAAATGTGTTGCTAATGCTATCTTATCTCGTAAGCGGAGCAATAGGAAACGGAATACTTCTAGGCCCACTAATGCTTCTAAGTCTGTGCTAGGTAGACCGCCTTCTAGTGTTTATGCAAATATCATTGATGTACCTGTAGCATCCACTTCACCTCCTAGGATGAACTTATCACCTAGTGCATTCACTAAGACCAAAGCTAAGACTAGTTGGAGATGGCAGCTGAAATGGTTACATAATACACTTGGCTGTAAATGGATACCTAAAATCATAAACATCTTTGTTTCAACTATAAATGCATCGGAACCCTCTAACTCTTCGGGTTCCACATCTACTTCTATTCCATCTGTGTCATCTGTGTGTAATTCAGGTGATACAGATCATCCTCTGGGTTGTTGATAGTGGATGTTCCCGACACATGACATGCAATCTTAAATTGTTATCAAACTTTGTATCAAAGTTCATTGGCCTTGTCGAGTTCGGAATGATCACTTGGCGGCTATCATGGGCTTGGAGATTACATCAATGGAAACATCGAAATTAGCAGAGTTTATTATGTGGAAGGTCTCGGTCACAATCTCTTTTCAGTCGGTCAATTTTGTGATGGAGATTTGGAAGTTGCTTTTAGGGAGAACACTTTTTTCATTCGTGATCTACAAGGAAACGATCTTATGTCTGGTCAACACACATCAAGTCTTTACACAATCTTAATGCAAGACATGATTGCTTCATCTCCCATCTGTCTACTTTCGAAGGCAACATCTACAAAATCCTGGCTATGGCACCGTCGTCTCTCACATCTAAACTTTCAAACCATAACCAACCTTGTACGTTTCAAACTTGTTGAAGGTTCCCAAGATTTTGGTATTCTAAAGATCATTTATGCTCAGCTTGTGAACAAGGAAAAAGCACTCGTGCTCATTTTTCTTCAAAGGTGGAACACAGCTCTCAGCATGTGCTTCATCTTCTTCGCATGGATTTGTGTGGTCCGATGCGTGTACAGACGATTAATGGAAAACGCTACATTTTGGTAATTGTTGATGACTACTAAAGATGGACTTGGGTTTGTTTTATTCGAAGTAAATATCAAGCTCCACAGATGATCATCACCTTTCTCACAAAAATTCAAGTTCAGCTCCGGAACACAGTCAGACAAATCAGAACAGACAAAGGAACTAAATTTGTGAATCAAACTCTACGTGCTTATTATGAGAAAGTGGGAATTGAGCTTCAAACATCCATTGCACGAACACCAGAACAAAACGGAGTTGTTGAAAGACGAAATCATACGTTAGTGGAAGCTGCAAGAAGAAGGTTGATAAATGAAAAACTTCCAGATTACTTGTGGGCTGAAGTTGTATCTGCTGCATGCTATACTCAAAACCGTTCAATGATTACTAAACACCACAACAAAACACCTTACGAGCTTATCCACAACCACAAACTGAATCTCAAACACTTTCATGTCTTTGGATCCCTTTGCTATCCAAATAATGATCGTGATGACTTTGGAAAGCTCAAGGCTAAAGTCGACATTGGAGACTTTGTTGGATCTTGTGAAAATTCTAAAGGATCTGGATCGGAATCGTCAGTACAAGGAAATTATGGAAACGATTCTTGCCAATTTCGATGAGCTTACGAAATGGCTTCGAGCAAAACAACTTGGAACCCGGACATAACCGTCTAAACTTCCCCAAACCCCATCATCGGTGAAGCAAGCTTACGACTTACTCGACGTCAAATGGAATGACTATTTACTCCTACATTTAGTGATGATATTGATCAACGTGCTCGAGATGTATCAAGCTGTTTCCACGCTCAACCCGATAATATTCCAATACAGTACACTCGAAACAACAACTATCGTTGAAGATGCACCTCTAATTGATTCCACAACAACAGCCGAACAAACCGCATCCAATGACGCTGCACCAGTGATAAGGTTTTAAAATGTACCTTTTTGAGGGGTCATTTAAGCCCTTATTTGATCACTTTTGTATCCGTTATTACTTAATTTCGTTCCTTTTCACTTTTTAGGTCTCTTGAAGGAAAATTGCAGGAATGACACTTATTCGGACGAAAAGGCGCAAATATGCGAAAAAATGGCCAAAGTCAAGAATCGAGACACTCAAGCTCTGGCCGAAGGGAAGGCATCGGGTTATACTTGTGACGCCGGAACAAGTTTTGTGACGATCAGAGCCAAATTGCTTATTTTCAAGTGACGACATCGGTTTTAAAGAGTATGGCATCGCACTCAGACGACCTAGATTTGATCCAGACGGCGTCAAAGACTCAGCGGCGTCACGGACATAAGGTGACGCCCGCCACAATGATAACGTGGCCAAGACGAAACCCTAATAACGGCGACCCGACCGCATTTTTAGTTTTCGAGTGTAGTTTTGTGGAGTAAAAACCTAAACCGAACCAAGGTTGTCTTGTGCAGTATTTTAGGTTTCCATACCCTATCTTACATCAAGATAAGTGTAACATATTGGATTTCACAAACACATCAAACCATGATCAAACTAGGCGATACTATAAGGTTTTTAGGGAGAGAAGAGTTAGAGGTTTGGGAACTTAGAGAGAAAGTGAAAGTATTATTATGAGCTCCAACCTCTACCTTGGGAGGTAGAGGGTATTTATAGTTTCTTACAAACGCTACCTACGGGTGGATCGGGCATACGTTGGGTAAAGACCCGTCTGTCCTCCACGGTGTTACATAACTAAATACAACCTAACATTAAATAACTACGACTACGAGCTTTCTTAAGATTACATATACTTGAGGTGAACGACACTTTAATAACATGATTTACTAAATCCTAACAATCTCCCCCTAAGGGAGGTCACCTAAAATTACATTGAATACAAACAGATATTACATTAAAATTGTTCTTGGATTCTTGTTAAAGTTCTTTGCTCTGTAGCTCGTAGTCATTGATTCAACAATTTTTGCATGTTTGGTTAATTCAAGTGGAGGTCTTTAACTGATCCACATGATAATGAGTTTTGAGCCAGGTTTGAGATCATTAGCTACCATAAATCTCTGACTCTTCCTTTGTAGTGTTGACATTATGTGATGTTGTGACATTTGGACCAACATGCTCACATTCGGATCATGATTTCTTCTCATCGAGTAGCGAAGCTTTAGTAGTTGATTTATGATATTTGCGCAGCAGCAGAAAGCGAAGCATGGAGTGAAAATATCGAGTCGTTGATGCGCTTATCATGATTTCTTTAGAGATGAATGTGTTGTGTGAGCATGCGGCTATGGATTGACATCTCCATTCGATCACCGCAACGTTGGGCGTACATGCATCTGATTAGCAATAAAAGCGCGAAAGTGTCTTTGATCACTTCGTTGAATTGAGGTACACGCCCACGGCTCCCGTTGATCGATACAAGTCACGCTGTGATCGGTATAATTCAAGAATTTCCTTGACAGGTTTCGCTTGCTCAAGTCGTTCTCAAATCGGAATGTCTCAAAGAAGACAACACAGAGTGAGTGAACCCGGTAATTGAGATTCATGATTGATGAAAAGAGATTTGAAAAACAATCGAGTATTGCTTAATAAATTATTTTTGCAATACAACGAAGGTTTTAAGGAAAATAAATTATCAATCATAAACACCTTTTATTTTTTAAATATAAATACACAATCGATGTGCTAGAGAAAATAATTTTAAGCACAACGACCGGTTTTTCAAAGGTATCCGTCAATCCATAACCTGAACCAGGATTAATTCATAATTTTGAATCCCCCCATTGTTTCTGTTTAGTTGTCACATGGTTGATCTATTGAATAGATCTCACATGCCACCTACCAAGAGCTTGTTTGATGTTGGCTCTAGAAGGTTTTCCATCGTCATTGTGAATATGTTTACATATCACTCAGATGTTCTGGCAATACCACAAGGATAATGCGTAGGACTCTTAAAATATAATTTCTCTTTCCACATTGTGTGAAACAGAGAGTCTTCATTGATTGTGTCCTAAAGAGATTTATTGATGATCTCGTGGCTCTAGACTCAATTGTGCACATTTGGTTCCTATGTCGGAGACTAGGGAGAGGGTCTCCTTCTTCAATATCAACAATCTCTAAGAGAAAGTTGATAGATAATGTCGGTCCCCCGTGAGAATGAAACAAGTCATTTTAAGAGGAACTTGAGTGGTTTGGGAAGTTGTAGTGCAGTGCGTCACTGGGTCTATGACGTCTTGTCTTCAATACCGATGTTACCTTGGTAACCACCAGTAGCATATGAATTGAGCCCTAAAGTTGAATTATTGGAGGGCTATTTCTTTTCACCCTTTTCACATTTAATTCTTTTTCATTCTTCAACCCCTTCAGTGCTTACCGAGACTTCATAACTAGAACCTTGTTGGGTTTATTCCAGTTCTAGCTCTATCTCAGTCCGCACTCTTCCCATATCTCACTTTTCTCCTTTTTTTCATCATACCTAAGGACTTCTACACTATCTATTGGATTGTCCCTGGGTAGATCCCTCCGGTTCTGTCTGGATCTTGGGAACTAATACCTAACCTAACCATCCTTACATCACCATACATAAAGTAAATTTGGTCGGTCTTTTTGGTATTGTTCATCTGCCATTGGAACCAATTGAAAACCATTTGAAAATCAATCCAGATACTTGTGATATATTATCAAAGCATTTTGTACTGAATTGTTTTGATATTTTAGAAAAAGAGCTCCCCTCAACATGTGCATCGAGTATTTGAAATCGTTTTGGCACACGGAGGCAAGAGGAAGGATTCACTTCTTTGATTACCATTTTCTAAAAGATATCAACATCACTTTCCTGATCAAAATTAGTATTTTTCATACTTTGTTTAAGGATAATTTTGGAAAGGATGTGGTTTTCAAAAAGTTGCTCCCCCTCAATATGTGCATAGAGATTTAAAAGTGTTTTGCACATATTAAGGAAAACCTGCATATTGAAACAAATCAATCACGTTTTAATCCTTTTTTGTTTGAAATAGATGCTCCACCTTAACATGTGCATTGAAAATTTGAAATCGTTTGGCACATGAAGGGAGGAGAGCTTGCTAAACACTTATAAAACCATTTATTGAATTATCAGTTTAAATCCAATTTAAATCACAAATTCTCCCCCCGATCACAATTTTCAAATCATCTCTGTATATTTAAATTGATTTTGAAAGCTTTTGAGGAGAATTGTGACTTGCTTATGAAAATATTTAACCGATACGGATCAAATCTGAGTCTTTACACTCCAAAGGTTAAACATGCTTGAATATCTTTTGAAAACATGACATAAACCATGGTCCGAACCAATTGTATGACAAATAACCTTTTGATTTAAATGAAATCATTCTCCCCTCAATCAATGACATAAGTTGTTGATTGAGATAGATATTTTGACAAATGTCAAGTCCGGATGATTTTCAAAATTGAGACCGAGTTATTTTTATTACTTTTCAAAAGATAATAAATAATTGTTTTTAGAATCAGAGCATGAGATTTGAAAAATAAGATAAGGCATGGCTCTGTTATTTCTTTAAAAACGGGTTATAGACTGAACTGACTATAAACCTTTTTTAATCTTTCTCTCAAATTTTATTTTATTTATTATTTTTTTATTAATATGTACATTCGAACAACATCTAAAGACCCGTGTCACTCTTTGAATGACATCACAAAGACAGTAGATATTATCGAATCAATCATCTGGACTTGAAATTTGTCAAAATCTCTGTCTCTCAATCAACAACTTATGTCATTGATTGAGGGGAAGAATGATTTCATTGTTAGTGTGAAGACTGTTAGTATGTGGAGTGAGGGTCAAGTTTTGTTTAACCATAAGAGCCAGTTGATTGATGAAGTGTTCTATGACCGCATCAAGATCGAGTTGTTTGAACTTCGGATCGGAATGAGTTTGTGATTACCATTTCAGAGGTATGACTTGAGAAGCTTTGGTGGTAAGTCCTACATTGGTGTAAAGGTTGTTGAATCATTTGACGAACTTGCTTCTCCCTATTTAGATTTGAATTGTTCAAGAATCATTCGTTCAAACATAGCATGTCTCTCATTCTAAAGCAGGAAGGCATACAGTTGCTCATAGTTGGTGTTCTTTAATCCTTTGGTTAGCTTCACAGAGGTGACAAATTTGTACCATTTGGGATTCATGTTGTTCACAAACTTTGAGTTCAGCTGAATATTTGGCATGGTCATTTTGATATTCCTCATGTCATTCACAAACTTGTGGAATCTCACGTAATATTCATAGACACTTTCTTCTGGTTTCATCTTAAAGTTCTCAAATTCATCATATAGTTGTGATTCTATGTCTTCCTTAGTTAATTCAGAACCCAAGAGAAGCATCTTGACATTATCCCAAACCGCCTTGGCTTCAAGATTGTGATTGATAAGCTTGTAGATATCTTTTGGAAGACCACAAGTATAATGTTTGAAGCCCCGATATCAGATCGATCTCTTTTCTCCTTATCACCGAGCTCATCATACGCCTTTGGTCCGTCCAAACCTAATATCACTGCTCCATCCGCAATTGTTTCAATTGTATCTCTTGTAGTCTCAATCGATAAGGTCCTTCATCAATTGACTTGAGAATGTTGACCCATTTTCCTTTCCCAAACAAGACAACCTAATTCGTTGAGCCCATGAGTCATAGTCGATTCATCAAGCATGGGTGGGCGAGTATCGATCCAAATGGCGAACGCCCCATTCTGAAGAGATGATTCAGAGGCACGTTGGTAGATATAATTACGGGTTTCACGGGATTTTATAACTCTATGATTAAACCGGAAATAGATTCTTTCACGGGATTTTACTAAATCAATAGAAAACCGTATCAAAAACAATAATCAGCCAAGTCGCTATAAACCTTGAAGACAAGTCGCTAAGTAACCAAGTCGCTAAGTATACAAGTCGCTAGACACAACTCGCTAATAGTACCAACTCGCTAAGTAGACAAGTCGCTAAAGAACAACTCGCTAATAGTACCAACTCGCTAAGTAGACAAGTCGCTAAAAAACAACTCGCTAAGTGGGCAAGTCGCTAAGGAACAACTCGCTAAGAAGGCAAGTCGCTAAAGAACAACTCGATACCCACAACAAAGTCAAGTCGCTGAAAATAGTAAAGACAAGTCGCTACGTTGAACAAGTCGTTAGCCTAAGTGGTACATCCACTACTTTGTACTATTTGTCGTCTTGTCTATATAGACAAGTCGCTAGAGCTCAAGTCGCTACCACTTCAACTACAAGTCGCTGAAAACTAACGAAGCAAGTCGCTACGAAGAAAAATTATCTGAGAGTCAAGTCGCTAGCTAGAAAAACTTAAACACAACCCTTTTCAATCCAAAACAAGTCCAACCACAGTGATTCAAGCTTTCCAAATCAAAACCCAAGCACATACAATGATTCTAAACACAAAAGTACAATCGAAATTCAAACTTTAACACAAGAAATGATCCAAATGATGCAAAACCACTAAACTTTTTAAACCCAAAACCATATAAAACCACTAGAAATCCAAGGACATGTAAGAGATGATCAAACCATGGCTCTTGATACCATATGTAACATATTGATTTCACAAACACATCAAACCATGATCAAACTAGGCGATACTATAAGGTTTTAGAGAGAAAGAGTTAGAGGTTTGGGAACTTAGAGAGAAAGTGAAAGTATTATTATGAGCTTCAACCTCTACCTTGGGAGGTAGAGGGTATTTATAGTTTCTTACATAAATGCCACCTACGGGCTGTGGATGAGGCATACAGTGGGTAAAGACCCGTCCGTCCTCCACGGTTTTATATAACTAAATACAACCTAACATTAAATAAATACGACTACGAGCTTTCTTACGATTACATATACTTGAGGTGACCGACACTTTAATAACAGGATTTACTAAATCCTAACAATAAGTGTTTTACTTCATTAATTTAATTATGTCTTCAATTGATTGTGTGTATGCTTGCATGTTCCCCATGTCCGGCTAATTTACTTGTGTGTTTGCTTAGGTAATATGAAACTTAGTTATTGAATATTGATTGGTTGTCTCTTATCTTAATTGTGATTGACCTAGTATTGCGAAAGGTTATTCGTTGTGTTGTTAATGCTTGATTAATCTTTGTTGAACCTTAGTTTATAATAACCTAGAGTAATTGTAGGCTAAACATCCAAAGAATACCTTAGTGTTAAGTTTATAAATCCTAGATATTTTGTAGTCATTAACCTTTGGTAGCTTCAAAGAGTTAGGGATCAATGCATACCGTACGACCTTAGAGACACAACGCGATTAATAATAAGGACGTGACAATTCAACCATCAATAGGAGATAACTAAGGAGTAATAAAGCCTAAGCAAATACATTTGTAATCATCATACGAGCACACAACAATAGACATAGACTACATTCACCTTAGCTTAGATAATTAGATAAGTAGAAGTAATCGGTAGAAATACCAACCCCCCAAATCCAAACCCGAGATTCGTACCTTTCCATTTCCAAAAAATATAAAAGATAAAAATAATCTTCCTCAACCCCAACCTTGGCGTAGTAACTTCTCACTAGCATTCCTATTCCCTAGAGAACGATATCAATTCCGTGGCTTACCCTAATACTACTCTACAACGATTAGGTTCACTGCCTAGGGTGTTAAAAAACTTGCTCGACGAAAAAGAAGTTCCTTTGACCCCGAACGCGCTGTGTAAGCGTATCAACTAGCTGATGATCTTCTGAACCAAGAAGTACCTACACCTGCCGATTATGATCCAAATGCGTTCTTTAATCCTTTTGCAAATGAAACTGCCAATTCTGATGTTGCGGAATCATCTACAAGCCATTTGAATCCTCATAATCTGCACAATGTATATCAACATCAACCCTCCACAAATCGTTGGACTAAAGACCATCCTCTTGCGAACATCATTGGAAACCCAAATCAACCAGTCGTAACTAGGCAATGCCTTCAGACTATCGGTGAACATTGCATTTATGCACTTACCGTTTATCAATCTGAACCCAAAAACATTAAAGAAGCAATGACTTATGACAACTGGATTGAATCCATGCAAGAAGAACTTAATCAGTTTAAACGTCTTGAAGTATGAGAATTGGTTGAAAAACCAACAAGGGTCTATGTTATTGGTCTTAAATGGATTTGGAAAAACAAGTTGGATGTTGAAGGTACGGTTATCAGAAATAAGTTACGTCTGGTGGCTAAGGGTTATAGACAAGAAGAAGGGATTGACTACGAGGAATCATTCACACCGGTTGCTAGACTTGAGGCTGTACGGATTTTTCTGGCATTTGCGGCTCACATGAACATCATGGTCTTTCATATGGATGTCAAAATCGCTTTTCTGAATGGTAAACTAAAGGAAACGGTCTATGTTAGTCAGCCAGAAGGATTTGTTGATCCAGAGTTCCCTAATCACGTCTACAAACTAAACAAGGCTCTCTACGGTTTCAAACAAGCCCCTCAGGCGTGGTATGATAAGTTATCATCCTTTCTCATTGCGAATAATTTCACTAAAGGATCGGTCGAACCTACACTTTTCATTCAATATCACGGGGAACACATTTTAATCATTTAAATTTATGTGGATGACATCATTTTTGGGTCAACACATCTAAAGTACTCAAACGCTTTTTCAAAACTTATGAAAAAATATTTTGAAATGTCCATGATGGGTGAACTTACATTCTTTCTAGGACTGCAAGTTCATCAATCACCCCGTGGTATTTTCCTAAGTCAGTCCAAATATGCTCTTGAAATTTTAAACAAACATGGAATGCAAAGTTGTGATACCTATGCCACACCGATGGCACATACCAAGAAAATGGACGATTTGCATGGGAAATTGGTTGACCCTACCAACATCAAGTATTATTGGGTCTCATGTATCTAATGACCAAGAGACCGATATTGTATATCTTTGATCCCGTTATCGATCGAGACCAATCGAAACTCACCTCTATGAGGCTAAAAGAATCTTCTAATACATCAAGGAACCATTAACTTGGGAACGGTATCCAAAGGATTACGGTTTTGAACTAATAGCTTTTTCAGATCTCGATCACGAGGTTGCTTAGATTCTCGGAAAAGTACTTGGTGCTTTACAATTTCTTGGTGATAAACCGGTGTCATGGCAATCAAGAAGCGAGGATTATACATCGTTGTCCTCAACGAAAGCGAATATGTAGCCATTTCGCGTGTTGTGCTCAAGTCATTTGGATTAGAACACAACTCAAAGACTATGGTTACGGATTTGTGTAATCCCGATGTATCATGCGACAATCAAGTGCTATTGCAATCTCGCAACTCCGTCCAACATTCAAGTCTAAGAACATCGATCTTCAATATCATTTCATCAAGGAGCATGTGGAAAAGTGCAGTTGAATTATACTTTGGTCTTGAATATCAATCATGGACCTTCTCACCAAAGCCTTAGCTCACGCTAGGTTTACCGAGTTGGTCCACCGGATTGGTATGAGGTGTTTGACTCAGAGGAACTGACGAACTTTGACACATTCTTAAAACCAACAAACACCAAAACCTCTTTTGTAAATAAATTTTTCAAAAACAAAAGTAGAAAAATATAAAATCTTATAAAATACAAAAATATTCTTCCATCTAATTTGTTTCAAACATTGCAAGTACAAAACTTACGTCAACACTTTGTTCTATCAAACTTTTCCCAATTTTCCCGAACAAGTGTTGAGGGGGAGAAAGTAAATATTTTGTGTTTCATAAAACCTTGTACTTGCATGTTACCCAGAATTGATTGTATCTTTGATAATGGTGGATACGTTTCTTGTTTCTTGACACTCCTCGGAGCAAAAATTTATAAAATTTCAATATTTTCAAAGTCGAGGGGGAGTGTCGTTAAGTTTCTTTCCAAATATCATGCTTCACTTAACCAAAATGGAAGTTATGGGCTATGGATGAAAATGGTTAAGGTGGAGGGGCCAAAGTTGTCAAATGCTTATACTTAATTTTACAAAACTCTTCCACCTAATTTCCTTCACATTTATTTCAAACATTTATTATCACAACCACCTTCATCCACGCCCCTAATTCAAACCACAAATCCGTGTTATAAACTTCGAATTTGTAAGTGTTTTAAGCATCTTTGAGTGATTTTAAACAACGGTTTTTAATTGTATGCAAATCTAACGGTTAGATTTTGAGCGTGTGATGATTTTATGTTCTACGCATATGCGTATGAACATGAAATCACCATGGAGTGTTTGAGATGAAATGGTTTGTGTTTTCAAAGTTTATATCAAGTCTTTAAACAATTTTCATCATAAAAACTTACCCGGAAACTGTTTTAATCACTTATTCATAATTAAGGTTTATGCGTGATAATTGGGTTTTCTCTATTGAGAGTGTTTCTGTCTAATTAGAGGCTTGTAATGTGTTTGAAACATGTTTAATTAACCAATAACAACCATGAATCTTACCCAGAAACATGAATTTTGCAAAATTAAACTTTAGGGTTTAAGTCTCATTGAAATTGGGTATCTTTGATTCTTGAGGTGCTAGATGTTAAAACTTGTTGGAAACATCTCACATAGCTTCTATGTTGTCCCGAATTAGTTTGGTTGGATTCCTATGGTTGAATCATTCTGCGTATAATTTGAATCCTAGAGTTTAAGTTTACGCATAAGCAAACTTTACGTAACCATCATAAACTGTGATAACTTGTGATCTTGATAGAGGTTGAATAAAATGTTAATGGAAATTTTATGATGAATTTATTTCGTGTTTCTGGCGTGCAAAATCAGAATCAAGGTTAAATTGGAATTCTACGCATAAGGATTACCTTACGCGTAGAAGGTTACACGGAAGACAAATCTTACGGGTAAGGTTCTACATGGGGACTACGCGTATCCTGTGAAGGATATGCGTAAACTAGAGTCTTACACATAAGGTTCACTCTTACGAGTAAACCTTACGCATAAGCTCCCACACACGCTTACGCGTAAACCTTATGCCAATAGGCTTCTCCTACGCGTAAGATTTCTTACGCATAAGAGGGCCTCCTACGCATAAGCTTAGGCCTACGCGTATGGTTACACATTGTTTACGCATAAGCTTACATTCTTAAGCATAAGCCACAATTTTAACTTTACCAATGAAATGTTACGCGTACTAACTTGTAAATAAGTTACTCATAACGTCACAAGACCAAAATGTCACTGATAAGCTATAATGGTTAAAATGTTGTGTGAATGAGTGATAATTTGGACTTTAAAATTCAAAATTAATATATTCACGTAACTTATCACGACTACTTTGGATTGTTGGACAACAAGTGACATTGGACTCGTAACATTCATTAACATTACATATTCAATAATTGGACAATAAAATCAACTTTTGACTAACGTAATGTCTTTCGTATGTTGGTTCTTTTGGCTAAATATCTTTCAGATCACGATATGAACATCACAATGGAAAACGTTAACGCACCAAACGAGCTCACAATAGAAGACATTTTCCCTACTGGTTATAAAATGAATATTGGAAAGAACAACCTCGGGGTGGACTTTGATAACTTCCCTTGCTCGAGTCATCATGCCGTATTCTTTGTGGATATTCGAAGACTCATCCTACAACAACATGCTCACCAATTCAAACAATAGTACAGAATCTATATCCATCGGGTTACGGCACACTATGAAGAAAAGCGATGGTCAAGATGCGGTCACGGTGACTCTCAACAACAAAAAGTCACCATCATCATTCTGCGATCTCGAGCAATTCTTCGCTCCCCCTGCTATGACTGCCTTGAATATGTTCCTACTCCATCTGAAGAGGCTACACTCCAATTCATGGTCGATATTGGCTATGATGAAGCTGCGGGAATCATCACCAAACATTCTTCAGTTGATTTAAAGAACATCCCTCAGCCATGGAGAACTTTATACATCATGATTGCCAAGTCTGTATCCAGCAGAGACAGTGGTTATGAGCATCCAAAGCTAATGGAACTACAAGTCTTTTGGGGCATGGTCAACAAGATGCATATTGACTTTGCAAGTCTGATTTGGGAAGACATGATGTCTTACCTCAAAAAGCCTGGCACCTAGGTCTCCTACATCAGATACACTAAGTTGTTGATCCAAAGGATACTCGGGAATAATCAAGATATTCCCTTGAGACTTGATGACCCCAACCATCATTCTGCGTTGTTTGAGCCTACCCTAAATGTTGTCAGATTCAAAGACTCGTCAACAAAGAAGCAAGGTGTAGTTTTGACTAACTACCTACTCACTGATGATATTAGAAGACTTCAATCGTATTCAAGATATCAAGAAGCAGTGTCCTTAGGCAAAGTCGGCTTTAAGGATGAAAAGTCTTCAGCCATCCCAGTCAAGAAGACCAGGAGATCAGGCAGTGTTGGAAGTGCAGTAAGCACTGAGAGTGGCTACAAGTATCCTAAAAGGAAACCTCCCCTCAAAAGAACTGTCTCATCCAAGGGTGCCATTTTCTAAATCTAAACCGGCACTCAAACTTGAGGACAAGGAAGATGTCTCCGAGGATACTAAGACTGGTGAGGAGGTTTATTATTCAGAATCTGTTACAGATGATACAATAACAATTGAGAAACCACTCAGTCCCAAAACTGACAAGGGTAAAACTCCAGTTGAAGAGCAGGAAGAAGAAGAGAGTTCAAATGAAGAACCAAAAGATGAGGATAAAGACTACCGCAAAACACTGAAGCATCTCAGGCAACAACATGCTGCTATGGAATTTAACCTTCAACAAACTCGTGGCCCTGGTGATTCCAGTGGTGGTGCACTTAAAATACCAATTCGTGATGCGGTTAATCGACCTGATAAGCAAACTGGTGCCACCGCCAAGGAATCCACAGAGAAACAGCAGCAATCTTATGAGGTTCCATTCACCTTTGAGGAAGAAGAGGAACAAGAACAGGATGAGAGAATCACGGACAAAGACATTGAGGAAGCTACTAAAGAAAAAGCTGATGAGGAAGCTCGAGCTAAAGCAAATGAAGAGGCTAAGCAAAAGGCTGAAGCAAAAGAAGAGGCCAGGGTAAAGGCTGAAGAAGAGGCTAAAGCTCGCAAAGAAGCTGATGATTATATTCTAGATAATCCTGAACATAACCCGGAAGGAACTTCTTAGCCGCCAAAAGACACGAGCAAATCGGTCAAGAAACCGACCAACACTTGGGCATCACGGGCAAAGACAAAAAATTTCAAGGTTGTCGGGCAAGTACGAATGCAACGTAGTCAACAAGAAATTCAATCAATTGGTAAGCAGACTTAATTTACTCCAAGATGTGATGAGCGAGTTTTGGAGGAAAGAGAAGCGGATTCAATGATTTCTCGATCGAGATATCCAAGGAAATGAACAAGACGATCGGAGAATATACTCACAAGTTTCTTCTCGACACCATCCACAGGTGACAAGAGAGATGTTCGAGACAACTATATCCTAATCTCATGGCATTGGTCAAACATACAATGTCAACTACTCCTGTTGCTATGGAAATCAATCCAGTCGCGCCTCAGGTTGTCTCCGATGCTGAATTGATATCGAAGCTGGTATTGCAAATGTCTCAACGATCCGGCACTTTCACTTCTGACGAATCTAAACTATTTGAGGCATTGCTAGAATATCAACTCAAAACATCGTGTAAAGAGTCAACTGAAAGGGCTAAGCGACCAAGAGACAATGATGATGCAGACAAGGATTCTGATCCAAAACGCAAGAGAAATCTGGAGAATCATCATCTATGCCTCCACCACCCCCAAGGACCACCACCACTAGAAGATCTCCACAACGACCTCCTACTAGAGACAAACCTCAGGACTCTGTGTCTCCACCACCAACGGAGAAAACTGGTGATCATTTTGAATACACTAGTGGTGACGACGAGGAGATTCCTGAGCCCCAACAACAAACCCCTTCTTCTACATCAACCAAGCAACAAGTATCATCATCCAAGCCACAGAAGAAGAAGTCATCATCTATTGTATCATGGCTAGATGAAGATGAATCTGAAGAATTTGAATGGTTTTCAAAGCTTGTTGATGCAGTCTCTCAATTATCGGAAGGCCAAGAACCGGTAGATGGTCGAACTATGGAGCATGTCAAGATCATCCAAGAAAAGTTTAAAGTGAAGAAGATGACGAAAGCAGAGTTAAAGCGAATCAAGAACGAAGCTTTTCAACTACTTAAGGACAGCTATGACAGTGCCATTGAAGTCGAATATCATCTCGACAACATTTCACGGGCCATATCCAACAATATTGATTGGCTCAACCATGAATCCAACATCGATTTCACCAGACCTGACAAGGCTCCTTATTACACTGACTGGACCAAGCCACTACCAACTATTGGTCGACCTGATCAACCTCAGATTTCATACCGGTATTTCTTCAACAATGACCTGGAATTTCTTCAGCACGGTAGCGATGTTAGCAAGAAATACGCTACCTTACTCACCTTCCCTTTCCTGGCAGCAATCTTCTCCAACAATGTGGCCATCGAGGAAGAAGCCACACATATGTTCGTTGATAATGTGGTTAATTATGACCTCGATGCAAGTATGGAATTCATCACTGGCCCGAACAAAGAAGAATCTACTACGAGTGCGGTACTCAAATCTAAGAAAGAGGTGTACTGATGACCAGCGGATCGTTGCTATAATGCATGTTAGCTTTGTCTACTAAGTGGGACTACTCATTCACGAAAAAATCGTAGTCAAACGCCAAGACGAATAGGAATATGACTTCTCTGAAGCGGATTTTCCGAGATTGTCACTCAATGACATTGAAGACATGTATCTTGCTAAGGTACAAGGTCGAATGTGACATTTCTCTACCAACATCCAGCTCCAGTACATCAAGTCATTGCTGATATTCATCAGAAGCATTGTTATCCAGGAACGTGTTGAATACCTTCAACTTGCCATGGAATCATATAAAAAAACGTATCAATCTCACACAACCAATGCTATACATTCCCGATATCAACCACCTGGCTCAGTACATCATCCTTAAGAAACCAATGTTTGGGGTAGTTTACCGCAGTGAACTTCACCGTAATTGTTTCATGGCGTGCAAGGAGCTTCACAAGTTTTGTGATCACACTTTGAAGAAGGTTCAGGACGGGTTAGCATATCGGTTAAAGAAGATTCATGAAGGCATAGGGTCGAAGAAGAGGTGGAATTCGAGGGAAAAGATGGATGCGAAGAAAATCATCACAAGGATTGATGAAAAGTTGTTCCGTCGCGATCGGATGAGGACTTTGGAGAGTTTCATGGGTGGACGACCGAGTATCTCTCTAACAGGCTATCAACGTCCAGAAAGAACTCCCGACGTTATTGACAGACTGCCTGGTACTCCTTGATTACTCTCTTGATTAATATTTGGATGTGTTGATCTTTATTATTTATTAACTATGGCTTGTGCACACATAACAGTGTACAACCTGAACTTGTAATGAAAGGACCCTGTGGTACGCATCAGTGCCACAATCCTATAAAAGGAGCGAAAGCTTCTTACTTTTGTGTAAAACTTATCAAAACTTACATTTTTTTTTCAAAGTTTTGCTCAAAAGACCAAGTACTTCCCCTTATGTTTTTAAAACCTCAAAAGTTAATATTACTTGTTGAGGGGGAGTATTTGCCATAAAATCTTTGTTCACAAATTGTTCTTCATGGAAATCTTCCCACAAAACTCAAAATGGACATATTCGATATCAAATTTTCATCAAAAATAACATTTATATGCCATTTTTTAGGGGGAGAAAAATTATGTGATACAAATATGTTGGTAAATGTGATTGAATCTTCGTGCTAAGACTTAACCCATGAATTGACGAAATCTGAACTGTCATACATTGAAAAGATTTGTCTTCCAAGATTTATCTGAGTAGATTGTACCTTTTTTCGAGAAACTCTTGATAGACATGAACTTTGACGGGTTTGACAACCTTTTGAGGTTTTTCCACACCTTCAAGGTAGTTATTAGAGCTAGTTGTCACCTAAAAACTGGCAATGTAACTCTTTAACTATGCAAAGTAACCGTGTCTCGCGGGGAATTGTCTATCTTGAGTCAATCAATTCAAAAGTGCGCGCTCTGCTCGCACTGTGCAAATTTCTGTCAAAACACTTAAGCACGTGTGGAGGGGGAGTATTTCTGCAAAATACAAAACTCTCACAGTGGTACAAAATGTGTTTACTCATAACCACTTTGAGAGATTTTCATGAAAATGGTTTTATGGCAACATAGGTTAGTCATGGAGTTATAAGGTAACTAAGGTTAGGAATAACCGTCCTATGATCCGCAAGAGCCGGAGGGATCTACCCAAGGACACCACAAATAGTTAGAACTTAAAATTCCTTAGGTATGATTGTAAAAAGGAGAAAATAAGAATCGGAGAAAGAAGGAGTTGAAGAATTAAAAAGAAAAGTAATGAAAAGGGTGAAAATAAATAGCCCTCCAAATTATTCAACTTAGGCGGACACGGGTTCAATACATATACTCTTGGTTATCACTAGATGACACCGATATTGAAGATTAAAGTCGTCATGGACCTAGTGACGCATGCACTAAACCTTCTTAACCACTCAAGTTTCTCTCAATGAAGCTTGTTTCATTCTCTGGGGAACCCTACGTAAACTATCGGCTTTCTTAGAGATTCTTTGGTATTGAAGAAGGAGACCCTCTCCTAGTCTCCGCTTAGGAAAAACCAAAGCGCACTATTGAGTCTAGAGCCACGAGATTCATCAAAGATCTCTTAGGAACACTCGACATTTCATCTCTTGTCGGTCAACAATGAGGACGCAAGTGATACTATTCTAGAGTCCTACGGATCTTAGCAATCATCGAGAACATTTATGAGGGGTTCACAACTGTGATCCTCGGTGATTGAATGGAAACTCTGCCGTGGTCAACATTAAGCAGCCGACAAACAGTCACTCGGTAACTCCTTGTGGGTTACGCTTAGTGTTGTCTCAAACGGTCTCATCATGAGGTGATGCTTGGTGTTCCTCGACTCACTGAGCTGTAGATGTACTTGCACATCGTGTTATCCTACTTGAGGGACTCTAGTTCAGGAACGACCTTTGCTAGAATTAGAGATGTGTTTTCACACTATGTCGTTAACACGCTCAAAGTTCAAACTTGTAAGTCTTGGAAATCCCGCTAAGGAGATTCCTTTCAAGAATCAGTCACGAAGATGTGGGTTATTACTTGAACTTGTTCAATGTAATGCCAATTGTCCTTATGGGATTCGGACGGTGATTCGCCGGACCAAGGTGAATGGAATCAAGATATTCATCAGAAGAACAATCGTAGTGGTCAATTCTTTAAGAAATGACCACAATGATCGATTGGTGATTATTACTAACCCATTCTTATGTTTTCTTCTTATGGATGCTCCTGGGAGATGATTGTGCAGATTCTCCACATGCTCATACCAACAAAAATACATATTGAAGTTCTCTCGAAAGGCAACACAAAATTCAGAACGATTCTTCCTCAAAGCCAAAGAATCTACAAAGTATAAAGACTAAGAGAACTACATCTATCCTGATATCCAACGTCAAAGAGTTTGTGAGCATGTTGGAGAAGGACGTGGAGACACCTGAGCAACGAAGCGGACCTGATGCAGATTACCACAACATAACATCACCATATCTACACTAGAACAAAGAACAAAGATAAATGAAGACGTCAAAGCTGAAAACTTCAAAGAAAACAAGATCCTCACACTGGGGATATTGTTTGAATCAATGTACTTCTTCTCACAAGAAAAAATAATGTCAGAAGACGTCAAATCAACTATTACATCAACACCAACAACGTCTCAAATTACTTAAGTCATTAATTACCAACACTTAAGGGGAGATTCTTGGAATCACTCCTAAAACATATTTCAAGTGTTTGTAATTAATATGTAATAGGTTGCTTAATTAGGCTTTTATGTTAGTATTAATGGCAAGGCTTTTGTAGAAAGCCCATAAGCCTTTACCCAAGCCCAATAAGGAAAGGAAGGGAACTTGTGTGTTGCCCTGGTTCCTTCCCTATAAATAATATTGTAAACCTTCATTTGAAGGTTGGTTGTTCATTTCACACATATATCCTACGCATAAACTTTCTTTATATTCATGTGTGTGTGTGTGTGTTTGTTCATCCGATCACTTCTTACCTTATTTCTAAACTATTGATGCTTGTGTTACAATATGGTGACCTAACAGATTCCTATATGTGCATTATTACTTGCTTTGACACCTAATCGTATGCAATATGGAATAATACATATCGTAACCATAACATCAATATTGGTCTTTATTTACACGCCTAAATATCATGCTCATTGTGACCTGCTATTTGATTCGTGGAAAATCGTTTTTGTAAAATAAAGTGACCTAATATATGAAACACGTTTTCAAGAATTTAAAAACTAGACGCTATGGACACTTGGGATGTACGGCTCACCCACTAGAACAAACTCAAAAGGGGGTTCAAAGAGGTGCACACAATCGCACCGAAAGGATGTCTAGGTTATACTTGGCGCTTACGGTCCTCTGCCTCCACATGCGTTCGATTGGAGCTACCGTGAGCCATGATGATCACTCGATGTCATTACCAAAAGTTTTAAAATTAGTGTTACAATTTTGTTTTGCATGCTTCTTTGTACACGACTTTTACCACATTTATATGTGCATACCTATTCGTTAATTTTAAGTCTATGCCATCCAACTATGAACACGTGCATTTGGATTGACTTCTCTGGTCAGACCTAAGGGCCTTTCTGATAAGATCGTTTATAAGCTCAGCTAGGGATCAATAACAAATATTAATAACATGGTACGCAGCGGAATAATCAAAACAATACTTTGTTATTGAACAAGGTTTTCAATCACTAACACTAACTAATATTAGACGTTTATAGGAACACGTCTACTAACTAAACTAATAACCTAGGCGTTTACATGAACATACGCCTAGGACACACACATCTTTACTAATCGACTACATTATTGGAAGACTTAATTAAAACCTACACCTATGTCCTCTTTATATACTAGAGGATAAGGACTAATAAATAAAACTTCTTTTCGCTTTGGTCAGACCTCTGGTTATTTTTACACGTTCATACTTGGTCGACTTATTTCGAGTTGGCTTGGTCAGACCTTGAACCCGAGGCATAAGATGAGAACTAAACATGCTTTTGACATTATTACTTGATATTAATGCCTTAAACAGTCTCATAAATCTAAGAGTTGCATTTTGCAATTAACGCTGTCGCTAAACACCTCTTGTCCTATTTTTTATGCTTGGTCGACCTATGGTAATTAAGTGGGGTTGCAAGATGGATCTTAGTCTTATTAGTAATTAATTTGGTAGTTAATTCTTTTAAGAATGTAATTATCAAAATACTAGAATTGAACTTTTATGTTACGATTAATTGTGTTATTGCAACATAATTAAGTAAACAAAGTTGTTTTTCTTTGAAAGACAAACTTAGTCTCTTTTCCTAGTAAGAAGTGTGAGACTTATACCTATCTTTTCTCCTTAGTTGACAAACTAAGATAGGATTAAAAATTGATAAACTTTCTTTGAAATGAAAGATAGAATATTTTGTGTAACTGGAAACATTGTGTTTAGAGCTACCAAAAATAAATAACATCTTGCACTTGTCACGATGTATGAGTTTAAACCGCAAAGAGTAAAGAAATTACTAGATTATTCGCTAGGTAATTTTCTTGGACTCTTATTATTCCTAAAGTGCTAATTACCCTTGGGGCTATGTAGACGATAAAGGAGGAATTACATGCTAAAGATTCAAGTTAATTGAATGAAAGAATGGCTAGTCCATTGTCTACATAAGTAGAACTTCATATACTCTGTTCAATACCTAAGTACATGCTACTAGTAGGCATTTTAAGAGAATTGGAAAGTATATAAAAACTGCTATATGCTTTCAACTGAAAATGTAACACTTACAATGTTGACAAATCCAGTGGGAGCAATTGCATTTTATTACTGAAATAGTATTCATGTAATGTTGTCAATTTCAGTAGGAGCTACGGGATTTATTCCTTGTTAGTCACCTATATCATTTCAAACTTGCTTTGAAAAAATTCATTACTTTCCGAATATGAACAACCATTGCTTAAAGGAAAATTGCATTTTATTTTATTAGATAACACGTTGCCTTCCTGCTGTCGCTTCCTGAAGCGTTATCTATAGAATAATAATCCACAATTCCTTATTAAAGCTTATGGTTCTAAAACTACTTATGATATCTATGACATTATCATATTGTTTGAACAATCAATCACGTGTTGTTTGTTTTCATAATATGATGTTGTACCTTACACAAGTGGGAGAAATTCCAAAGTGTGTGCAAGGAACAACAATATTATTGGTATATCTTGACCGCAAGGTAAGAAAACTAATAAATCTACTAGGACTTAAATACGTTAGATGTTTAATGCCCTACTACATGTAAATAAGAATTCTACTAGGACTTAAACACGTGAGATGTTTATCGCCCTACTACATTCTAATAATGATTTGTTGGGAATTCTACTAAATAAGAATTCTGCTAAAAATACTGCTGATGGATTCTGCTAAAGTGCTGGAATCTGCTGAAGACATGAATCTGCGGTAGTAGTAAAACCGCGTAGTTTGTTTCTGCGGAGATAGATATTCTGCATATTTTAGAGTTAGTTTGGATATGCATGAGCTTTACTAGGAAGTGATAATGTATATCTCTTTTAGTTTTATGATTATACGTTTCTTGGGAAACGGTTTAAGGTTTCTTATCAATAAAAGGAACACATTAGTATGAATGATGTACGAGTTTGAAAAACAAGTTTTAGTTCTATTCAAAGATCTATAGAGGATAAAAGTATTCTTAGTTATTATTGTTCTTACTTGTGTTTGATTTCCGCTTTAGAATACAAGTAATAGAGACTGTCTATTAGTGTTTTTGTGATTACATAAGCATTACTAACGATCCATGAGCGCTCAAAGATCTATCAAGGTCTTAGGTTCAACAAGTGGTATCAGAGCATCGGGAGAGTCTCTGTGATACTAAGAACATTCTTTTCTTTACACCCTCACAACCAAAACAACCTTAACCATGCCTGGTTCAGACGATGAAATAGAAGTCACTAACAATCAAAACAACACATCTACGCAATAACTCAATCTCACAAACAACAATGCAAAGTTCCCATACCTAAAGAAGGAGAAGTATGATTTGTGGGCTATGAAGATGCGGTGGATCTCAACATTGATTGGAATCTTTGGGAAGTTGTGAAGAAGGGAGGTTTGAAGAAGTGTGTGAAAGATCTTGATGGTATTATTACCATCGTTCCTCCCAAGCTGCGAAGATATATTGGATGTTCGAGAGAGAATAAAGTTAGAACTATTCTCCTTCAGGCTATACCAGATGATCACATGGGTGACTTTCACTACATGGAGGATGCTAAGGACATATGGATGGCGATCAAGGCTAGATTTGGTGGGAATGATGAGTCAAATAGAATGAGGAAATCAATGTTGAAACAGCAGTTTCAAGAATTCCAAATCTCTGAGGAAGAAGGTATCCACAAGGGATATGACAAGTTCCATAAGATTTTGAGTCAAGCTGAATCGAGATGAAGGCCGGGCAGACAATGAGGGCTGCAATTCAAAGTTCTTACGATCTTTACCTCCATCTTGGTTGCAAGTGAGCATTGCACTCAAAGCTAAAAAGTGAAATGGATATGGTCACTTTGATGATCTCTGACGGGCTTAAAACTCTTGAGCTCGATGTCGAAGTCCCTTTCGTTCATCCACTCCATCACTTAGCATTTGTTGGGGCCTCCTCAAATAAGATGACCTATGCTCCAAGCCCATTTTCCTTAGCATCATCATCCTACATCACCACTCCATCAAATTCTCAACCTAAATCCGGTGGTGTATTGGAAGGCGTACTTCACTCTTTTGTTGTTGATTATGACAATCCAAAGAAGCGGCTTTGAAGATTTTGAGCAATTGGATCCATTTGATATGGAAGAGATGAACTTGAAGTGGCAAGCCGCCATGCTCTCGGTGGACATCAAGAGGTTTGGCGTAAGTCCGGGAGAAAGTTTGGTTTCGGGGAAGAGATCCAACAAGATTTGACAAAAGGAAAGTCAAGTGCTATACTTGTGGTCGGATGGGTCACTTCTCAGAGAATGCAAGGATAGTAAAAGTGGTGATGAGGTTAGGTATTCTTCCTATCGCCAGAATCATATGGGCCGGAAATTCCAAAGTGGATCCTCCAATGCTTTGGTCACTCTGGATGACCATGTCAACTGGAAGGTGCATGAGCACGAAAATGATGAAGCTTACGGTTACGAGCATGGTGGATTCTTGGTAAGTGTACTCTGGAGGATAAGCATGATCAAATTGCCTTAATGGGCATCTCTCGTGTACATAATTGTGTTTTGGTTGTAGTGAAAGATATAATGAACTTAAGGAAGCTTATGATGAATTGAAACCTAAATATAATGAATGTTATGTCGAAGTTGAGGCTTATAAAATGGCTTTAAAAACATTAGAAAGACAAAAAAATTGGTTTCAAAAGAATCAACTGGCGTGTGATGAAAAGATAAGAGTGTTAGAAAGTGATTTAGAATGTGCTAAAATTGATTTAAAACGTACTAAGAAAGAAAAAGTTGATGTTGTTTCAGAAAACCATGTGCTGAAAGAGAAACTAGATGAGGAAGTAGCTAGACATAATGAATGGTTAGTGTCAGGTGACAAAGTAGCTAGATTTCTCTATGGTAGTCAATCTGTAAACTCTGGGCTAGGTTTAGGTTTAAAGAAGTATGTTGGCTTAGAAGCTAGAACTGATACGCGTAAATCTACACTAGCTGTATGTTTTGACTCAATGTATGTTGGCAAGGGATATAGCGATCTTGATGTGAAGCCCTCGTGAGTTGTTCTTGGACTCAAAGGGACCTAATTTTCAATGGAAGCCGGGAACAATGGTGGATCTTTTACATCTACATGGCCTAAATCTTATGATCCACAAGGCAGGCTCAAGGCAGTAATGACTTGAGTCTCCATAGTGTACTAATTTTTTTATATATTCTTGTTGTTGTTATAGGATCATCCTCTGAGGAGTAAAGATGTTGGCATAGTAGATAGTGGTTGTTCCAGAAGCATGTCAGGAAACAAAGAGAAGATGCATGATTTTGTACCCATAGAAGGTGGAGGCAGTGTGACTTTTGGTGAAGGAGATGGTAGAATCACTAGGAAAGGCACCATTAGAACACCTAATTTGGATTTTGAGAATGTGTACTATGTAAAGGTGATAAGGTTTTAAAAGGTACCATTTTGAGGGGTCGTTTAAATCCTTATTTGATCACTTTTGTATCCGTTATTGCTTAATATCGTTCCTTTTCACTTTTAGGTCTCGTGAAGGCAAAATCTTTGGAATGGCACTTATTTGGACGAAAAGCGCGATTATATGAAGAAAATGGCCAAAGTCGAAATAGAGACACTCATAGTTCTTGAAAGTGGAAGGCGGCGTCGTCAGGTGCTATTGGACGCCGTCCCAAAATTATTGTGACGGGCGGAACCCAAAACTCGTATTTTCAAGAGACGGCGTCTAGTTGTGAAAGAGTAGGCCGTCGCTACTCGCACGGCCTAGATGCAATCCAGACAACGTCGAAGTCGAAGAGGACGGCGTCACGGACATAAGGTGGCGCCGTCGCAAGGTTAACGTGGCCAAGACGAAACCCTAATGGCGGCGACACGGCGGCGTCACTAAACATAAGGTGACGCCGTCGTAATTGTAATCTTATATATAGAATCCGAATTTTCGGTCTTTGTGTGGAGAGTCTTTGGAGTAAAACCTAAAACCGAACCTAAGGTGTCTTGTACAAGTATTTTAGGGTTTTAAACCCTATCTTACATCAAGATAAGTCTTTACTTCATTAATTCAATTATGTCTTTGATTATTTGTGTGTATGCTTGCATGTTCTCCATGTCCGGCTAATTTATTTGTGTATTTGCTTAGAAAGTATGAAACTTAATTATTGAATATTGATTGGTTGTTTCTTATCTTAGTTGATTAATGATCTAGTAATGCGATAGGTCATTCGTTGTGTACTTAATGCTTGATTCATATTTGTGAACCTTAGAATATAATTACCTGAGTAGTTGTAGGCTAAACCATCCAAAGAGCACCTTAGAGTAGGAGTTTATCATCCCTAGTGGGTTTGTAGACGAGACCCTTTGGTAAGTTCGAAGAGTTAGGGAGAAACGCATACCCTACAACTTTAGACACACAACGCAACTAGGAATAAGACGTGACACTCAACCATCAATAGGAGATAATTAAGGAGTAATACAATCTAAGTAAACACATCTTTAAACTATCATACGAGCACACATTAATTAGACATAGACTCCACAACCTTAGTTTAGATAATTAGATAATAGTAGAGTATTCGGTAGAAATACCAACCCCAAATCCAATACCGAGATTCGTACCTTTCCATTTTCATAAAACATAAAAGATAAAAATAATCTTCCTCAACCTTAACCTTAGCGTAGTAACTCCTTACTAGCATTCCTATTCCCCAGAGAACGATATCAATACCCGTGGCTTACCCTAATTACTACACTACAACGATTAGGTTCACCGCCTAGGGTGTTATAAAACTTGCTCGAAGAAAAGGAAGTTTCCTTGACCCCAAAGACGCGTGTAGCGTTATCAAGTTTTGGCGCCATTGCTGGGAATAGAGTAGCTAGTTAGTAGTCAACCTCGTTTAGGTTTCTTTGCTTGATTCCTATCAAGTAAACTTTTTTTCATTTTTAGATTTCTCTTAGTCTATCCCCCTTCTTCGTAACCTTTGTTCGTAATCCCATCACTTTTCATCATGGAAGGTGATAACCCACTACCATTCATCAACATACCACCAAATGACCCGCCAAGAGCCCGTACTCTTGGTGAATACTCAAGACCAAGCCACCTAGGCTATAGGAACACCATTGAGCTTCCCGACCAAGCCCAAACTACGGCCCTGCGATCCGACACCATCCGGTTGGTGCAAAGCGGATGTGCATTCCATGGACTTCGTTCGAAGATCCAAATCGACATCGAGGATTTCTTCAAAATCGTCGATTCCATCGACCTTGATGCTACTACTCGGGAGACCACGCTGCGTCTCTTCCAATTCTCTACGGGACCAAGCTAGTAATTGGCTTGAGCGACTTCCACGGCTCCATCTCAAGTTGGGATGATCTTACTTCTCGCTTCCTTGCTTATTTTTCCCACGGGAGAACCACTAAGCTTAGGAATGACATCTTGATGTTCCAACAACGTCAAGGTGAATCTCTCTGAAGCATGGACCCGATTCAAGGACTTACTTCATAAAGTCCCTCATCACGGCATTGATCTTTGGCTCCAAGTCCAAATCTTTTATGATCATGTCAACTTCCCCACTAAGCGATCCATTGACCAAGCGGCGGTGGAAAACTTAGTGATCTCACCGCAGAAGAATCATGGGAAATAATAGAGGACCTCGCCTCTATGACAACGAAAGTTGGGATGACCCCGTGAGCTGCCCAAAACCGTTAAGGCAATCTCCTTGCCTCCTTCCGACCGTAGGATGATCGAACTTGAAGATCAAGTTAAATTCCTCATGAGTTCCTACGAAAATCCTAAGTCCTCACGACAAGTGAATCAAATCACTCTAACTTGTGAGTTATGCAGTGGTTCCCATGACACTCGTGATTGCACAAGGCTCTCCGAACAAGCTTTTGCGGACTACGCCTCCATACGCACCGACGGAGGCGAGAGAAGTGGTACACTTTCAAACCGAACAAAACAACTTAGGAAACTCATACAACCCTCATGGAGAAATCACCCTAACCTTAAGTGGAACCAAAACTCAAGCACACCCCAAAGCTCATCTAGTTCGCCTACTAGGTTCAATTCTTCTAATACCGGGAACCCCACTAATCTTGAGGCAATTGCATCTAGATTTTGTCATCCCAAGAAACTCGATTAAATAAGCTTGAAGCCGATTTTAAGCAAAACAAAGCGAGATGACAACCAAGCTTGATGCCTCTTAAAAGCCTTCAATGAGCGGAAGTTGGAGCACTCCCAGTGATACCATTAAGAACCCAAAAGTGAATTCGATTGCATCGACTTCATGTTCTAATTCACCATGGAGAGTGCACATCCATGCCCTCTCACCCAACGGTTCACTCGGTAAATGCTATCAAAAGGGTTCCAAGCCATCTAAGAGGTACCAAGGCTCGGCACCCTTGGTAGAGCCTACTCTTGAGAAACCCGTTAGCCAAGATTCCAACCCTAGTTTAGAGGAGGAGTACAAGGAACTCCATCAAGAAAACCGATTCTTGAAGTCTTAGCTCATGCACCTTACTATAATGCTTTAAAAGAAAATATGAGTTAGAACTTAGGCTTGGAAAACATGGGTCCGCTTTTGTGCGAAACAACTTACCTAAGAAGTTAGACGATCCCGGCTATTCACTCTTCCGTGTAGACTTGGAACTTCCAAGCCACTCGATGCTCTAGCCGATTTAGGATCATGCATCAATCTTGTTCCGTTGTCCTACATAGAAGCCTTAACTTAGGTAAAATTGAACCAACGAAACCATCTTAGGTCTAGCGGGCGGTAGTATAGCACGTCCGGTAGGAATAATAAAGGACATGGTAGTACATGTGGGAGAGTTAACTCTTTTGGCCGACTTTCATGTGCTAGACATGAATAAGGACCCGACATGCCCATTACTAGTTGGAAGAGGATTTTTAGCTACCGCTAGTGCCATCATCGATTGTAAGATGTCCAAAATAGTGGTAGGAGAGGAGTGCTAGATCCGTTACGATGTTAAAAGCATACATACTACAAGGATGAGGAAATTCCACAAGAGATAAGGTTGGATAGAGAGCCTTCTAGATATGGACCTTGGATTGATAAGAACATCATAGGCCCCAAAGACCTTTTACCTAGATAAAGCCTTTGCTAGTGCAGCAACTTTCCAAGAACAAGAAATGGCTAGGGACATAGAAGTGAGCCCGTTCGAGGATGCCTTAGTATTTAGGAAGATGACCGAGTTCCTAGGAAGCTTGCCCGTTAACCTTGTCATGAATAAGTGGATAGTTGAGAAATCCGAACACATGTGGGATTGGAATAGACCGCCCAGTGATGGTAATGGAAGGTGGCACATTAGGATACAAATTTATGATCCCGATGGTGAGATGTTTGAAAAGGCATATTTAACCGAACGTACTACTAGGAACTTGAATGATAAGTTTGATCCCTACGACATTGTTGAGGATAGACTTACGTATATCGGTACGTAGGAGCACGACTACGAGTCTAGCTACAAGACTCTTAAATAAAGAAAAGCGCTTCGTGGGAGGCAACCCATGCTTAATTGTTTGCTTGTTAGTGTCATATATCTTTTATTAATTGTTTATCCTCATGTTTGAATTTGTAAAATGCTTTATTTTGTTTTTAACCTCGTCTTAATTGCATATAAAGGTATTTTACATAAGGGATAAGTGTAGGGAGGATTACACGTTTTCAAAAGAAACGTAAACATGAGAATAACAATTAACTAAAAGATATTTATGTTTGTTTGTTCGAGTCAAATGCTTGTATCGAGTCATAATGGATGTTTTGCGAAATTTTCCGATTCTAAAGATGTAAATTTTCCGAATTTTTCCGAAAATCGAGACCGCTTTTTGTCGGGATAACTGACGCGTCAGATTGCAACTGACGGCGTCGAGAAGGAGTAAAACATCGATCACTTTTCTCGTTTTCGAGCTACTTATAAATTTTGGAATTTTCCGGTCTTAATTTTCTTAGAAATTCAGTAAACATCCATTCCACAAGCATTATATCCTAGTTTAAATCTAGTCTTATATATATTATTACCACGATTTTACGCGAAGGTTTCGTTTGTTTTCTTCAAGTGTGCGAGGTTTAGTTTGTCAAGAAGAAGTTACATAAGATTGAAGGAGCTTTTCACATAATGATTCTTCTTGAAAAGAATTTAACCACCACTTTACACGGATCCTACCGAGCTAATCGGGGAGTATTAGTTTCTTTCGTTTTTAATTACCTTCTTTTATCATAACTTTGATACTTTCGGGGAACATTGGGGACAATGTTCAGTTTAAGTGTAGGGAGGGAAAATAAAACGGGAACTTTGAAACTATGCTTATCCTTGACTATTTGCTTTGTCCAATTGTGATTGTGTAATAAACCATGAGAAAATGTCGGTTAGGGTAATTTTGGCACCAAATTTAAAATTTTTTATGACATATAAGAGTGGGCCATTAGTCTTAACAAAAGCGTCTCATGGATAGGAAGTTGCATGACTAGCACAAAACCCTTTACCACCCAAATTCCACCAAAATGTGAGGATCGCCCTTAGATTAGTAGGAATTAAAGCATTCATCTTTAATGCTTAGAGTGTGAACCGGTAGTATATTAGATTCTAGAACTTGTTTTGTGATGCATTCCGAGATCGCAGTGAGGCTACACTTGTGTAGTTAGGAATAACTAAATGATAAGAGGCATTAGGATAACCCTTGTTTGATACCGTAATATAATTACTTCTTCCATATCGGTTGAGTAATTCCCCACACCCTTTGCGTTGTACTCATCTTTAGTACACGATACCCTAGTTAACCCTCGAGCCTATCCTTTTCGCGGTTCTCGTGATGTTTCGGTTTTCCGAATATCAATGAAGAGCATTGTTTACACTCCACCCCAAATATACACCCAAATCGCCTTAGCCTACCCCTTATGCACTCACTTTTAGTGCAAATGTTTGTTATCACCCTAAACCCTTAGTTCAATTATCTAGTTGCTTGCATAAGTTGCTAAGTCGAGTCATATCCTTTGTATGATTTTGGGATGATTGGGATTCATGGGAAAAGTTAAAGTTTATGAAATGACGGGAAGGAACGTTAAAATTCAAATTCCCTTTGTTTGCGTAATAATGTACCCCAAGTGTTTTGATCTTTTCAATTCGGGTCAAATTAGTGTTAGAGTAATAAAAACTCAAGTGTAGGGATATGCCTATAAATCCCTAGTATTTTGATGTTATCATAGAGGATGGTAGAGTAAAAGTGTAAAAAAAAAAAAAATAGAAAAAGAAAAGAAAAAAATTGAGTGAAAAAAAAAAAAAAAAAAAAAAAAAGGGCTACCATCCTACATCTATCTTTAAATTTATGTTTATTTATTTCGATTATCTAGAGTTTAGAGTGTCGAGTCTTGGCTTAGCAACGTCATTCTTCATATGCGATTAACATAAAGATTTTTGACTTGCCACCACTAAATAGCCTATCCCACCAAACCCTTATTTCCCTACCGTAAGCCTAACATTACAACCCTTTAAAGACCTCTTTGATAGTCTTTCCTAGGTGATTACGCCAAAGCGATGGAGGTTTGATCTATTCTCAAGCCTATGGTAATCTATGTACTAGGACCGGTTAATGAGTGTTTATCTTCCATTTCCTATTTTGTTATATTTCATATATACACCGAGAGAGATGTGAGTATCCAAACACCCCATGTGAGGTGCTAGTATGTAATTTCCGTGCTTGTTATGACTTTTATGGGCTTATATGTGTTGTGGACCGTTTGAATTAATGCTTCATGACCCTTAACTTATAAATTAATTGGCTAAAAGCACATTTGCTTGAGGACAAGCAAATAACAAGTGTAGGGATATTTGATAAGGTTTTAAAGGTACCATTTTGAGGGTCGTTTAAGTCCTTATTTGATCACTTTTGTATCCGTTATTGCTTAATATCGTTCCTTTTCACTTTTATGTCTCGTGAAGGCAAAATCTTTGGAATGGCACTTATTTGGACGAAAAGCGCGATTATATGAAGAAAATGGCCAAATTCGAAATCGAGACACTCACAATTCTTTGAAAGTAGAAGGCGACGGCGTCGGGTGCTATTGGCGACGCCGTCCCAAAATTATTGTGACGGGCCGGAACCCAAAACTCGTATTTTCAAGAGGCGGCGTCTAGTTTTGAAAGAGTAGGCCGTCGCTACTCGGACGGCCTAGATGCAATCCAGACGACGTCGAAGTCAAGAGGACGGCATCACGGACATAAGGTGACGCCGTCGCAAGGTTAACGTGGCCAAGACGAAACCCTAATGGCGGCGACACGACGGCGTCACTAAACATAAGGTGGCGCCGTCGCAATTGTAATCTTATATATAGAATCCGAATTTTTCGGTCTTTTGTGGAGAGTCTTTGGAGTAAAACCTAAAACCGAACCTAAGGTGTCTTGTACAGTATTTTAGGGTTTTAAACCCTATCTTACATCAAGATAAGTCTTTACTTCATTAATTCAATTATGTCTTTGATTATTTGTGTGTTTGCTTGCATGTTCTCCATGTCCGGCTAATTTATTTGTGTGTTTGCTTAGAAAGTATGAAACTTAATTATTGAATATTGATTGGTTGTTTCTTATCTTAGTTGATTAATGATCTAGTAATGCGATAGGTCATTCGTTGTGTACTTAATGCTTGATTCATCTTTGTGAACCTTAGAATATAATTACCTGAGTAGTTGTAGGCTAAACCATCCAAAGAGCGCCTTAGAGTAGGAGTTTATCATCCCTAGTGGGTTTGTAGACGAGACCCTTTGGTAAGTTCGAAGAGTTAGGGAGAAACGCATACCCTACAACTTTAGACACACAACGCAACTAGGAATAAGACGTGACACTCAACCATCAATAGGAGATAATTAAGGAGTAATACAATCTAAGTAAACACATCTTTAAACTATCATACGAGCACACATTAATTAGACATAGACTCCCACAACCTTAGTTTAGATAATTAGATAATAGTAGAGTAATCGGTAGAAATACCAACCCCCCAAATCCAATACCCGAGATTCGTACCTTTCCATTTTCATAAAACATAAAAGATAAAAATAATCTTCCTCAACCTTAACCTTAGCGTAGTAACTCCTTACTAGCATTCCTATTCCCCAGAGAACGATATCAATACCGTGGCTTACCCTAATTACTACACTACAACGATTAGGTTCACGCCTAGGGTGTTATAAAACTTGCTCGAAGAAAAGGAAGTTTCCTTGACCCCGAACGACGCGTGTGGCGTTATCAAAAGGCGCAACATTTCAACTTGTTCTCGATTATCACAAATTTGTGGCGCCAAGAACAAAGTATTATTTTGGGGATGAATGTCTTGTGCTCTAAAGACTTCACACTTCCGAAGATACATCAATTTCGTTGAGAGTTCCTAGAAGCCACAATTTATACACATTCAATTTAAATGATGTTCAACCAGAAGGTAACCTAACATGTTTGGTGGCTAAAGCATCCCTGGATGAGTCTACAAAATGGCATAGAAGGATGGCTCATGTGAACTTCAAGACCATTAACAATCTTTCTAAAATGGGTTTAGTTGAAGGACTTCCTTACAAATTCTTCACAAATGAACACAATTATGTTGCCTGCAACAAAGGAAAGCAACACAGAGCCTCATACAAAGCCATTACAGCTGTGAGCACTATCTCAGAACCTCTTCAGTTGATGCATATGGATCTCCTTGGTCCAACCCAAGTCAAGAGTATTGATCACAAGTATTTATGCCTGGTCATCACTGATGACTATAGCAGGTTTTGTTGGCTCTTCTTTTTGAGAACTAAAGATGAAACATCTCAAGTTTTAAAAGAGTTCATTACGCTTGTTGAAAACGGTGAACAAAAGGGTTAAAGGTATTCGATTGTGATAATGGGATGAGTTCAAAAATGGGGTATTAATAGAACTACGTAAGTCTAAAGGAATAAAAGGGACTATAGCACTCCAAGAACCCCACAACAAAATGGGGTAGTGAAAGAAAGAATAGGACCTTAATAGAGGCGGCAAGATCCATGCTTGCAGACTCTAAATTACCCACTATGTTACGGGTGAAGCGATTAGCACGACTTGCTATGTACTAAGCAGGTATCCATTACTAGACCTCATTTCAAGACACCTTATGAACTTCTCTTTCGAAAAGTTCACGATATTTATTACCTCAAACCTTTTGGATGTCAAGTGACCATTTTAAACACTAGTGATCCACTAGGAAAATTTGATGAGAAAGGCGATGAGGGTATATTGTGGGTTATTCACTCATAGTAAGGCTTATAGGGTATATAATTTAAGCTGCTAAGAAGATTGAGGAGACTACGAACACGAGATACCTAGAAGATAAGCCTAATGTTCGGGGCAAGGTCATGTTTTGTCCTTTGACACGGATTATAGCGATTACTTGGGTTATACTAGACATTTTGCTAACCAATCTGCAGGTACACAAGAGTCTTCCACTGACAATGCAGGTACCCTGGATGATGACTGAGATAGTGAGTTTGAGCATGATGAACAACCAATTCTTGTACCTTCCTTCTCCCCTAACCATTTTGCAGGTGATCATTCTAAGGTATTTTCTGATGAGCATGGAGATGAGTCACACTATGCAGAGGACCTTGCTAGACTCAAGAAGCAAGAGCATGCAGCCAATCTAGAAGCTGAGAGACTTGGTGGGGAGTTTGCATGAGAAGTAGTCAGTGGAAACCATGATTCTCCGGCGGTTATCCTGTTTCTCTAACATCACCAACTCTGCTGACAGCCCTGCTGCATCTACTCCCATTCCTACTAGTGTGTCCACAGACTTTGAAGAACCATATACACGATTTCCAAGTCCTTCAGATCTTGGTAATCATCAACCCAAAGATGGAATCTTTAACTCACCTTCCTATGACAGTGATTTTGAACCAACTGTGAACAATCTTGACACCACAATTGATGTCAACCCCTCTGCTACAAAAAGGATCAACATTGCTCATCCTCAATCAAGTGTTATTGGTGATCCTCAAGCACCTGTTCAAACTAGAAGTGTTGTGACAAGTTCCAAGTATGCTCAAGTTGCTTTTCTTTCCTATGTCTCAAACCAACAAAGGGACAATCACACAGACTTTAAGCATTGTCTGTTTGCTTACTTCCTTTCTTAAGTGGAACCAACCAGTGTTACTCAAGCTCTTGAAGATTCAAGTTGGCTTGAAGCAATTCAGGATGAGATGCAACAATTCAAGAATCAGCAGGTTTGGATATTGGTACCACTACCTAATGGGAAGATTGCAATTGGGACAAAATGGATCTTGAAGAATAAAAGAGATGCAAGGGGTATTGTGGTCAAAAACAAAGCACGATTAGTAGCTCAGGGGTTCAGGCAAGAGGAAGGAATTGATTATGATGAATTTTTTGCACCTGTAGCTAGAGTTGAGGCCATTCGAATCTTCTTGGCTTATGCATCTTATATGGGGTTCATGGTTTATCAAATGGATGTGAAAGGTGCTTTTCTGTATAGTGAGATTGAAGAAGAAGTATATGTCACTCAACCTAAAGGCTTTGAAGACCCAAATAATCCACAGCATGTTTACAAGGTTGTAAAAGCTCTCTATGGACTCCATCAAGCACCCGGAGGTTGGTATGCTAGGCTTTACGCATTTACTGAAGCATGGTTCTGAAGAGGTGCCATTGACAAAACACTCTTCCTAAAGAAGAATAATAGAGACATCATTCTTGTGCGCGTTTATGTGGATGACATTATCTTTGGCTCACTAAAGAAGCTTGTGCGGGGAGTTTGAGGACTTAATGAAGGAGAGTTTTGGATGAGTGCTATGGGGAGCTTACTTTCTTTTGGGTCTACAAGTTCGCAGAAACCTAATGGTATTTTTATCGGTCGGGATAAATATGTGAGAGACATTTTGAAGAAGTTTGATATGGGAAAATGTCGAAGCGCCACTACACCTTATGAAGCTCCCAAACCAAGAACAATTTTGAACCATATCCCAGTGAATGTTCACTTATACTGATTAATGATTGGTTCATTATTGTATTTTGACTTCTCTACCGACATTACCTTTCTTTGTGAGTGCTTCTTCAGACATCAGTCACTCCACTTACTTCCAACTTGAATGCGGTCAAAAGATCTTCAAGTACCTAAAAGGCCAACCCAAGTTAGGTCTTTGGTACCCAAAAGAGTCTCCTTTTGTATTGGAAGCACAGCTGAGCACTCATGTTGTTACTGCTGAGGAACGTACTGAAGGTGTACAATCTACTGAGAGAGTATCATCTATTGAACCTCTTGTTGTTTCTCCTGAAGCTTCACCCAGTACTGTTGATACATCTATGGATCCAAAGGGGGCTACTTGCACTATTGAGCATGATACTATTTCTTCTTCTACATCTGCTGAACAGAAAGGAGCAGATATGGTTAAGAGAGCTGAACTGGAAGCTGCTAGAGCTAAACAGGCAAGAGAAGAGCTTGATAAGTTATATGCAATGGGTGGTCTGTTCCAATTCCTCTGTTTCTCGAAGATGCCTCGGTACATCCGAGAAGGTACCTCTTCTATTTCTATGGGCATTTATATACCGGGAGGAGGGAAAAGGATGTCCAAAGGAGACACATTGTCATTAGGAGATCTGTGATATTAGGCGGGACACAGGGCTCTAGAGTTCATAAATCTCACAAGGGTGGTTCTTCTGAGTATTTGGACCTTAAGGCTGCTGATTCAACATTTATCAAAGTGGGATCTTCTGCTACTTTTACTGAAGGTTCTCATGGTGTGTTGACTACATGGACATTGACTGATGGACAACTTAACACCATCTATAGGTTGGATAACTCTTCTATACAGTTTACTTTCTTAAGAGACATACTTCATATGGTGGATAGGCAATATTTGATTACTCTTCATGGCCTTGTCACACAATATTATGCTATTCATACTCCCCAAGGTTCTGGTTTGTACTTATTGGGAGATCTTCAAGTTCTTTTTGACTCTCAATCTCCAAATGGTAAAGGGTATTCAATTTGGAAGGATTCACATAAGTGGAAGGTTGAGACTTGGAGATTTTATCCTATTCCAAGTGTGCATGTTGTGGAGACAAAGTGTGGGATGGCTGTGTGTATGTTTTCTGATAAGCTCTATCCTTTGGCTATGAAACTGATGAAACGTATGCTTAGACGGAAATTGGAAGTTCCTCCTGATCCAGTGGGGAATGATATGACACATGCTGAATAATTGGTTGGGTTGATTAAGACTCAGCTTCTGCAACACCAAGCTTCTTCTTGATTCTGGTATCTTGTATTATTTCTTTCTTTCTTTGTTTCATTCTTAAAAAAAAACTATGTATATTCTTTATTTGTCTCACTTTTTCTTGCAGGTTTGTTGTACATTACTCTGTTGATGGTTATCAACTCACCAGCTGTGCCTTGTGTACATCAAATGGTTGGCTAGTCCAAAGGGTACAGCTTTGGTAAAGACACATCAAATCTATTGATAGCTGTAATGGTTTACTCAAAATCATAGGGTATGCAACTCACCCATGCTTAATTGCTGAGGGTTGTATGGTCATCAATTCACCATGGCTTATTCCTTTTTGGAATCCAAGAATTGGCTAGCCCACAAGTATATGGCTTGTGGTAAAGGCGATGGAATACCATATTGGGTTCTCAATTCACCAAAGGTGATTCTTTCCCTAAGAATTGACTAGTCACGAGCAAACGGCTACAGGTAAAGACATTTCAAATCCGTTTATAGCCCGATTTGCTAAAATCGATGGTTATCGATGTACCATAGTTTTCGAACTTAAACATTTGGCTACTCCAGTAGTAATGGCTATTGTTAAAGAGACATCAAATCCATTATTTTCAATGATTCACCTCTCACAGGAGTTAACACACTTGGATGTGATGAGAATAGTATGACACTAATATGTTTTGGTGTACATTTTGTCATTTGTTGCGGCAAAGATCTGGAGTTTCAAAGTTTTGCCATCATAGAGATGTGATTGTTTTGGTTCTTTGCTGCTGATATTCGTATTCAATCCTCTTGTTCTGAAGTGTTACAGATCTATCAAGAATCTTGAACTTAACCATGTCAAATTCAAGATTAGGGGAGGATTGTTGGGAATTCTACTAAATAAAAATTCTGCTGAAAATACTGCTGATGGATTCTGCTGAAGTGTTGGAATCTGCTGAAGACATGAATCTGCGGAAGTAGTAAAACCGCGTAGTTTGTTTCTGCGGAGATAGATATTCTGCGTATTTTAGAGTTAGTTTGGATATGCATGAGCTTTATTAGGAAGTGATAATGTATATCTCTTTTAGTTTTATGATTATACGTTTCTTAGGAAAGGGTTTAGGGTTCCTTGTCTATAAAAGGAATACATTAGTATGAATGATGTACGAGTTTGAAAAACAAGTTTTAGTTCTATTCAAAGATCCATAGAGGATCAAAGTATTCTTAGTTATTATTGTTCTTACTTGTGTTTGATTTCCGCTTTAGAATACAAGTAATAGAGACTGTCTATTAGTGTGTTTGTGATTACATAAGCATTACTAACGATCCACGAGCGCTCAAAGATCTATCAAGGTCTTAGGTTCAACATGATTCTACTAGGACGTGAACACGCTAGATGTTTGTTTCCCTACTACATTCAAATGTCATGATATAGTATAAAGATACTTCAAAATTTGACTACATGTTTTAGTCAACATAATTATGGTCATATGATAATGATTATAATTCTGAAGTATAAAATTAACTTTAAATTACTATATAACTCAATAGTTTGAGTTCATGATTACTTTTGTTAGTATAATTATCCTTACATGTTAAGACATAATTATAAAGTCCTTGAATTAATCAATGACTTATAACAAAAAGTATATATATTAAAAGTGTTATGTCTTCTAGTTAACACATAAACATAAGGCCTTTGAATTATTCAACGACTTATAATGCATTATTGAAATGTTATGTTTTCTTGTAAACACATGAACATATAATACTTGAACAATTATGTCTTCTTGTGAACACATGAACGTAAGGTTCTTGTATTGTTCAATGAATATACATTATTGCATGCACTTGGTTCGTAAATACTTTATATGCAATTTGGCTTGACCCAATTGACAAGTATTTGGTCCAAAGAGAATTAAGTTATCTATAGAATTCTGATATAGTTTCACAATTCTAATAACTCATAGGATACCACTTCATTATGGTATATCTAATGTGTTGGATCAAACCTTATTCATATTGTTTGGTTACTGATAGCTTTAATTGCCCTACCTCCAAAACATATCAAGGTTAGAAATTGTGTGTGTCATGGATACACTCAATATAGTTCAAACCTAAAAGGTATTCAAGACAACCCATAACTGAAAACCCTAATTCATTAGGTATTTGAGGTTTTACCACTCAAACCAATTAAATCATAAACCCTTTTGGATTTTTGATTTTTCTACACTTCCTAGCTTGAAGATTTTAGTTTTGGTGTTCTTCCTAGCTTGACGAAACACAAAACTATTGCTAGAACTTTTGGTTAAAGAGTGATACTAAATTAGAGTTTTTCTATAAACCCTAATTTGAGTTGTTGGAAGGAATTCCATTATGTCTTGATTTAAGTTCTGAATTTGTTAAATCTTATGAAGCATTTTATTAAAAAATCTTGAGATGAGAACTTAAAATGTATTTTGTGGTTCTCCATAAGGAACAATTTATTGTTGCTTAAATACTTAGTATTTAGAGAATTGTCTCTACTTACAAAAGTAAGTGGGAGTATATACATATCTCAAAGTTTTGAGAACAAAATACTTAACCTTCTAAAATCTACTTATTAATGTCGTACTAAGGTTAAACATGAAAATGTTGACCGAAGTATAATGATTACTCTCATTCATAAATCCGAAAGGATGCCTCATCACTTGAGTGATATTTTATATCAATGCTGAGGGATATAAGTTAGAAGATTATTGTGAATCAGCTAGCTACTAAAATATATATTATCACATCTTGAATCTGATAAATGTTTTAGAACTATGAATGATAAGATGCAGTCTTTAAAAGGCAAATCAAGTTTTGAGCTTGATAGTTATTTCGCCTAACAGTTAACCTATGAGGTTGGAATGAGTTTCTTTTCAAGAAAGACTCACAAGGACAAAATTGTATATATATTAATGTTTGGCATTTTATAAAAAGTTTTTAATCATACTTAAGCAATTGACTGTGATTAAATTTTCTTATATAACACATGCATTAATTATATAAAGATATTTAATTGTCATACATGTGATTTGTATGTTGAATATGACAATTAGATTTTATAACTCTTTCTTTATCATTACCTTTTGCGAGGACGGTATGTAATCAAAAGGGTTATGAATCTATATTATGTTTATGTAGTATACAAAATTTGAGCAATCCATATTTTGGATTAGATCGTGCATCTAAGAGCTTAGATCTTGAATTTAATTACAATATGATTCTGATTGAATTAAGATATCTCTTGGGTATATCTGACATTGAGTGGGAGCATTGTGTTTTTTCTCTAAATTTATATGTTGAAGATATCATTTATTTAAGCTAGTTATTGATCCTTAAGCTTGGAATGAAACTTCACTTGTAATTTAGGGAATAAAACAAACAACCTTGGAATAAATGTTTATCTGGAATAAACAAATGCGGAAAACTAAGTGTAACACAAATGCAATATATCATTCAAGCAAGTCTTAAATGGTATATTTTCACTTGGAATAATTTATAACATGGATGAAAACCTTATGTTGTTTTAACCAAGGATTTATCATGTATATATTATATTGTGTATAAGACTAGTTGTGGCTTTTGTACAAGAACAAAATGAGCTGACAACAACAATATCTAATTGAGAGATTTTAGATTATTGTTTTTATAAATGTTTACAAATTATAAAGCATAGTGTTGTATAAGTACAAATGATGCTAGAGGATTAATAATACTAGTTGTAGTAGGATTTTATTATTTATGATAAATCTGCTAACTAGTTATGCTCAACATAGAGCATTGTTGCATTACACGTTAATGAATGAGAATACTTTACACTTTTAGAAACTGTAAACATGACTGTCAGGATGTCGTTGATTTTTAAATACCTCATGCAAGGTAGGGCGACATCTCCATACTATAACTCTTGCAATAGTATGAGCATATGAGATAAGACACTCATCTTATATTTCAAATCATTCACTATATGTGAAATTTGAAACAAGTATTCGGAAAGTTTACTCAGATGAATATTTAGTTTTTCTTTTAAAGAAAGGTTGAGAATGTTGGAAACATTAGGCTTCAACGTACTAAATTAGTTTCATGCATATCTGTTTTAGTATTTGGATAATTGGGATTGAAAGACAATTTTTATTTTATGATGAATAAAGATACTTGGTATTTGTTATTTATCCATATAATAATTGTTATCTTATATTTGCATGTTTAATCCTTGAATAATTTTATTATTCTAAATATGTCTATTGTCGGTTAACAATATGGGAATATTGTTATGATAAGGCAAATGTGAGTGTTGGTTATAATTCTAAAGAGAATTTAGATTGTTCCCGCCAAACTCATATGTATTCACTAGAGAAGCATATTGGATTCCCCAACTTTCAAACATTTACTTTTGGATACTTATCATAAGTAAAATATTAAAAATGGTTTGTTATCTTCGTCCTTAGACTTGAGATGCAAGTAAGTTCTGTTATGTATGGATATCATTTTTTGTAAGTATATGCAAAACGCTATCTGAATAAGGTAGTTATAAAGGCTATATTTCGGAGTGATGTGAAGCAGCATCCACAACACTTGTAGTCAATAAAGGATTTGTTACTCCACTTGATATGTGCAGAAAGATACCATGGCGCCTCTCCAAATTTAATCAGATAATTATTTGGCCAAACCCAAAGGGTAATGCAAGATGATTCTTGATTACATTTGGTATATCTGAATTAAAATCTATAACGAGATTCTAAATGGTTAAACTATATGGAATGATTTAAGATCCATTATCCATGGTTTAACGGTATCTATAACAAAGGATGATTAAAGCAAGACATTAATAACCATGCTACTGACAAACCTTTACGAAACTATTCTCTCAGACACTTTTAGTTAAAAAGCGAGTGAGAGCGTTTGCTAAGCGTTTCCGTCGTTAGTTTTGTATGCCATTCAACACACCAACTCCCAAGTGGGAGCTGTTGGTTTGTGGGAGTAATAAACACGACAAAAAGACTAAGAGTGTGTGAGTCGATGGGGGCACACACGATAACCACGAGTATACGTGTCGAACGTATTTGATACTTGAATTTATAATACCCGATATGCATGTAACTTAACCCGATTACTAATGTCGACCCATTGGTTGTTATGGATAGCTAGTTGGGTCGAATGTGGAGTGCCTTGCGCCCTTGTGATCCACTGATCGGGCAAAGACAGGAAAGAGTGCTTGGGCTTGGTTACTTGTTGACCAAGATTCAACCCATGCAAGGTTTGAGACCAAGATTCAACCCCTGCAAGGTTTGATTGGTTTGCTATAAAAGCAAATGTATTCTACTTCTTATTCCTCCTGACATGCGCATAATCTCATATTTTAATACCCTAAAACCAATCCAATGTTTCCTGCATAAATCCCAATCGACTCACATCAAGTCAATTATGTTTTATCTTGGTTTTCTAGCTTCTAAACTTGTATTGATTCAAGAGTTTTAGTTTTAGAATGATTGGATGGTTATTGTTGCTGAGTTCCTAGTTGAAAACAGATGCAACGAAGGTGTATTGGTTTCTGGTCGTGATCTCTTTTCTCGGACAAAACATAGATAGATATCGGACCTTTTGTCCGATATCGGGTAAAAGGTGAAAACAGTTTTCTTGACTGTTTTTGTGTTCTCGGATAATGAAAGCAAGCATGTTTCTTGGGTGATTTTCTTATTCGAATTATTCAAGTGTTTGTCAAAGGTTGATTGGTTTATTATTACGTTCTCGACTAGCCATTAATCGAACGTATACGTTATCGGGTTTGTGTGTGATACTCATTCAGGTACCTAATTTTGATACTTAGGTTTCATTTGGTTTCTTGTTCGTTACTAAAGTCCAATTGACAAGCAAGGTTAGGTTTTCTATCTTCCCTTTTAATTAATTAATTGTTTATGAATTACGTGTTTAACCTAATTACGATCACTAGATCATAATCCGGTGCGTACTCGTAGAAGTTAATTGGTTAACTTGTTCTAAAATCCCAACAAGTAGTGCTTGTAGTGACCACCGCTGATTTGCCATGGATATATGTAAGAACCTCATAACCTTTGCCAAGGTTCTCGAAAAAATACACCCAAGATGCATAGTTCTAGTTGTCAATGTCTAGTTTAACGGGAACATGTGTGAGAAGATGATTACGAGTAACCGTGGAAAGCTTATGCGAGAGGAGTATGACGGGAGGGTTGTCGGCTCCAGTCATGATGCGGGATAGGGTACTGGTCGTGTGGGTTCTGTGAGACTAGGGTTAAACGTTGTATGTAGGTGATAAACAAGGAACAAGAATACACTTGTTACCAGAGAACAAGTAACGAATATTATAAACAATTTGTTACCAAAGAACAAGTAACGCACAAAACTTGTATACGGTTTGCTACCAAGGAACAAACCAGTAAGCCAAAACTGAAAAGAAAAAAAAAAACGTGATTTGTTATTTTTAGGGTTAGGGTTTGTAGGATCGGTATTTTATGGAGGTTGTGATACCAATATACCATGAAGAATGTAACTGGATTGGTGCATTAGAAACGTAAATCGGTACATAATATAGAGTACATGGAGATAATACATAATAATAAGAATAACACGGGCTAACAGAAACAAGTAACAAACAAATCATATATGAATATTAAAGTGAAAATGGTATAATCTTTCATCAATTAAATAAAGAATTGCTTAAAGATCTCCCATTGACTGCTCTGCATGATTGCCTGATCTCCCCTTGTGTTCCTGTAAGCACTTGGGTGGCACCCAACTTAACCATGGCTTGACCAAACTTGAAGTTGAAATCAGCCGAACGAGCAATGGCTTCAACCGTCAACTTGGTTTGACCATCCAATGCTAATTCTTGATCAATTTGAAGTACTCCTCTACGCTGCATTATTTGGCTATAAAAAGATTTGTCCACAACTGCCGAGCTAAAAGGGTTTTGATCCAAGTTTGCAGTGCGATCAACGTTTGAAAACTGAGGGCATGTACGTTTGAGGGATGACAAGAGTGAACTGTCCATGTTCGGGTCTGGTTTCCCAGTGTTCTTGAAGTTGTAAAGACGGTCTTGAAACAATGAGCAATGAGCGACCCCAATAGTGTGACCACCTACATAAAACACACGAGGTAAGCAAAATGGTATGCCATAAATAGAGGTTACTCTTTTAAAGACATGGAACTTATTTAACCGTAGCAATAAACATGAATGAAATTGTAGTGGCGCATTACCAAGAAGATAGACCATGTCGGTGGCGTTGAGTCCTTTTCTAGCAAAAGCTCTAATTGCATTTGACACTGATACAGTAGGAGATGGGAGGACTGCAGCATTTTGTGCAACAGACACAGATCCATCTCTTCTTCCTGTTTGGACAGGATATCTACCTCCACCGCTCTACATCAGCTCTCAAAGTTAAAGCAAACCATAAATCTAGATAAGTATAAAGGTATAAAAAGATAAGGTGCCTTTTGTGCTACTTACTAATGAAACTGCATCTCTTGTAGCCATAACGATTATATCAGCACAAGAAACCACTCCTCCACACACACTCTCTACCGCAGATTTTGCGGCATCAATGACATCGTAGCCTCTAACACTTAAATTTGGTGGCGCAGTTTTCTCAGAGTTGCTTCCGTCTAGTAGAAGTGACGCATCACATCCCTTTAATTCATGCAAGTTAGAATAATTAGTTACATTCTATTGATAACATGTAACATGCATACATATACGTTTGCATGCATGGAAATGGAATTGTAGTAACTTACAGTCACAAAGCAATCATGGAACTGCATGCGAAGGAGAGCCGGGGTGATTGTTTTGTCAGAAAAGAACTTATCGGTAACTGTTCTCCTTACGATATCTTCAACGTCTGAAGATCCACACTTGCCTTTGTAGAAGCCAAACTCAAGAGCAGCATAGGAGTTACTGATGAGGTTCAACAAGATGAATGCAAACGCAACTGAATTCATGTTAGCCATATTGATGTTTTGTTATGCAGATTCTTGTTGTATTGGAATGAAGAACAAGAAATCAATGTTAAGTTTTTATAATGATATGATGAGTTTTGAGTTTATTGGTTGAATGGCTTGCACGTTTTTTTGCTAGTAATTTCGAAGACGTGCTTTCATGAGATGTATTTTTGTTTTAGACTAAAATTTCTAAGGGCGTTATATTATAATAGATATTTCAGAAGAGAATCAACTTTTAATTTTTAATATTCTTCCTTTTCTATATCTGACGTATTCATAAGCAAATGAGTGTCGCAGCATTTGATCACATTTTACATATAACATGTCAACTTGTCAAATAGAAATAGGTTAATTGATGTACATAATCCTTCCTAGGAGGTTTATAGTCGAAACAAACTATATTCCCGAAATTCCATATGACCAATAATGTTGTTTGAATGACCATGCCAAAGCATTGTTTGGCTATGGAAGGAAAGTTGGAGTTATCCGAAAACGATGTCAATCTTTCCATATTGTTTAATATTAATATAAAATTTATATATAACCGCGGTTTCATTAGGATACTTGCAAGAAGCTAGAACAGCAAACAGAGCATTACAAGGCACTACATATCCTAGAACAAGCCGATATTGGATCTTCATCCATAATAACCAAATCGGTTTTACATGCGTTCATATACCTATGGAGAATTCACAAGTGCGAACAAACTTTTACTTCATCACCATAAGTCGAAAGACACTCTATTCCAAAATGCAGTTTGTATGTCAACACAGGCTTTGGTTATAAGAGTGGACATGTTTGTTGTTTCGTGCAGTTGGTCCTGTATAAAGCAAAAACGGACATGATACTGTTCATCATTTAATTATTACTATTTAAATGCTACAAAATAAGAAAACCAAGTTATTCTTCCCTTTTTTCAACATAATATATGCAAAAGGATCTTTCGTTATTACACTGTTCTCGAATGCAATCACTTTTTATCTGATGGGGAAGTAAAAGACTAAAAGTCTTAACATAAATGATCAATGCATTGTGACTATATAAAACGTCGCATATTTTTTCAGAGTTCATGTATAAATCATAACTTCATTCAAGTTATTAGTGTGTTAGTTGACACCCCTAAAATTTCATTATATGTAAAGGAGCCCATGTAATAATCAAAATGGACACCCATACAATTTTTTACTCGAACACCTCTAAAACTGTAAACCGAAATCGAACCAAATATTCAAATCGAGTTCATGCAATTATGTGAATTTGGTTTTTGGTTGAGTTTGGTTTACATTTAGCCAAAACCATATTCAAACCAAAAATCGAATATTTAATTCGATTCGATACGATTTTGACAAATTCAGTTTGATTACAAATTCGGTTCAATTTTATTTGGCTTGGTTCGATTTCAGTTTTCGATTTATGTGGGTATTACCCGATTTGTGAACACCCCTAAAAGTAACAAACTCAACATTTTAAGTTTCTAACAAAACAATGTTGTTACATGTTAATTTCCACTTTCTATTATAAGCCATACAATAGACATGTATTTTTAAATATATGATCACTATGATAAGTGTACTAAAAAAACTACTAGTATGATACGTGAATTGTTATATATCCATAGTAGTCCCGTATTATTAAGTCTAGGAGGCCTTGGTGTAACTTTAGTTTGTACTAGTTTTAGAGCTCGCACGCGTCGGAGTTTGGACATATAGTATAATGGAAAATAATATTTCAATAACTTTGTTTTAAAGTTAAACATTATGACAATTCATAAATTCATGAGTTTGTAATGTTTAAAATTTTCTATAAAATTATATTAGATTTTTAATATTTATATAGTTATAATACACGTGCACACACGAGTAATTACATAATTTTATCATTATGTGTTAATATCAATTAATTTTTTTTTTAAATTTGTTTGCACGATAGATTTGACTTTGTTTAACTGGCATGGTGTTTAGGTTGATATTATTTAAATTTAATTATCTATATCATATTTTAGACATTATGTTTGTTTAGTGGCACATAATGACCTTAAAAATATGTGACATTGTTATATGTATAATTTCGTCTATTTATTTTTCATCTCACAATAACATGTGAGATCGTGCCTTCAATTTGATATTTATATTCCTATTAATCAAAATTTAAGCCGATTTTTAAACTCATGTGCGGGTTAATCTCATAAATAGGCATAACATGAGTCGATATTAAATGCATATAATTTAAATAAAGAAAATTTTTATTCAGATATCCTTATTTAATCTCATATAAAGGAATAACATGATTTGTTCATATATGTAAAATCTTGTGTATTCATTTACATGTTACATTAAGTCGTTCTTTTCTTTTTATATTTACAATTTGCAGTAATAATAATAATAATAATAATAATAATAATAATAATAATAATAATTATTATTATTATTATTATTATTATTATTATTATTATTATTATTATTATTATTATTATTATTATTACTATTATTATCATTATTATTATTATTATTTTATTTTTAACCAACACTTTTATTAAAACAAAAGCTCATAGGATTTACAAAAAGTTAGTGGGAATAACTTTTTTTTATAATTATTATTATTATCTCATAAAGAGAAATAACATGAGTTGTTCATATATGTAAAATCTTGTGTATTTATTTACAGGTCATAGTAAGTCTTGCTTTTCTTTTTATATTTATAGTAAGCCCCTGGGCCAGGTTTTGGTGACTGGCAGTGGCGGCTTGCCACCCTCCCAATCAAGATGGGCGGGCTGGGCATTCATGCAGCAAGCGACCTTATCCAATATGCTTTTCTCGCCTCTCGTTTGCAAACCAGTGATATGCAGGACCAGATTCTGGTTAAAACATGCATCAATTCTCAGGGCCCTTCGTTTCAACATGCCCTCGATATGTTTAATAGTGCTTGTAATACAGACATGTTCTCGGTCGCCTCTAACGCTCCTGCCCCCATATGATGAAAACCTTGGCAAAGTGTTACTTTGGTGTCATCGAGAAAGATCTTGTTTCTAAGTATTCGTAAGCCCGAGGCGGTAGCTATCCTCGGTTGTGCCGGGCTCCACATGCAAGATTTCTATTCACTATACCTATTGATGGGTTGGGCCAAAGGATGAACCATCGCCAATTCCGTTCGGTATTATGTTATAGGCTTACCATACCTATGTTCTCTGAAGGTAGCTCACGCCCGAGCCGCAAGCATCGTATGGACCAATGGGAAACCATGCGTTCTTTGTTCGATGAAGTGGGAGTGAAATTCAGACATAACTTGGTGCGCGATATTCTTGTCGACATATGTTCCAAGGTTGGGATTATGGTGAAAAAGGAGGCCTCATTGGGGTTCCTTTCGAGGGATGGGAAAGAGCTGCGTCCGCAGACCGCTTTTATTCAAGGTAAGGACGCGTGTTTGACGTGTTGGAATCTCTCCTTTTGCGGGTATTGATGTGTCTGCGTGGGCTCCGGGTGGCCTTACATATGTGGAGAAGAAGAAAAGAAATATGTGTCCAAATGTGAAGAAAATGGTTACAAGTTCATCCCATTTGCCTTCTACGTTTGGGGAGCTTGACACGGAAGCTTTGGACACGCTTTCAAGTATCAAGGCTGTTGCTATTAGCCACTCGAATAGTGTCAAGAGTGGGGCTTTTATTTTCTGAGACTTAGCTTTTGTATTCGAGAAAGAAGTGGGAGCCCAACTAGTGTCTCAACCTCACCAATTTCTTGTAATTCTCTTGGTTTCTAATGAAGTGATGTTTAAAATTAAAAAAAAAAAAAAAAAAAAAATAATAATAATAATAATAAGAGTTAATTGCGAAATCGTCCTTAAGGTTTGGCCAATTGCGAGTTTAGTCCCAAAAGTTTAAAATTGCATAAATCGTCCCCAAATCAAACCTTTTGCAAATTTTGGTCCACGGCTTTAATAAAGTTAAGTTAATTTCGTTAAAATTTACACGTTAGCTCCTTTTGGTCAATAACTCTTGCAGTGTTCATCCTTTTGGCCAAAACTCTTGCATAGTTCATCCTTTTGGCCAAAATCTTTTGCAGAGTTCATCCTTTTGGCCAAAACTCTTGCATAGTTCATCCTTTTAGCCAAAAACTTTTGCAGAGTTCATCCTTTTGGCCAAAACTCTTGCATAGTTCATCCTTTTGGCCAAAAATTTTGCAGAGTTCATCGTTTTGGCCAAAAACTCTTGTAGCGTTCATAAAAAAGAAAAAAAGAATTTTTTTTCCAAATTTTTTTTCGAAAAAAGTTTTTTTTTTATAATTTTTTTTGAAAAAAAAAAAATTTCAAATTTTTTCGGAAAAAAATTTTCCAAATTTTTTCAAAACGTTTATTTTCAAAAAATTTTCGAAAAAGAAATTTTTCCAAATTTTTTCGAAAAAGTTTTTTATAATTTTTTTTTCGAAAAAAAAATTTCCAAATTTTTTTCGAAAAAAAAAATTTTCCCAAATTTTTTTTCGCAAAACGTTTATTTTCAAAATTTTTCTAAAAGAATTTTTTGAAAAGTTTTTACTGAAAAAATTTGAAATTTTTTTCCAAACTTTTTCGGATTTTACAAAAAAAATGTTTTTCAATTTTCTTTTCGTATTTTTTTTTCCAATTTTCTTTTCAAATTTTTTGAATTTTTTCTTCAAAATTTTGAAAAAATTCCAAATTTCTTATTTTCAAATTTTTTTCCTTTTTTTAAAATTTCGATATGTTGAGATAGTACAAAAGCAGTTAAAGCGAACAAAAGCATAAAAGCGGATGAAAGCGTATAAAAAGCAGAAAGCGTATTAAAGCGAACAAAAGCGTATAAAACTAGACAAAAACGCATAAAAATGGATGAAGACGATTAAAACATATGAAAATATATAAAAGGATGAACGCTACAAGAGTTTTTGGCCAAAACGATGAACTCTGCAAAAGTGTTTGGCCAAAAGGATGAACTCGCAAGAGTTTTGGCCAAAACGATGAACTCTGCAAAAGTTTTTGGCCAAAAGGATGAACTCTGCAAGAGTTTTTGGCCAAAAGGATGAACTCTGCAAAAATTTTTGGCCAAAAGGATGAACTATGCAAGAGTTTTGGCTAAAATGATGAACTCTGCAAAAGTTTTTGGCCAAAAGGATGAACTATGCAAGAGTTTTGGCCAAAAGGATGAACTCTGCAAAAGTTTTTGGCCAAAAGGATGAACTATGCAAGAGTTTTGGCCAAAAGGATGAAATTGCAAGAGTTATTGGCCAAAAGGGGCTAACGTGTAAATTTTAACGAATTAACTTAACTTTATTAAAGCCGAGGACCAAAATTTGCAAAAGGTTTGATTAGGGATGATTTATGCAATTTTAAACTTTTGGGACGAAACTCGCAATTTGGCCAAATCTTAAGGACGATTTCTAATTAACTCTAATAATAATAATAATAATAATAATAATAATAATAATAATAATAATAATAATAATAATAATAATAATAAAGTGATGTTATAATAATAATAATAATAATAATAATAATAATAATAATAATAATAATAATAATAATAATAATAATAATAATAATAATAATAATAATAATAATGTCAAGAGTGGTGCTTATATTTTTCATATACTAAGTTTTGTATCTGAGAAAGAGTGGGGCCCAACTAGTGTCTCGCTTCCACCAATTTCTTGTAAACTCCTTCTAGTTTTCTAATGAAGTGTTGTTTAAAAATAATAATAATAATAATAATAATAATAATAATAATAATAATAATAATAATAATAATAATAATAATAATAATAATAATAATAATAATAAAATGGTGTTTCTACGGTTTGTGTGGGCGATTGGTTGCGATCTGAGATCGTCTTGATCCAACCACCTTCTTCCCCACTGCTCCTCCTTTTTCCCCACTCATCCAACAACCCTCGTTGTTTCTCCATTCCTCCCTCTATCCACTCCCCACTTACTTTTCCTCGTGTTATTTTTTAAGGCTCATATTTTTTTGTATTTGGATTTTCTTTGTTTGGGTGTAGTTCTCTTTGAGCGTTATTGTCTGGTTTCTTGCTTGGGGTTTGGATCCTTCCTTTCCTGGGTTTTTGGCCACGTTCTGAGGCTACGTGCTTGCGATTTGTCCTTGTGGGAGCAAGGCGTTGCTTTGTCGATTGGTTTATTGCAGGTTGCGTTTTGTTCTTTTGGAAGGACTTGTGCTTTGCTTTTCTAATAGGAATCTTGTTTGTTTGCTATTATCAGGTTGCGATTTGACCATTTTGAAAAAGACATGCATTTTGACCTTATGAAAATACATGCGTTTTGACTTTATGGATGGACTTGCGTTTTGACTTCCCAATAATGAGTTTTGGCCTAAGCATTATGCGGTTTAACTTTATGGATGGACATGTAGTTTGACCCCCTAAGAATGAGCTTTTTCTTTGCACTTTGACCAAAAAAAATTTGCCTTTGTCCTTTACAAGGCTGTGAAAGATTTATCATGGCTTGTCACGTTGTGACTCGGATATCTTGTCCTTTACAAGGCTGTGAAAGATTTAGTGGTGACATTGGTAAAGGGCTTACTAATATCTTATTGACCATTTGAATACCCGTCATTTTAAAACTGACACTTTGAAGGCTTCACACAAGGCTCGGGTTGCTAGAGATTTTTCTTTATTTTCTGCTCTTGACCAGGCACTTCATGAGGCGGGTGTTTGGCTTTGTGGGGTGTGTTTTTGCATCCACACTTTCAGTAAGCATTGTAAGCATGTTGACGGGGAAGTGGTTCTACCGCCTAGTTTCAATGAAGTTGCGATCTATGGCATCCCGGTGCCTCTTAGACCGGTTTTGGATGCAGATGATGGCACCGTTGTTGTATCGGCTAGTACTGTTGATGGTGTTGGTGATGGGGTCGACCCTTTGGTTCTATCACATGCTGTTGAGTCAGATTTCTTTGACATCAACCTCCTTGGTTGGGTTTTCTTGAAGAAGTTACATACGTATAAATGCATTCCCCCTAGGCTACGTCTCGGGTTTGCTAAGCTTTTTCGCAATGCATTAGACAAGGTCCTTGCGTGCCCGGGAGATTTGTCGGTGTGGGTCAAACTCCTTATCCTGCCGTGCTGTGTTTTGACTGCCTTTATGCCAACTAACAGATTTCAACGACAGTCTCGAGAGCAAGAACGGTGTCAGGTTGAATGTATTTATCAGGCTATTCTCCGATGGAGGGATCCTGCAGACAAGATTGGGTTGGTGATGGAACGGTTAGCTGGAGCCACTCCACCCCTCGATAGGGTGAAGAAACCTAAAGATCATGATGTAGCTAACATGGTTCAATGCAAGCGTAAACTAGGGGATTGGTACTTTACAGTTGCTATTAAGGTGCTTACGTCCTCTGGGTCGCCCCATCTACAATTGACACCCTGCTTGAGCTAGAGGCCAAACACCCCTATGCCCCACCTCAAATTTTGGCATATTATCCTCTAGATGAAGATGCTCTTATTGTGCATAAGGACTTGGTGTTGAATAGGATTTGCAGCTTTCAAAAAGGGACGTCATGTGGTCGGGATGGGCTTAGAGCACAACATTTAATGGATATTTTGGGAGGGGATGCATTTGTCATTGTTGATGATCTACTAGGTTCTATCACTGGTGTTGTCAACCGGTTCCTTAGCGGAAAGTGCCCTGCTCTATTAGAGGAGTATATTGCTAATGCCCCTTTGACTCATTTGGTCAAGCCAGGTGGAGGCATACGACCTATTGCTGTCGGTACGGTGTGGCGCACGCTCGTTTCTAAGGTCACTTCTTCTTCAATTGGCAACTCTATGAATGCTTATTTACATGACTTTCAATTTGGGGTCGACGTTCCTGGTAGGTGTGAGGTTGTTCTCCATTCTGTGAATAGGCTTATTGAGTCTAAGGGTCACGATGTTGGGTTTTCTATGCTGTTGGTGGATTTTAAGTATGCTTTCAATCTGGTCAATATGAGCGTCTTACTTCAGGAGAATAGGATGCGATGTCCTTCTATTGATCCTTGGTTGAGTTCTGCTATGCCAGACCTGCTAGACTTTATTATGAGGATTCTATCCTTTGGTCCTGTCAAGGGGTTCAACAAGGGGATCCGCTAGGCCCTTTATTGTTTGCCCTCGCTTTGCATCCCTTAGTAAAGACTATTAATCTGTCTTTTGAGCTTACTTTTTAGGCTTGGTATCTCGATGATGGCACTCTTGTTGGAAATACCCTCATGGTTGCCAAGGTGCTTGACATTATTATGACAGATGGTCCGGCTCGGGGTTTGTTTTTAAATGTTGATAAGACCGAACTCTTCTGGCCTATGGAGGATCCCAGAAGTAGGGGAGGGTGTTTTTCCCATAAATATCTCTCGTCCGGCCAATGGTTTCAAACTTCTTGGTGGTTCAGTTAGTTTGGATGAAAACTTTTGTCAGGGTCTGACTTTGAAAAGGGTCTCTAAAACTATATCGTTAATGAAGGAAATTCTTAAACTTAATGATCCCCAATGCGAGCTCCTCCTTCTTCGTAATTGTGTCGAGGTTCCGAAATTATCTTATGCTTTGAGGACATACTCCCCTTTGTATTTACGAGAGGCCCAAGTTCAATTTGATCAAATGCTACGTGCCTCGTTGGAAAAGATTATTTACTGCCTCAGGACCAGGGTTTGGTGATTAGAAGTGGCGATTAGCCACTCTCCCAATCAAGATGGGTGGGCTTAGCATCCCTGTTGCGCGTGATATTATCCAGTACGCCTTCCTCGCCTCTCGTATGCAAACGAGTGATCTACAGGACAAGATATTGGTTAAAACTAGTATTAATTCTCATGGTTCTTCATTCCTGCATGCTCTTGACTCTTTCAACATTGCTTGTAACATAGACGTGCTCTCTGTCACCACTGACGCTCCTGCCCCCATATGATGAAAACTTTGGCAAAGTGTTACTTTGGTGTCATTGAGAAAGATCTTGTTTCCAAGTATTCGTTAAGCCCAAGACAAGTGGCCATTCTTAGTAGCATCCGCACCTCACATGCGCAAGATTTACTATTCACCATACCTATTGATGGGTTGGGCCAGAAGATGAACCATCGTCAATTCCGTTCGGTGTTGTGTTATAGACTTTCTATACCTATGTTTTCTAAAGGTATTCCTTGCCCGAGCTGTAATGTGCATCGTATGGACCGATGGGGAGATCATGCAGTCTACTGTTCTAGTGAAGTGGGTGTGAAGTTCAGGCATAACCTGGTACGTGATATTCTTGTTGACATATGTTCCAAGGTCGGGATCATGGTGCGAAAGGAGGCTCCAATGGGGTTTCTTTCAAGGGATGGGAAAGAGCTACGTCCTGCAGACTTTCTATTATTCAGTTGGATCCAAGGTAAGGATGCATGTTTAGATGTGATTGGAATCTCTCCTTTTCTTTGGTATCGATCGTCTTCGTGGGCTCCGGGGTAGCCTTACATAATGTTGTAGAAGAAGAAAAGAATATTCATTCAAATGTGTAGACAACGGCTACAAGTTCATACTATTTGCTTTTTCAACATTTGGGGAGCTTGACGTGGAAGCTTTGGATACACTGTCACGCATCAAGACTATTGTTGTTAGTCACTCTAATAATGTCAGGAGTGGTGCCTTTATTTTTCATAGACTAAGTTTTTGTATCCAGAAAGGTGTGAGCGCAACTAGTGTCTCGGCTTCTCACCAATTTTTGTAAATCATTTTGGTTTTCTAATGAAGTGACGTTTTTAATAATAATAATAATAATAATAATAATAATAATAATAATAATAATAATAATAATAATAATAATAATGCGTTCATATTTTTAATAGGATTGGTTTCTTATTCACAGAGGTGTGTCTAATTGGTTTCTCGATTTCCCACCAATTTTTATAAATCCTATGAGTTTTTAATAAAGTGATGTAATAATAATAATAATAATAATAATAATAATAATAATAATAATAATAATAATAATAATAATAATAATAGTGATGTTATACTTTGTTTTTAGATAGAAAGTATTGGGGATATTTATTAAAATTGACACATATGCTATTTAACACATTTTATATGTTAGACAAAATTTAATAGTCTGAGCAAATTGAACTTCAATTTTGATTTTTATTGCTAATTACATTGCTCGATTTTGTGAAATGTCAAAATAAAGTAATCTAGTTGGTCCAAAAAGAACATTTCAATAAGATTGTTTTGATAAAATTGCTCCAAAATAATGTAAAGATTTTAGTCAAACAGGGACATATTTTGGAAGCCATGCATAAACCGACATATATGGGTCTTTGACGTTAGCTTATATATAGTCTAAGGCAAGAGTCGATTTATGGTTTTGGTTACTCCTTCGTTTTGTCCAATCTCTAGTTTATAGGATTAGGATTCACCCTATCTGTACAAATAGAGATGAGGGGTGAAAGATTATGTACCGATATCTTTTTCGTTGATCTGTAAACAAACCATTTGGGTATCTCGTGTGTGTTACTTTTCAGATGAGTATAGGTTCTTGAAGTGTATTCGGGATTTCGCATTCTAGCTTCTTAGTTTGTTGGGTTGTTATCCAACATGAACTTTCAAATTCGTTCTAATATGATACACGTAAACTTGTTTTCTCGGGAAAAACTACCGAGTTCTATGTGTGGAGGTGGCTACTTATGTGGCGCTTACATGTACTGACCGTGATCGCTTATGCGGCATTATATATACTTTTTTCTTTCATTCATTTTCAACCTCTTCACCTTTAACCTCCTCCATCTTCAACACCTCCATAATCACCACCTTCTACCACCATAACCATAAATACCACCACATCCATCTTTAACCTCTTCACATTCACCCTCAGCCATCTTCAACACCTCCATAACAACCTCTCTCCATACCACTATAACCATATATACCACCACCTCGGTCTTCACACCCAATCTTCATCCTCTTCACCTCCATCATCAACACCTTCATAACCACGGTAACCACCACATCATTAGCGGAGTGTGAGGTGGTGGTGGGGTGCTTGTAGGGGGTGGCGGGGGTGGTGGCAAGAGTATGTGGTGGTGGGGTGCGTCTAGGGTGGTAGGGTGGTGGTGGGGTGTTTGCATATATGCGTTTAAGTGATGTACGGGGTCAAAAAACACAAAAATAAAACTTTTTGCCGGTTTCAATGATAGCCGGTAAAAAAAGGGCAATATTAGCTCGAATTTGAAAGTTCACTCATTAGACAAATACTTTTTCTAATACACATATCATACCGATACATTTAAAAAAGCATTTGTCTATTAGACAACTTAAACCCTCCACTTTTCATACATAATCATGTAAGTTTGATGAAATAGCAGATTGTTAATAAAAGAAAAATTAGTCAAGTTAGTTATGATGATAATTGTATTGTTAGTTTAGTTTGCAGTTTCGATTTGGCTTATGATAATTTTGGTGTACTTTGGTTTTCAAGTTGAGTCATATTGACGTTGGTAACAACTGGATTCGTCATTGCACTTATAAGTAATAACTAATAAGTATATATAACTTTGACCCTGTTATGCATCCGAAACTGATATACTACTAAGGCCTTGTTTACTAAAATAAATGGTGTCGGACATTTTTCATATGAGCCACTTATTATAGAGAGAGCATTTTTTGTAACTCTTCTCATTAAAAAAGAATAAAGGTCGGGCTCACCCATTAAGTGGCTCATATGAAAAAAATAAACATCCTCTAACATAACTTTACGGAAGGTACCACCATTTTTTTCTTCAAAGTTAAATTAGATTCATGAATTTGAAGATGTAACTGATTTTCTTACTCTTTTTATCATTTAGACCTTTAGTAAAAACTCACCATTCTTGGAATAGCTGGAAAGCTCTAGGAAGTTGCGAGGCAATATTATTGTGATTTTCATATCAAGTAATTAGAGCAACACAAGAAACCTCTAATGCTATTTATTTTTTTAAATTAATACTATGATTATAAGGCTTACATAAAAACATCAACGCTGAGAAAGAGCTAATCACGAATATGCATTTGAAGAAAATGAAAATACTAATGATGATACTTTTAATATTGTTTTCTGTATGTCTGCAGTTCATGCATCCTCAAATCATTCGGATGTTATTAATGCTATTGGTACGTTATTCTTAATTTTTCGTTTTTTTTTTTTTTCTTTTTTTTTTCATTGCTTAGGTACAACAAGTATGATCATACATGTTGTATATGTATAGTATATGCATATGTCTTTTTTTTTCCTTGTGTAACATATGTATATGTCTTTTTTGTAGACATTAAGAAAGAACATGTGGTGAACAAAGGTGTGGTGGTGCATCTTTTTGGTAGACGTGGTCGGCGTGGTCGTGGTCATCGTAGTAGAGGTCGTCGTAGAGGTGGTTCAAAGGGAATTGGCGGAATTCCAGCAGTTGTGATTCCTGTAATTGTTTTTGGAGGCGGTCATCAAAACCATGATGATCCAAACAACAACTACGGCAGTAACATCACCGGCTCCATGAGTAATTCCACAAGTGACTCCACTGCTTGCATTAGTAACTCCACCAGTGACTCCATTGCTTGCACCGCAAGTAATTATACTAGTGACTACATCGCTTGCCTCAGTAACTCGACGAGTGACTCCATTGCTTGCACGAGTAATTCCACCTCTCGTTCCGGTCTATCCCAATCAATTTCTAGTATCTTAGCCCTAGTCATTCTATTAGCTTATTATTTACTAACATATTAAGTCGGTGTTGTTAGTATTTATATCTAAAAGTCCCTTCTTATCTAATTACACATTTGTTTTCAATTTCCATTGTCCCATACAAAGTGAACGCATACTGAATTTACCTTTCATTATATCAAACAAAGCTTGGGTACACTTTGATCTTTGCTCAGTTATTGTGATATGATATAAAAATGAAAACTTGCTAGCTAGCTACCAAGGGAATTGCTTACAAAGCTAATCTATACTACATTATAAAGCATTTGGGACATTTCTAAAAATGAATGCTTAAGAAATTAAGATTCAACACTTGCTAATAATGACAAATTTTAATAAATACATTTATAATAGCATTTGTTGCAACACTTTAAAGCACTTTTTTTAGACATGTTTTTTTTTAAAAAATAATAAAAAAATACAAAGTAATTTAATATAAGAAAAAAAACGTCCATAACAATAAATACCTAATAAATGTTATATTTAAAACACCTCTAATATGAAAAATACTTGTTATTATACATTTGTACAAACTAATAAAACACACAAATCTTCACGCAATTTATATGTAAAAGTTCATGGTACATATGGTTTTAAAAAACGGACCGGCCAACGGGTTCAACCAGAACCGAGTCACCACCGGTTCGGCTAGCCCATAAAAGTCGTCCAAAACGATATTGTTAAATCAATAGAGTTTAAAATGCATACTAAAATAAAATGTTCAAAAATATTATTAGATCGCAAGAGTGCTCGAGAATCAACATATCGCCTTTTTGAATTTTTTAATAAAACTTACCGTAAAACTAAAAACTTTGTTTTATAAAAATCGGGCGATTTTTTCAAAGCAAATGATGCAAAAGTGCAAAGTGCTAAGTGATAATTATATATATCTATATATTTGAATATTAATAATTATACTCTTTAAAATAACTCACATGATTTATTGAATATTTACTTTTACTTTATCTTTATAAGTAATCTTTTACTTGTATCATTCATCTATGTGGGACAAATTTAACAAACATTTCTTTTGAGAACTAAATTTTCTTAGTATAATGTAAGTGATTTTTAAAAGTCATTTGTGGTGTTATTATTTAATGATAACTTATATTACTGCTATTGTCAACTACTTTTATCTCATACATTTACAATATACCTACTACCAACTCATTATTGTCACCACATCACGTGAATAATCTACAATTTTATATGAAATTTTTTGTTATTGCATAACAGTATTCAAAACTAAAACTATCGTCGTCCGTATATCTATTGTATTGTAAAATATAGATCTAAAAAAAATTTCGCTGAATATTTTAATTGTACGGCGTCCGTGCAGAACGCTGTATTCTCGCTAATACTACGTAATTGAAACAAACTAAAATCTGAAAATTATAATTAAACTTTTTAGTACTCTTTTAACCTTTAGAACTTTAGTACAAACCAACCATGCTTTAAAGGATTTTTCTAACTTGTGCTTTAAGAGCACATGTTAAAGAGGGTCTCACATTTTGAGTGTCACCCTCTGCATGGCCAGTAAGTGGTTGAGGGTGTGATGCTGAAACATATAATAGGGATCAATTAGTGATTGTTGGTCATTCAAAGAGTGACACCCATGTTGTGATAACAATAGTTACCAGAAAGTAAGAGAAAGAATAAATTTGCTTAAATGCTAATCCACGATATATATATTACATGCATCTAAAGCTTAGAAAAAAGTTATACCGGTGATCTAAAAGCAATGGGTATGGCAACATGCCATTTGAGCCCCACTCAGTACTACCTCAGCATCCTCACTTTTAACACTCACACTTTAAAACACCTTTTCACTCACAGCATGTCATTTAGTCCCCCCTATACCCTATTAATACACAACATACACACACACACACAAATCGTCTTCTACACCGGGAATTTGGCGGAAGTTGTTTCGGCGGGCTCAAGGGGCGTCACGGCAGGCGTTCGGCGGCGCCAAATGAGTGCCCACGTCGTATTCGGCGGGCTTCCCCGCTGCCATAACCATCGCTCTAAATACATATGTTTCGAAATGAATGACAATGATGAGACTACTGATATTGTTTTTGGTATGTCTTCACTTTCTTGCATTGTCTAAGTCATTTGAAAGTTGTTCATGCTATTTGTAAGGATTTACTTTACTCTCTTTTCTTTTAATATTTTTAAAAAATAAAAAATAAAGAATATGCATCTACATATCACCTTTGGTTATATACTCTGTGTCTCCGTATGTATCAAATTACAGCTACATTTTTTGTAGACACAAAGAAAGAGCTTTGCAATGCACCAAAGTAGAGAAAATCTTGTTAGTAGACGTCAGTACTACAATAAGTTCTTTCGAGGCCTGTTGTAGAATCCATCAGGACAGTTTCCTACAGGGTCTCTAAATGGGGGGCTCTCCTGCGATCCATAAATTACCAAATACATTATACATTCCAGAAATTTAACTAATAAACCATAAACGTCATACATATCCTCAAAAATTTAACTTAGATGATGATGACTTCTAGCACTAAAGATATGTACGTTCCAATATGCCTTATACAAAAGAGTAGTTCGTACAGATCATCTTAACTTAAATACTTGAACGTACAATTGCCTCAAACAAAAACAATGGCATAACCAACAACTACCTATCAATAATATCTTTTAAATTAGACATAACTGATGCCACTTTTCGATATTGTCTTCAATCTGAGTGATGGAGAACGGACGATTTTCATGCCAAAAGATCTACATGTAGAAAAGTTATACAAGATATGTTGAGAGCTACATGTAGAAAAACTATACAAGATATGTTGAGAGCTATAACAGAAAACAGAATTTCTAAAAGAAAAAATAAATAATACATTGGTTGCATTATAATTAAGTTTACTTGTTGCATCGTTAACTATGGAAACTACATTTATATTCTAAAATCAATATTTAAGATAGTACTTACTCTATTAGGGAAATGATCTTGATGAACGATTACAAATTCATGCATCCATTTGAGTATAATATCCGCATTCCCACATATAAGCTTGTTTATTAAACTACATTTTAATAAACCAAGTATGTGTACATGTTAAAAGTTGTATAACACGATAATTTGTTTGTATGTATCTAATCATAGTGAGATAGTTTACCTCGACAACTTTATAATTCGCAACGAACTTATTCAAACAGCTTGTAAGCCAATAACTTCGCTCAGTCATTTTATTATTCCTTATTCTTTGGTTGATATGAATCCAAGATGTAGCACATGCGTTATTTAGGGCATACAACAAACAACACCCAATGGTTCCCCCTAATAAAGTTAAAACAAAATTATTTCTTGATGCAAAAACTCTAATAGACTTGTGAAACTTATATCGCTCCATATGATACTTTTAACTTGAACAACTTTATCACCGCAGAAAGCACGTCAAGTTTCGTACAACCGACAAACAACGCTCACTAAAACTGTCAACTTGTACTTGTATTTAATGTTTAGGGTAATATACTTTACCTTTTCAATCAAGCTTTTTTAATTTTTTTGTTCGTCGTGCATAAGGCACTTATTTAATTCACACATGTGAATTGATTTGTATACAAATAAAATGAATTTATGTACCATATCACAAGGTGCATGAACGCTTTTTAACAAACATCACAATACTAGCATCGGAAGAAATGACAAATATCAAACTGGTGTTGCTACTAACTATCACAAACCAGCATGGCCAAGAATGGGTCACAGTGGTGGTGACAGTCAAAACAAAAGTGGAATAAAGAGCCCACTAATGTGAATAAGACCATTGTTGTGTCAATGATACTGCAAAGAACAAAGAAAAACAATTTGAAGAAGAATTTCATGTTCTTAGTGCAAGAGAAGGAAGCATCAGAATGCAAATCAAAACACAAGAAAAGAAAGAAAACAAGAATAGGTTTGATGTTTTGGTAAGTGAAGGCAGCAATGAAACCTTGGACAATAATGAAAAACAAGAGTGTCCGGATGAGAAAGATGTATGCAGTGATAAAAATGTGATGTCATCAAGAATGGTAGAGAATATTGTTAAAGAAAAGGAGGTTTTGAATAAAGATAACAGAATGAGAGATCCTGAAATTATCATACAATGGCAGAAGGAGATGAAAACTGTTAATATGTTTGTGAATAATAAAAGGCTACCTACTATTGAAGAATCAAAGTTATGGTCTCGAAGAATGTTTGAGCACTACAAGGAACAATGGGAAGCAAAATGGAACAATGAGTGCCCCATATGAGGATATATGGTTTAATGACTCGAATTTCAAAAATGTATGTCTAAGGTTGTATTGGGAATATAATGAGACATTTGAGCTTCTTAAAAAGTGTTTAGGATTGTCCTTTCTCCTTTTCGAATGCTTTGTATTATAATCTTTGATTAATATAATATATTTTCACCAGTTTAGAAAATAAATAAAAAATAAAAAATGTCACAATATATTGAGAGAAAAAAAAGACTAAAATACACCGTTAGTCCCTAAACTTGTTCATGTGCATCGCGATAGGACAAAGTTGGGCGTTATCATCGCTGGAGGTCCAAAACTTATGTTTTATACTCTAGACTAGTCTCTTGACCAGGATTGCCATAGTCAAAATGAATTTTCTGGCTTTACTTCGAGGGTATAATAGACCATTCACAATTTTGACCCAACATAGTTTAAATCTAACCCAACCTTCAACCATATTAGTACCGGCAACACACAACATACGAACCCTAAAATACAAGCAACACACATTCTACCCAAAGCAAAAAAACTATAATGGCACAAAACGATAAGGGGAAGGCTTTGTTGAGTTCGTTGATGAAAGAAGACTGCCCAAATGAAAAGGATTTGGGTGTTAAGAAGGAAAAAGAAGAGGCTGACATCGTGTTATCAAAGGTTAACGATTTGGGAGAAAGGATTACAAATCTGGAAATTTTGTTTAAATATCTTAAGGAAATGAAGGAAAAGGATAATATGGAGAGTTGTGGGTCTAGCTAAGTGTATGTTTAGATGATAGGAAACTTTGTAGTTGTTGAGAACATGAAATCGATGAATAAAAAATTTGGTTCTTATGTAAGTAATTGTGTTTGGTTGTGCATTGTAACTTCTTGAAATCGTTTTGCATTTCTTAATAGATTTGACTTACCCAAGTCATACCACAATAGTAAGTTACAATTTGTTACCTTTCATAAATTTGTTTGACTGGGGTAAGTCAAAATTAAAGATGTTACAATTTGAGACATTGGGCGTGTTCAGAGTCACTGTCAACACTAACACCAAACCAATTTCTTCCTAAACAATACACCATTGTCAATACATTATGATTTATTGCTAAAGCATTTGCATTTTCAACACATATTTTTAAACCACTGCCTTTGCTTTTGCTGATACAAGGGGGTGTTTGGTTTTGCATATACAACTTTTGCTGATAAAAGGGGATGTTTGGTTTTGCTGATACTAATTAGACTAAAATACACCCAATATCACAATACAAGAACAGATTAAATACATAAAACTTAGATGATATTTTATCATTAATATAGTCAGTTACAAGATCAGAAACAACTACATCAAACCAAGACCAACAACCAAACAAAATATCCAATTTACATACCCTTTTTACCAACCTATATTTCCAAAACTGGCACCCAAAAGACCGCATTTATCTACCCCCATGAAAAACCCAAAATTCAGGCATTATGCTCAGCCATTTTCTTAACAAAACCTTCGTTGAAACGAATAGCTTCATCAGTTTGACCAAAAATCTGTATGAATTGAACAAGTTGGTATGTGTGCCTCGCCTGGATTTTCCTCAGCGCATCCAAACAGTCAAGCTCTATTCCCCGAGGTCCCAGAGCTTCGTTCTCTTCGATCAGCTCCCTACGCTTCATGATTCCCCTCTTTAGATGATCAATGCACTGTTCAAAAGCCCTTCTTGTGCAGCCTCTTCTTCAAACCACACAACCATACGATCATTAACCTTGGATGAACCAGCAATCTCCATGAGTTCATTCAAAATAGGGAAATCTTCCATTGGAAATAGTTTGTGTGTGGAAAAAGTGGTGGATGGGTTTATCGGTTCGTGTGCACAAGTAAATAGCCTCTCCGGTAAGAGACGGTTAAGGGTCTAATAGTGACTTTTTTTTCACACTCGGTCCCTGAATTTGTCTTGGTTGCCGTTGTCATACTTACAACTCCTGCCCAATAATCACTTTAAAAATACACAATTGGTCCCTCAAGTTGCCAAGTTACGTATACTACAACTTAGTTGAAGATTAAACAACACAAAACCATTTGAAGTTTGACTTTGTTAAGTCAAACTTCTAAAACATATCAATAAACTCTAAAACAAATATTGAGTAATGGTTTTGCAATTTTGACTTTACAAAGTCAAATATTGAGTAATTGTTTTGCAATTTTGACTTTACAAAGTCAAAATGCAAATACTACGTACAAAATAGCCATTCACTATTTTCAAGTATTGATGCGTTCACCGAGCTTTAAATTTGTATGCAAGAATTACCGGTTAACTAGGAACACATTCGGGCAAGTATACCCTAGTCAAGTTGTAGTATAGTATATGGTAAATCAAGGTCGTCCCAAGAGACTTGGTTGCACTACGAGTGTCGTTTGTTTATTTAAGCAAGTAACAAGTTGATGGTTATGATTGTCATATATCAAACCAACAAGAAAAGCAATATAAGAACAAGACGTATCAAGGTCGTGGTTATGATTGTCACGGATCAAACCACTAAGAACAAGCACACAAAGAACATACATGTTTAGACAAATGATCACAAGGATATTAGGATGTTTAGTTTGGAAAACATATTATCAAAGATAGAACCTATAATAATAGTTTAGTGTTTTATAAATCAAATGTGCATAAGCCTCAATCAAGTGGTCATGTCATGAGCCTTATACCAACAACAACAAAGAATCCTTTCGCCATAGACTTTGATGTTATTAATTCAGTAAAGTTCCATTTACTTGAAAGATAATGAGAACACATATTCAAAATATTCCTTTCGCCATAATCCAAATTAAACCTTTACTTGTTATGTTTATTAATTCTCTTGCACAATCGTCACAAAGTACAAGACCAAAATCATTTGTCACTAATGAATTGAAACTAACCATTGTTAAGAATACTTTCGTCCATTGAACTCAACAATGATCAACCAAAACAATAAACAATAACAAGTTTCAATTCAACCAAATATGATGTTATCAACATATTCCAAACAAACACTACAATTATCCAAACATCCTTTTATCACAAGTTCTCATATGAAATAAACAAGTATCACATAATCAACACAACCAAAGAACCAAACATGAATCATAACATTCAACATCATAAAAGTAACAAGAGTTTACCCAAAGTAAGATTACATTAGGCAAGGGTGAAGGATTATAGCACTCCTTCAAGCCTCCAATCAACTACAACTTCTAACCAAGCATACTTCGGAAATGGCGAGGTTTGTGGTCTTTGGGAGAGATAAATTGGTGGAAATTCGTCCTTAAGGGTGGAGGCAAGAATTACACACTAAACTAACCAAAATGGTCTTATTTATAGGTAGAAGCCACCCTTAGCCACCAAGTAAGTTTCTTGGGCACAAAGTGTCATAAAGTAGCAGGTTTAGGAGTTATTAGGACCATATGATCGGACTTGAGGCTTAATGGCACTTAAGGATGCATTAAAATTACTTGGAGAGATCGACTACCAGTAACCGATTCGGTTTTGCCCCAACCGATCCGGTTGCGACTTTCTGACAGAAAAGGTAAAAACCAAATTTGTAGATCTTTCTCTTAGCTTTCCGTGGCATAAGCGGGAGGTCAAACGGAGTCCGTATGCAAAGTTATGGCCAAAATGGTGAAGGTGTGTCGAACAACGAGGCTTCCAATATTTCTTCGTTTAAGCTTCTTTCTTCATTTCTTTCTCGTTTTCCTTCTTGAACTTTATTCTTGAGTCTTTGGACCACTAACTTGATGACTTTATCTTCTCGAATATACTCCATAAGTCTTGCTTTGGTCGGGAATTCTTAGTATATGGAGAAATCTTCGTATTTTACTTCTTTTCCGTCTTTTCTCCACTTTCACGTACTTGGCTACAAATGAACTAGCAAACGCACTTTTGTGCGATTAAGCATCAAAAGCATATGATTATAACCAAATAACACACATAAAAGCACAGATAACGCTACTAAAAACATGCACAATTTGGCGTTATCAAATTCCCCACACTTAAACTTTGCTTGCCCTCAAGCAAATCTAAGAAAAGAAAAATAAACTACATACCCAAATGACAAAGCGAAAAGAAAAAAAATAAAAATATTTTGGGTTTTATAAGGTTTTTTTTTTTTTTTTTTAAATAAGCAAAATAAGCGAAAAATGAGCAAACTCCCCACACTTAAGGTTTTGCTTGCCTCAGCAAATCTAGAAATTAAGAAAATAAATCCCACATGGTGCATGAAATATGATTAGAAAATGTGATGCAAATCTACCAAGTACATGTACAAGATAAGATTCATCGTTTTAAGCTTTTAGAGGTGAAAAACGAGATGTTTGACAATACCCAATGGATTCTCTCGCTTGATAACATGGCTAAGCACCTCACGAAAAAGGAATGAAGTATAATTCACTCAACACTCAATTTATTTAGTGATGGATAGTATTAAGGAATAGTACACTCATATTGCTCAGTCATGATCTAAATATTACCATAGGCTTGTACAAGAAACAAAACTCCACCGACGTGGCGTAAGCACCAAGTATAAACATCTAAAGAGGGCTTTTATTCGGGTTATAACGATAGGCTTCGGGTGATTAAAGGGCATGGATAAGGCATGGGATTATTTATGAAACTGGTTTTAAAGAAAAATAAAGTCAAGTCTAATACCCATGTTGCTAGTCACGAACAATCCGCAAACCCGAAAATGATTACAGTTACTAACTTCTCCTCTTCAAATATCGATCACCAAATACATATATATCACGTCTTAGCACATTGGCTAATCGATATCTCAAACATACTTCATCTTCCTTCATCTACATAATAATATAGCACATTGTCATCACATATTCTTTTTTTTTTTTCATTTTTTCATTTTTCATTTTTTTTTCGATGACTTATTCTTTTTTTTTTTCACATTTTTTTTTTTTCATATATTTTTTCTTCATACATCACATCTCCCCACACTTCGTATAAGCATCACCACAAAAATACAAATAAGAAGGTGCACTCTTCGTCTTTGTCGGAATGGCACACACGAATGGCAAAGTCGGCTAACTCATAATCATCAAAACAATCCAATCATACCAAGCAACTAGCAACCAACCATTTAGACATTGACAAGGGTAGGCTAAGGTTTAAAGGTGTAAAATATTTTTGTATTTTTTCTGGATTTATCAAAAACGAAAAGGAATGGCTCAAAAGGTGTAACTAGGGGTATCTAGCGCTAAAGATGAGTGCTAACAAATGGGTCCATATGGGGGTGGTTAACTAACCGATGTGGCTAGCTAATATATCATTTGATGTAAGTGGAAGGCCATTTGGTTTTATTCCTATGGGTGCCTCTTTATCACACGAATACACTTATATCACACGAATGTGATCTTACTGCGGTCTGGTAATGATTTACAAGTACAAGTTCTAGAATAAATAAAATCACCGGCACACTCATAGCAAAAGATCCAAGCATAAAAGATGTATGCTAATAAGAAATAGGCTCAAATCCTCACAATTTAGTGGAAGGGCTATAAAATATGCGCAAGCAAATGTTATCGATCCCATAATGGATTGCAATATTAATCGGGACACATCTCAAATTTTTCAAAATTACCGATTTCACCAGTGGGTTGATCCAGTTATTCTAATATATCAACCTATACGCGCGAAAACAACTAGATCATAAGGGCAAACAAGTTCACAAAATTAAAAATAGGCCCAAACATTTGGAATCTAAAAACTAGTTTCGCTTTTCACAATAATATTTCCCCCCACACTTAAGTTCAGCACACAAAAGAAAAATAACTTAACGACTAAAAAAGCGCTATTATTATTATCTGAGAAAACTTTGAAAAATAAACTAGACGATTTTTTTTTTCTTTTCTTTTTAATTTTTAAGATTTTTTCTTTTAAAAAAAAAAAACATGACTTATTCTTGTCCCACGAGTTCTCGGTAGCTCCATTGAAACGCACAAAGAAGCGGAGAAGCGGTCGTGAAGCATATTAAAACCAAACTTCTTTAGGGAATCGGGGAGACCCGCTTTATACCTCTCACAGTTTGTTTACAATGGGTGAGCCTTACTTCGAGGACTTGAAAAAGTCAATTTATTAAAATAATTTACCAAACAAACCAACAAAGGAAAAATAACAAAGAAACAAAATAATGTAATTGCGAAAACTTCAAAGCATGTAAAGATAGGGAAAATTAAAATAATAAGTCTAAGTGAAACGAAACCTCCTGGGCTAAACATCACGATCGAACTCCAAATGATAAGATGCTAAGCAAACGCTAGCATAAGCGTATGAGATCAATCGATTTCTCATCCAAACATGTCCAATCAAGAGTATAAGGTTCACGATCCAACCAATCCTTCCTCCAAGAGTTAATTCAATCTGCAAAAATAAACTAAACTACAAAAACGCGTAAAATTCTAAAACTCACTTTCGTAGGCATCACGGTTGCATTTAGCGCATGCAACAAGCCTTTAAACCCCTCGGTGGCCCGAGTGGACGAGTTATAGTCTCGTGAGGGTTTCCAGTGAACATACCCACAAAGTTCAAAACACTTTTATTTTAAAACACATGTACTTATTTATTCACAATGTACCAAATTAACAAAACTTAAAATGGAAAAACCAAATAAAAGAAATGATACTCTTGCAAAAACGAAAAGACATTTAAACTTATTTTATCTAAACACAAACACACAAAACAAAAAACGGATTTTTTTTTTTTTTTTTTAACAGTTACTCGGCCGATCCGGTTACGGGAGTGACCGATCGGTTGGAATGAACAAGCGTGATTAACCTTCCAACCGAACCGGTTACGGGAGTGACCGATCGGTTGGAGGAAATTTTCTAAATGTTTTTTTTTTTTTTTTTTTTTTTTTTTTTTTTTTTTTAACAAGTTTTATTTCAAACCATTTATTGATAAAATAAAATAAGGACACAAAGGTTACGAACATAAAACTAAACATAAGTAATTAAAACACATAAACACATATTAACTAGAATAACATCAAAAACATAAAACGACACTTAAAACAGAAATAAGCACGAAGCAGAAAAGCGACAATCACATAGGCGGAAGCAAACACAATTAGTCACGCAACACAAATCAAACAAGATAATCTTATTCAAAATTAATACGAAACTAATATAAACAAAAATAACAAAACAAATAACATAGAGACATGCAAGAGATCATATAACATATAAAACATAAAACTTACGAAACAAGAAAACACAAAATGGATTTTTTTTTTTTTTTTTTTTTTTACAGAACTCACAACGGATCCGTTACGGTAGTGACCGATCGGTTGTAGTGGTTTTATTAGTCTGAAGCTTCCAACCGATCCGGTTGGAGTGCCAACCGATTCGGTTAGAGTGATCCGGTGGTTTTGGTGGGTTTTTCGCAAACATTTTTCGAGCAACTTAGAAATCAATCATTAAAATGAGCATTTTAGAACACATGAAACGAAATCCCAACATCAAAAACATGATTTTGATGCAAAGATCATTTGAGCAATTATGAGAAATTAGAGATTTTGGAAAAAGACAAGCATTCAAGCAAACATCATGAGCAAACATCAAGAGCAATCAAACAAGATCAAAGAAACAAATCATTCATGAGCAAGAGCAATATATCATTCGAACAAACAAACAAACAAACAAACACCTAAGAACAAAAACCAAAGTCCCCGGCAGCGGCGCCAAAAACTTGATGCGTTCACCGAGCTTTAAATTTGTAAACAAGAATTACCGGTTAACTAGGAACACATTCGGGCAAGTATACCCTAGTCAAGTTGTAGTATAGTATATGGTAAATCAAGGTCGTCCCAAGAGACTTGGTTGCACTACGAGTGTCGTTTGTTTATTTAAGCAAGTAACAAGTTGATGGTTATGATTGTCATATATCAAACCAACAAGAAAAGCAATATAAGAACAAGCACGTATCAAGGTCGTGGTTATGATTGTCACGGATCAAACCACTAAGAACAAGCACACAAAGAACATACATGTTTAGACAAATGATCACAAGGATATTAGGATGTTTAGTTTGGAAAACATATTATCAAAGATAGAACCTATAATAATAGTTTAGTGTTTTATAAATCAAATGTGCATAAGCCTCAATCAAGTGGTCATGTCATGAGCCTTATACCAACAACAACAAAGAATCCCTTTCGGCCATAGACTTTGATGTTATTAATTCGTAAAGTTCCATTTACTTGAAAGATAATGAGAACACATATTCAAAATATTCCTTTCGGCCATAATCCAAATTAAACCTTTACTTGTTATGTTTATTAATTCTCTTGCACAATCGTCACAAAGTACAAGACCAAAATCATTTGTCACTAATGAATTGAAACTAACCATTGTTAAGAATACTTTCGTCCATTGAACTCAACAATGATCAACCAAAACAATAAACAATAACAAGTTTCAATTCAACCAAATATGATGTTATCAACATATTCCAAACAAACACTACAATTATCCAAACATCCTTTTATCACAAGTTCTCATATGAAATAAACAAGTATCACATAATCAACACAACCAAAGAACCAAACATGAATCATAACATTCAACATCATAAAAGTAACAAGAGTTTACCCAAAGTAAGATTACATTAGGCAAGGGTGAAGGATTATAGCACTCCTTCAAGCCTCCAATCAACTACAACTTCTAACCAAGCATACTTCTGGAAATGGCAGAGGTTTGTGGTCTTTTGGGAGAGATAAATTGGTGGAAATTCGTCCTTAAGGGTGGAGGCAAGAATTACACACACTAAACTAACCAAAAATGGTCTTATTTATAGGTAGAAGCCACCCTTAGCCACCAAGTAAGTTTCTTGGGCACAAAGTGTCATAAAGTAGCAGGTTTAGGAGTTATTAGGACCATATGATCGGACTTGAGGCTTAATGGCACTTAAGGATGCATTAAAAATTACTTGGAGAGATCAGCTACCCGTAACCGATTCGGTTTTGCCCCCAACCGATCCGGTTGCGACTTTCTGACAGAAAAGGTAAAAAACCAAATTTGTAGATCTTTCTCTTAGCTTTCCGTGGCATGACGGAGGTCAAGCGAGTCCGTATGCAAAAGTTATGGCCAAAATGGTGAAGGTGTGTCGGGAACAACGAGGCTTCCAATATTTCTTCGTTTAAGCTTCTTTTCTTCATTTCTTTCGTTTTCCTTCTTGAACTTTATTCTTGAGTCTTTGGACCACTAACTTGATGACTTTATCTTCTCGAATATACTCCATAAGTCTTGCTTTGGTGGAATTCTTCGTATATGGAGAAATCTTCGTATTTTACTTCTTTTCCGTCTTTTCTCCACTTTCCTGTACTTGGCTACAAATGAACTAGCAAAGCACTTTTGTGCGATTAAGCATCAAAAGCATATGATTATAACCAAATAACACACATAAAAGCACAGATAACGCTACTAAAAACATGCACAATTTGAGCGTTATCAAGTATTGACTAACTAAAGTAAATTGGAAATGCAGTTTTACTTTCTACAATCAAATTGAAATGCTAAATGAAAGTTTGACTTTCGAATGTCATACTTGCATCACCTATAATACGCACAAACAACAACATATGAATAAGCTAATTTTAAGCAAACCATATAAACAAATATTGTACCAAAATACAAAAACTATTTTTCAACATGAATTGTCATAGGGTATTCAACCCATACATAAACTACAACCACTCAAAGAAATCTACCACGGCTGTGGGGGAAGCTCGGTGGAGTTTCAACAGCTTCCTAGCCAACTCCCAGTTCTTCCTGATATTTTCATTCCCATCATGACTCCTATCGCTGAGCTTGATATTGATTGTCTTTAGCGACAGGGAATCTGAAAGTATAAACTTTATTAAAGTTAATTCATGCTATGTTCTAGGAAAAGCTCGAAACACCACGATCATGAGTGGCCATGGTGATTGTGTTTCGTCTACAACATTGGAAAATTTTTCCAAAGGTAGAACACTAAGCGTGTTTGCGACTGAAAAATCAAATAGTGTTGAGATACACAAATATGGCAATTTATGAATGTTTATTTGATACATATGCATTCTGACATTACACTTACTCTGGTATCCAGCATTTTCAAATTTGGAGATCCACGAATCATTTCAATGATGAACGATACCATAACACTATTCCCAAAATCGACATCGGACAGCTTAAGGTTAATCAGGGATACAAAGAGCACATTCATCCTAGAATTAGCTTCATGTATCAACTACAACAAGTTTTAAAGATTAAATTTCATTACTGTTACACATTTCTTTAACATTGTAAAATTATAAGTGTAAAACTCAAATTGTTCTTACCGTGCAATCATCAAAATCCAATGTAAGGGTCTCAAGATTTTGAAGTCTTGTCAGGTGAAAGATATCGGATGTTGTGATTGTCGTCACAACATTATAAAAACCGAATGACAAATCTAACTTCTTCAAATTCTTAACTTTTGCAATATCCCATAGTCTCATCTCGTTTGTAGTAGGACGATTCATTTTAAGAGACTCAAGTGAGGGACAACCAGCAATAAACTCCCAAACTGTACCAGTTAGAAAAGTGACATGAATCAATTCTAAGCTCAGTAGATTTGAAAAGCCATGAAAATATTCTAAAGTAGCCATAGCACAAACATGAAGTACCATATGTTTCAACTCCCTACGAGAGTAAAGTTGGGTTGGGAACGTAACTCGTTTACCATACCAGTTTGTAATAATCAGCTCCTCAATTCCATGATGAGCCAAAAACAAGAGCCAATCACGAATCTCTTCATAATGAAAGTCGTCTCTTCCAAGCATTGATCTTGGCTCTACAGAGAAGACAAACTTTCTTATTGGACCCATAAGCCGATTTAAGATTCTAGTAACAAGCCTCCCATCAAACTCATATGTTAAATAATAAAAGAAATCCTCATCAACTATGACATCGGTGAGCAAAGTCCACTTAGACCTCGGTTTCGCTAAACTAGAGGTTCTCACCGCTTCTAACAAAGGCAACCGATTCAAAATGTTACCGGTCACTATATCGGCATGTTGCTAATACGATCGATCGACATGGTATTGTTGGAAGTTGGGTTAGTCTTTGAGTTCGGAAATGAGGATTTAGATTCGATTTCGATTTTCGGTTGATCGTTTCTAGATAATGGTGTTATTATGATTGGTAAAGTTGTTTGTTGGGTGGGTGTATTGGTTCGTGAAATTAAATGCTAGCGTGTCGGGGAAGAAAGCGGCTAGTAGGCATAATCACATTTGGTCTCGGGTTGAAGGTTGGGTCAAAATTGTGAATGGTCTATTATACCTCAAGTAAAGCCAAAAATTCATGTTGACTATGGCAATCATGGTTAAGGACTAGTCTAGAGTATAAAACACAAGTTTTGGACCTCCGTGATTATAATGCACAACTTTGTCCCATCGCGATACACATGAACAAGTTTAGAGACCAAGGTGTATTTAAAAAAAAAAAAAAAAAAAAAAAAAAAGGCTACGTAATATGTGAAAGAGTTGGTAAAATTATGTTCTTCTGGAGTTCTGTCATACAAAAACACATTTCATTAACATTTGGCATTAAGGCTACCAACAAATGGGTCGAGCTTCATATACCGGCCCAACCCATTAAGAGTAGCTCATAACTTCATAAGATTAAACGGAGTATGTTTTAACTTTTTTTTTTGAACTGAGTATGTTTTAACTTCAATGATGTATTTGATCATTGATGAATAACTAAAAGTGATTAATCCACTTTAAGAAAAACACTTCGTTGCGTAATTTCTTTAACGATTCAAGTTGATCGAAACATCAACCAATAACTGCCTTTTGTAGCAAAAAGGTTAATAAGCACGAGAAGGGGTTGTCGACACTCGACACAACACATTTGTTCTCGAAATGTATATTTTGAATAATTAGAACTTAGGGTGTCTTTGGTTCAAACTAAGAAAAGGAAAGGAAAGAAAATCATTCCCCCCAATTTAATGAGTAATATTCTATTACCCACTATTAAGTAATGGGTCATCGCATTATACTCTACCAAACATCTTTTTTCATTATTTTTCTCATTCCTTACTTCCTATAACTCCTACCAAGCATGTTGTTAGACTCTCATTTACATGGATTGAAACGAAACAACCAAAATCATAAATACAAATTTTGATAAAAATATATACAAGTAATGTCATGATGATCTTCATGATATTATTAATGAAAAAATTCAAAGTTAACCCAATTTTGTCTTCCGGATGTACGGAGGAGGTGAGATAAAGACAGTCTTTTCTTTAGAGAATGTAAGATGTAGACAGTCTTTCTTTTATCCGAAAATAAAGAGGCTGTTTTTAAAAGACCTCCGACCTTTTGCAAGGAGTGAGGATCGAAAGCAGACTTCCGGCCTTTTGCAAAGAGTGAGGATCGAACCATCAACCTCTGTGTTTAAAAGAAAAAAATTTCAATTAATTATGACATGTTTTATGATAGTAGTAACGATATCTAAATAAAATAAAAATAAGAGGATGTCATTATCAACTTATCATTTAGAACCTTTAGCACATTTTTTGGAAAGCTCTAGGAAATTGCGAATCACTATTTTGCTGATTCCCACAATAAATAAAGCTTGGCTACAAACATCTTGTGGTCTTTTTTGTTAAGTTCTTAAAAAGAGCAAAGGATATGTCTCACACAAATGTGTCAACTCAAACCTTTTAAAGTAAATATTCAAAACTTATGATCACAATTTCACTATGCATGGTTATCAGAAAAACATGAAAGCTGAAAAAGAGAATATATCTTTGCTTATTTGCCAAGCCATATATTACATGCCCTTGAAGCTTCCAAAAGTTACATATATTATGATCCAAAAACAACATATAAATACTATGAAACAAAAGGATCAAACACAAATATGAACATGAAGAAAATGAAGAGACCAACAATGAGATTTTTAATATTGGTTGTAGTATGTTTTCACCTTATTGCATCCTCAGATTGTGTCAAAGTTGTACATGCTATTGGTACGTATTCTTTCTTCTTTTTGGTTAACAACCACACATTTCAGATGCACTTATAAAAGTATATTTGTTATATAAACTTAGTATAATTTTGTAGGCACAAAGAAAGAACTTGAGGTGGACAAAAGTGCAGTGAACCTTGTTGGTAGACGTGGTGGTGGTGGCGGTGGTGGTCATGGCGGAGGTGGCCACAGTGGTGGTAGTCATGGTAGTGGTTCAAGAGGAAACGGCGGGTATAGAGCATATCATGTCATCCCCGTGTATGCAGGCGGTCATCGACAAGCCCACCATGGTCACCGAAACAGCTCTAGTTGTAACTCCATAACTATTTCACAATTGATTTCAAGCATACTTGCTTTAGTCCTTTTATTAACATAATATTGTTGCTTAAGTTGTGCTAAACTACTAATTGTAGGTTGAATATATGAAGGTTTGTGCTTCTAATTATTTAGTGGAAATGTTAGTATTATTAGTATTATACTTGGTTTCACTTTTGGTTTCAGGTTTCATTATCCCATGCAATTTAGTAATTAGTTTTCATCTCTTTTCATAAACTTGATTACTCCCAATAACATCTCCATTTCTCATTTATTGATTGTGAAATTGAACCTTGTCTCCCTATACGTGTTCGATTTTACGATTATTATGATCACTAGCTAACATGAAAGATTAACAAGAAAAAAAAAAATATATGTATTTTATAAAATGGCATGTTACAACTTTCATCAGTGTAAACCTGTCTTTCCATTTCTGGTGTGTTTTGGTATTTTTTTCAAAACTTTTATACTGGCCCAGCCCATCAATAAATAGCTAACCCAATAATCTTTGATTTAGATGGGCCTGTTGGCTGTTCCTTACTTAGCAACTCCTAAGTAAAGACTAAAGACTAAAGAGAGATTTTCTCATTTTCATAACAATGTTTTAGCATTATCATTGATGAAATGCCAAAGTGATTCCATCTACAAAAATATGCGTGAAGAATAATGAAAAAAATCGTAACTTGACACTTTAATTGATTGTGTGTAGCCATTATTTTTCTTATTGTATGTCTTGAGCTTTCAATTTCGATCGTTTATATGTATTTTATGACTATTCTAGTATAAAATGACCATTTTACCTTTCAAAATTGAAAAAATTAAGGGTAAAATGGTCACAAAATACACACAATAATCGAATTTTGAAAGTTCAAGACACAAGATAAAAAAAAATAGTTACACACAATCATAAAAAGTGTCGAGTTGATCGATTTTTCATTATTCTCTACGTTTAACTATCGACAGACGACGAAGCTTGAAGCATTTTGTTATCACTTCACAGTTTTAGAGGGGTCAATTGCTGAAAATAAAAATTTAACACTAACACGCACAAAAAAACACATTAAGTATGTAAAATTTTGGAGGGGCGATCCCAGCCCCCATAAAGCTTCGTCTATGGCGACTAACAAGCTATTTCAATAAACCAGAATGAGCATGCGTAACTTTACGTAAATAAGCCAAGAAATATGTTTAAGAATGCGTCGATCTATGCATATATGTGTGTATTTTTGGCTATCCAATACTCTTTTCGATTGGAACCTTACAATATTAATATGTTCATAATCACTATCTTGATGATTAAATAACAAAAAGACTTACTTTCTTCATTGAATTAAATCTTCTTCATTTATAAAAAAGAGACAGTATTTATTATGACATGTCTAATTTTTGAAAGTAAATCTATGTTTCACAAATTAAGAATTCCTAGTGAGGATATTCGATATCTTGATTAAGTTTGCACACATTAAATGTTAATCGAAAAAATCAATTGCAAAAATGTCAAATGCAAAATAAGTACTATGTTTAGGTTCGATTCTATTTATCAAATACTAAAATAAATTTGTAAAAACTTTGAGACAAAAATCACTTTTTTTTGGAAGCTCCACAAAATTTATCAAGTGAAACAACCACCAGTTCACCACCAAGGAGCATTGCTCCTCTGGATGTTGATATTCCCTCGTGGTCGAAGAAAATGCAATTGTCTTTGTCTTTCTCGTGGACTAGTAGAGAAGACAACCAAACCGTCCCTAGGGTTGCTCGTTTTGCCTCTTCTTCCACTTTACCTTTTAATTGGTAAGTATCGCTTTATTTTAGATTTATCTTACTTTCGAGGTATGATGTGTATGGATCTTTAAATTCGTATTGGTCATGCCAAGAAAAAATTTGAGAATCGGTGATTTTTGAACGGTAATGTATAGCTAAATAAGAGTAATTAAGCACTATATTGGTTATGTTTCAACATTCTATGCACGGCTTTAGATCAAATATAAGTACATTTTAGTAGGTCAAGGCGAGAAGTGGTTTAACATCGCAATTCGCAAGTAGTGTACGTGAGATTCATCAGAATGGACATATCATCTGAGTTGGTAATTTTTCGCAATCATGATTACATTTAGAAAAGTAGTTTGTTTGCTCCTCGTTCGATTAGATCGAACTTGTTATAATCTTCTCTCGCTTTTAGCTTCTTGCTAGAACCCTAATAACATTCTCGCGCGGCCCAAGAAAAAGTAGTTTATTTGGTTGCTTGTAATGAATCTCAGTTTGTTTTGTTACAATGTCCATGTTTAGTTTTAGTTTAAGATCATTAATCATTATCAACTCTCCATACAACATTAGCAATCAAAACCTTTTCTTGTTAGCACAACTACATTGCATCCAAAACTCATTGGAATAATCACAATTACTGTAGTTAACTTATCAACATTAGTTTTCAAAGCTCTCATATTGAGAATTAACCACAACTTTATTAAACTTCATAATGATAATTTTTTAAATCTTGATTATAACTAACTAACTGCCTTTGACAACACTATAATAATGGAAGACCATTTCTTTCACTCACTCGCTCCCCACCCACCCACTAATCATCTAACATTCTAAACATTTGGTCATCAAATTAAAATCCAAAAATAAAATAAATTAAAATCATCAAAAACTCAAACTTCATGACACTCACGTCCTCTTATTAGTTCTTTACCCTTTTCTTATTTTCTCAAAATATTTACCTTTGATCTGCCATCCACACATCATTAAATAAATAAATAAAATTAGATAAAAGTCAATCTTTATTATGACCCACTAATAATAGTTTTTAGTTTTTACTCACTTCTTATTTTCACAAAAATATTTTATTTTTAACCATTTTTATACCATGACATCCACATAGAAATACACCATTTTAACTGAAAAATATCAATCTTTATAATAACCCACAAATCTTTTATTTTTCAAAATAAAAGATAATTCGTACCCATTTCTAGCAATTAAAAAAAAAAAAAAAAAAAAAAAAAAAAAAAGAGGTGATCTTTAACGATTTTTATAACATGGCATCCACAAAGAAATACACCATTTTATAAAAGTTCAATCTTTATAATAACCCGCATAAAAAAATTTACGATAAAAATAACTCTTACCCGTTTCTTTTCTTTTTTTCATAAAAATATTTAAAAAATTAGTTTAATGATTTTATTTTCAAAATTTTACTTTTATAATTTATTTTCCCATAATAAAATGAAACTTTTTTTACATAATTCTGACCCATTTCTTATTTCTTATAATAACCCATAATTCTTGTTTTTAAATAATTTTTCTTACCCATTTCTTATTTTTACCAAAAAATATATATATATAAATAAATAAATAAAATCCTGCAAGTCTTTAACCATATTTTTCATAACCCACATTTAAAAAAAAGAAAATGAGAACTGGTTTTGACCCATTTCTTATTGTCACATAAAGAATATTCATTGTCAAGTTTTAACCACCACCTTTCATAACCTGCCATCCACAAAGCATTCAAAAAATCTTTTTATATATATAAAATAAAACCATTATTTTAGTAAAGAATCTTGCAAGATCAAACCATACTTTTACAAACACCATGACACAAGTCATCATAAACAACTCAAACTCACCACCTTCTTCTCCATCTTTACAAGACACATTGTTTCAAACATTAGCCCAAGAACCTCAACAACAAAGGGTCCCACATGATCATGACCATGATGATAATAATCCATATCAGCTAGTATCGTTCTTAGCCTTTTTGGACTTTTTTTAGGAAGTCTATTTGGGGTGGTGAAAATATTGAGAAAGACACAGTGGCAGAAGAAAATCTTTCTGGGATGGAGATAGGGTGGCCTACTGATGTTCGCCACGTGGCGCATGTCACATTTGATAGGTTTAATGGCTTTCTTGGTTTGCCTGTTGAGTTTGAACCTGAAGTGCTTAGAAGAGCTCCTAGTGCAAGGTATGTTAATTTGTTTTCGCATTTTAGGATGTATATTTTGGTTTTGGTGAATTTGTTCATGTTTATGTTGACATGTTGATATCGATGCATGTAGTTTTTGGATGTACCTTTCTTTTGTTTTTGTTAGGAAAAGTTCGGTGTTGTTTACTAAGATTTTGCGTGAATATGGTGTTCTTGATGTATTTGATCATGTATCTGAGAGCATGTGATTTTTGGATGTAATTTTTTATTGAAATTTTGGTAATCTGATGTGATTATCTGCATGTAGATTTTGTTTTTAATGGTGATTATGTTTTTATGAATGTATATTGAATTTTGATGCTTTTCTATTGATACCTTTATTGCTGATTAAATTTCCTGTAGTCTAATGTGAATCATTCAATACATTATCTGATTTCCATATCGAGTAGTTTTTAGTTTCATTTATGGTTTACTGTGAATAATTAAACAAATCAAATCCATGTAAATGTTAATTCTTGTTTTATATTCAGAGTTATGTTCAATCTGTATATAATATGATGCTTAGATGATCTTCTTTCAGATTACACGAATCAGTATTGCATATCTGTAGCTTGTATCTGATATCTAAGAAAGAATACTAGGCATGATGTAATAAACTTATATGACATACTTCCGTTACTGGAAGTATTAGGCATGATGTAACAAACATATTAATTTGTCAAGATTTTACTAATCTTAAATTTAAATACGTATCACATTATGCAGGCGATGGAGTTCATGAAATATTGTTGTTTTTAACTGTACTGTTTTTATTTCGTTTACTGCCTAACAGTTGGTTTGTTTCATTTGTAGTGCCACTGTGTTTGGTGTTTCGACAGACTCAATGCAGTTGTCATACGATTCTAGAGGAAACAGTGTCCCGGTGATACTCATACTTATGCAAGAACGTTTGTATAGTCAAGGTGGTCTGGAGGTCTGTTAATCGTTTCCCAGCTTTTTCTTTAATTAAAATGTAACCAACATTTATGTTTGTTAGTGAAAGAAAAATAGTTATCCGCTCTTTATTACGGAGTATAATATCTAGCCTTCCTTTCTCTATTTTGCTAGAACGGTGGATATTTGTAATGAAAAGCCGAGCACAAACCATACTATGTAAAAAATGAGTGACTTTTTTAACCATTGGACTTGGCTATCTACAACTTGAATAGACAATAATCGAATAATCACATTAAAAGCACAATGCCAAACACCCTCCAAGTGTCGACACTTTTTGTTCATAACTGTTTGTTCCTGCAAAGTGTAGACTTATTCTTGCAATTCTGCAGCGAAAACTTACTAGAACTGATGATTTTTAAAAAATTTACATGTGCAGGCTGAAGGTATTTTCAGAATCAATCCAGACAACAACCAAGAAGAACATCTAAGAACGCAGTTAAACAGTGGAGTCATTCCAGACGGTATTGATGTACACTGCTTAGCCGGTCTTATCAAGGTACTTAAGTTTTCATTATATCAGTATGAAAAAAAATTCTTTTCGTTTTGCTTAATTTTGGTTCATAATTTACAGGCTTGGTTCAGAGAACTTCCAACTGGGGTCTTGGATCCGCTTGCACCTGAGGCAGTGATCCAGTGTCAATCAGAGGAAGACTGCACTAACCTTTGCCGCCAGCTGCCACCAACAGAAACCGCCCTGCTTGATTGGGCCATCAACTTGATGGCTGATGTCGTCCAACATGAACATCTCAATAAAATGAATTCACACAATATTGCAATGGTTTTCGCCCCAAATATGTCTAAGGTTTGTATTGTTTTTTATATGTTTTTGTGAAGAAATAAATAAGTACTAATTGGTTGACTTTCTTTGTGCAGATGGTGGATCCTTTGACTGCATTAATGTATGCGGTTCAAGTAATGAACTTTCTGAAAACGCTTATTACTAAGAATCTTCGTGAACGTGAGGATTTGGTTATTGAAAAGTATCCAGACCCGCCACAAGAACCATCTGATAAAAACAATGGGGATCAAGGGCCGACAATGAGTTTAAACGTGCAAGAAAACCGTGATGAAAGTGAAGACAGGGAACATAGCTTCACCACTGATGATGATCATCTTGACAACTCAACTACCAGTGAAGAATCTGATGGATCCACGTTCTGTAGATGGCCACCCATCGAGCCAAAGACCACAACCATGGTTAAAAATACTCAGGAATCCAAAACGGGTCAGTCAAGTGGTCAAGAAAAAACCCGGCCTTTAGTCAGCAACTTAAAGTCTCTAAATCCTCAAAAGGAGAGGCAGCGTTGAGTAAACAAAACTGTCTTTATGGTAACATTGGTCGAGTTCTTGTGCTTTTTCGATTTGAATATGTGAATTCTTTAAATCTTTGTGAATTTACTACGTAACCAAACTATAGTCTTTGCATTTGGGTATTAACCGTGTGTTATTTGAAACAACTGTCAGTAAACTTATGGTGTTTGAAATTGTTTTGTACGTTTCTATCGCTTGTATGTAACATTTTTAGTAATATTCTTGAGTCACATATCATTCTCCTATTTAGTAGCATCTTCCAACATTTAGAAAGACTAATTCTGTTCACGCAAACAAGCAATGGATGCCTTCAACACATCCCTTATAACCCTCAATCCATTTTTGGATAATGAACATCGATCACAAACCTTACTCGATTATGGATAATAATAAAACCCTGAAAAACAACTACATTTCAACAAAACAAACAAACCATATTTCATCAATGAGTTCAGAAAGTTTATCCATATGCACCGAAGGGCTCGGGTTTGAGAGCTTTGATGATGTGGAAGAAGTGAAGAAGGAAGGGTATGTTAACGAGGAATGTACAGAAAGAGCAGCTTTTGATAGAAAAACGTTTACACGTTATAAAGATTTGCATTTGTCAGGTTGCGGGAAGAGGTCCAGGATCACAGGAGCCAAACTCCCGCCACCTATTGGGAAACCATGGGTGTGTCTTAAATCTTTTCGTGAAAATGGTAGGTTTATTTTGAAGGAGGTTAAGATCCCGACGCAAGAGTTATTGTATGCGTGTCGAGAAGATGGAAGATTCAAGCTTCGGTTTATTCAACATGACCATGTAGGTAAGGAATAGAAAATGATCCATATATGGCAATTTCAAAGACTGATCGAGATCATTATGAACTTCACGGAGATGATAATCGTTGACATGTGATAATGATATGCATATCTGGTGTTTTATGATCCAGAAGCCATAAGGCTATTATAGAGCTTATAAGTTGTTTAGGTCATACGGAATTTAATCACATAATTATGATTATAAGTCACATACTAATTTTTTCCAATGATGATGAGATATCTGTGCAAAACATAATAACGAGATATATCTATCGAAACAGTATGTCTATAAATTTTTTAAAGCTTCAGGATATCAGATGCAAGTCATGTGTCAAGTCCACAGGTCTTGAATCACATGCATTGAAACAAGAATAAACAAATAAAACTGGAACAAACACAAACAATCATGCACACGTTTTTCCTGGAATAAGCTTTCCTTTAATCAGTAAAATATAGGCTCTAAAAACTGATCGGTTTTTTCATATATCCAACCACAAGCTCGGCTGGTATATATAGGTGTTAGAATTTGCTTTCTAATCCTACTACAATTCTAATAAAGCAAGACAGTCCTTAACAACTAAGGAATCCTAATTAAACTAGAATTGTAACTGTCCATACGCTTGGAATCTATTTTGTCTTCCATCTGCTCGGTCAGACATTGCCAACATTCACCCCCCTAATTTCTGACTCGAGATAGGTAGGTCTTCAACTCCGAGTAACTCTTGCATCTCCTTGAACTTAATCCTTGCGAGAGCTTTCGTCGAGAATATCAAGACGTTGCAAATCACCTCTTACAAACTCAACTTGTACTTGGCCTCTTTCAACACATTCTCGGATAAAATGATAACGTGTGTTTATATGCTTGCTTCTCCGTGAAAACCGGATTTTCATAAGTGCAATAGCCGATTTGTTGTCAACAAATAAGACCACCACTCTTTCTTCCATTCGGTTATTTCACTCAACAATCCACGTAACCATATCCCTTGACACGCGGTGAGGTTGCACCATGAACTCGGCTTCACAAGGCGATAGAGCCACCATGTTTTGCTTTTGTGAGCACCAAGTGATAGGTGATTTTCCTAGATAAAATATATGCCGGTTGTGCTTGACCATCATCTTGGTCCATAGCAAAACTACTATCACTAAACCCCACTAACTCCTTGGTCTTCTCTTGGTTGTATTGTATTCCAAAATTCAAACTACCTTGGATATACCTTAGTATTTGTTTCACAGCTGCCATATGTGATTCTTTTGGTTCTTGCATGTAACGACTAACCAAACCAACCGAATAAGATAAATCAGGTCGAGTGTGTAGTAAATACCTTAGACAACCAACTCGTCGCCTATATAATGTTGCATCAACCGGCTTTCCTTCCTTGTCCATGCTTAACTTCATTCCAGGTTCTAATGGACATTGAGTAGGATTCGCTTCATGCATCCCAACATCTTTCAAGATCTTCTTTGCATAGCTTTCTTGACTTATTGAGATACTCGAATCCTCTTGCTTTACTTCAATGCCAAGATAATAGCTTAACTTTCCCAAGTCACTCATATCGAACCTTTCTTGCATTTGTCTCTTAAATTCACCAATTTCGACAAGCTTCGAACCGGTTACTAAGAGATCATCTACATAGACTACAATAATCAAGATTGACTTGTTTGTCTTCTTCACATACACCGCTTGTTCGTGTTGGCATCTTTTGAAAGACATTTGCTTGAGTTCTCTATCAAGTTTTGTATTCCACGCCCTTGGTGCTTGTTTAAGTCCATAAAGCGCCTTTTTCAACTTGTAGATCTTCCTTTCTTCTCCTTTCTTCACGAACCCCTCCGGTTGTGTAACAGACACTTGCTCTTTTAGTTCTCCATGTAAAAAGTCGACTTTACATCCGGATGATGTAGCTCCCATGCTTCTTTGCGCCGATGAGATCAATAAACGCACGTTTCAATCCGTACTACGGGCGCAAATACCTCGTCATAGTCAATTCCTTCCTTTTGAGCATAACCCTTTGCTACTACCCGAGCTTTAAACTTATTAATTGAACCATCCGGTTCTCTTAATTTTGAACACCACTTTAATCCAATGGGATTAACATTAACAGGAGCTTGACTAATTCCCATGAATCATTCTTCTCGATAGACTCAATCTCTTGCTTCATAGCAACCATCCACTTGCTTGAGACTTTTGCTTCTTGGAACATTCTTGGTTCATCATCTTCAATCAAAAGTAGATTTTGATCTTCATTAGCAACTGAGGCTCTTGAGCTAGACCCCATAATAAAGTCATTAAATTTAGTTGGCTTAGTTGAAACCCTTGAAGAACGCCTCATAATTGGTTGAGTTTCTGTCACAGGATTAGGGTCATTACCCGCCTCGATTTGAACTTCTTGTTCGGTATTGACCGGTTGATTTTCATCAACATCATGATGATTTTCACCTCTTGATCTTGACCTCAACTTCATCGGTCACACTTGGGTTAACAAATCCACAACCCGTATCAATAGAACCGTGCCATTCTATGATAAACATACAGGTTTAGCTCATGTGTTTCGCTTCGACAACATACTTCCACCAATTTCCTCATTAAACTCCGCATCACGACATACCACTATCTTCTTTAGTTTTGGATTGAGCGATGAAAACCTTTTGTACCGGCTCGTTTCCGATGTAAATTAGTCGTGTTGACACGTCGTCTAACTTATGTAAATATGGCCTTGTTCCGTTGCATAAGCCACACATCCAAATACCCGAAACCCTCCAAGTTAGGCTTTTTCCTTTGAAAGCCTCGTATGGAGTTTGATTAACTAGAGCTCGAGTTGAAACTCTATTAATCAAGAATGTAGCGTGTCTAACTCCTTGACCCACATGTAGTTTAGTACGTCTCGTGCTTTCAAGATGCTTCTAGTCATTCCCATAAGAGTACGGTTTCGCCTTTCCACGACTCCATTTTGTTGCGGTGTGTAGGGAGCGGTTAGATGTCTTGTTATACCTCGTTTTCACAAAAGTTGGTAAATTCTTTTGAAGTGAACTCACCTCCTCTATCGGTCCTTAGGGTTATAATCTTGCTTCCGACTTCTTCTCAACTAAAGCTTTAAACTTTTGAAGTATTCAAATGCCTCACCTTTTCCTTCAAGGTAAAGTCCACATAAACCGTGAGAAGTCATCAATAAGAACAAATATGTACTGTTTAGTGCTATGGATGGTGGAGAAATTGGTCCACATAGGTCGGCATGTATAAGTTGAAGAGAATGTGTTGCCTTAAATTTATTTGCTTTAGGAAGCGACTTCTTGGTTTGTTTTCCTACCAAACAAGATTCACACAACTTGTTCTCTTGATGAATTATTGGCAACTTTTCAACCATGCCCTTCCTTGCCATTAATTCCATCGTCTCGAAATTAATGTGACCCATCCTAGCATGCCATAACCAAGCATCATCTTCCATCTTTGCTTTGAGACACACGGACTTCCAACTTGGAGCTTAATCTTGTAAAGTCTATTACTTGTTCTAGGAACCTTCATCGAAGCTTGCCATCGAGTCGCGCATAGTAAGAAGGTTACCTTTCATACGAATGTCACATCCGCCTTGGTAGCTTGCCCAAGACTAATTATGTTGCTTTTAGCTCGGGTAGGTAATAGACTCCGATGATTAACCGTTGCTCACCCGTTTTCCCTTCAATGATTATCGAACCCTTCCCTTTTATCTCGATGTAGGAGTTATCACCAAACTTCACTCTGCTGGAGATATTCTCATTCAACTCGAAAAATATTCTCGGATCCCGTCATGTGATTACTTGCTCCATTATCCAAATACCAAGTGTCTTCCTCGTTTGGCTTAGTATTCAATTGGTTTGGGATAATCTTTTCTTCATTCAAGAAAACTACTTCTTGAACGCTTTTCATCATAAAAAGTGTTGGGTCATCATCATCCTCCGTTTTCAAAAGGTTTGCTTCATGCTTTTTCTTTTGTACACTGCGTTTGGGACAATTAGAAGCAAAGTGACCATATTCGTCACATCTGAAGCATTGAATCTTTGAAAGGTCTCGACTTTTGTTCTTCTTTTGATCCGTATTGCTCCCGGAGTTGTTTTGGTTTCCACGGTTGTGGTTATTAGCTTGACCACTACCTCGAGATTTGTTTTGAGAAGAAAAGTTTTGACCTTTACCGTTGCCACCGGAGGAATTCCTTCCTCGACCTTTCTTATCATATCTTTCAGCCAGAACATCAACTTGCCTTGATCTTGATGGTGTCAACACCTTCATTCTTCCTTCAAAAGCTTTCAACCTTCCAATTGCTTCTTGAAAAGACATAGTATTCAAGTCGACAAATTGTTCTATTGAGGCAACAATTGCAACATACCTATCCGGACGGATGCAAGTAACTTCTTAACAAGTTTCTTGTCTTCATAAATTGTTCCCAAGTATTGACTTGATTACAATTTTGCCCAACCTAGCCGCAAAGTCATCGATTGATTCGTTGACTTTCATCTTTAAAGATTAATTCCGTCTCCAAGGTTTGCAACCTTGCGTCTCGAACCGATCAACACCCACATACCGGTCTTCAAAGCTCCCAGTTTCTTTGGGTGTGTTGAATTGTGAAACTTGAAAAACAAGTTCTTCGGAATCGCTGGAAGAGTAACGCCATACTGCCATGTGATCTTGCTTAGCAACAACTTGTGTTCCTTCCCACGGTTCCGGTGCATCGAGTATTCCATGGACTCGGAATAGCTTTAACTCTTATTGCCCATATGTTATAGTTCGTGCTTGTTAACATTGGACATTGAAGAGCCGTTTAGAATGTTCAATAGGTGGTTGACTCGACTCGCCTTGCACCATCCTTCTTGTCGTCTTACGTAAATTCTGGTGTTGTTTGTTCGCCTTCCAGCCCTAGGTTTGATCGACTTCTTGCTTAAGTCGAAACCTAGTAAAACCCTTGTGATCGATCGATTCTTCTTTGTAAAACCAAGAACCCTTGGTCGATCAGTTGCTGTTGTAAAAACCAAGAACCCTTGGTCGATCAGTTGCTGTTGTACAACCTTGCTCTTGATACCAATTCAAGTCCACAGGTCTTGAATCACATGCATTGAAACAAGAATAAACAAATAAAACTGGAACAAACACAAACAATCATGCACACGTTTTTCCTGGAATAAGCTTTCCTTTAATCAGTAAAATATAGGCTCTAAAAACTGATCGGTTTTTCATATATCCAACCACAAGCTCGGCTGGTATATATAGGTGTTAGAATTTGCTTTCTAATCCTACTACAATTCTAATAAAGCAAGACAGTCCTTAACAACTAAGGAATCCTAATTAAACTAGAATTGTAACTGTCCATACGCTTGGAATCTATTTTGTCTTCCATCTGCTCGGTCAGACATTGCCAACAATGTGTCTTATGAGTTCATAGCCTTAGGTATCATCATAATTTCAATAATAACCCGAGCCTTGTTAAAATAAAAGATGTCTCGTTGAAGTCCAATTCCATCAAGTTTGAATCGAGTTCAAAGTTCACACTCAAACTTAAGCTCAACTCGTAAAAGTTCTGGAAGATGGTCCGGTCGTTTGAAAATAGAACAAGGTAGACCCAAAAACACGTGATGATCAGCGATGAATGTTGATATAGCTTATGAATAGAAAAAACACTCTGCTGATAAAACATATACAAAGTATAACCGTAACTTAGCACAAGGGAGAGCCAATGCATGTTCCAAGGTTCAGTCTGAAATGACAATTAAACATGATGGTCCATAACATGTGATCTTAAAAGGAAGATTAAATGTCACATGCATTCTTTTCATATAAAAACACAAATCATTGTGGCCCCAAACTCTATTACTATCCAAGTAACAAGAACAATCAAGTTACCCAAAACAATGAAACATGACCACTTGAGTGATTTGATTTACTGTCGGCACAACAGTGTGCAAGAAAACTAACGTATTGAATAGCATTGTCTGTTAGAAGCAACAAAGTTTTACGAATTCTCCAAGGTGATCCTAAAGCTTCCTTTTATACACATTTAATCATTGGAGTATCAAAATGTGACTCGATGCCATTAACATCCTTTTAATTCTGAACAATGGCCATAATGCCTTTGCGAAACTCAAGGGCATTTTCTAACCCAAACTCCCCCAAACCGCAACACTTTGGGGTGTTAAGGTCAATTTCTCATATAGTAACCTAAATGAGGTACTCTTACATGCAGATTGTAGAGTAACATTGAGCTGACAAAGAAAATACAATTTGCAGGCAGGCCAACAACAATACAACTGCAAAACATGAATCATAATTTCGAGTCTCGAGTATGTTTGAATTACTCTTGTAATACTAAAACACTCCCGTCAGTTGTGTATATCCAGTCATATACGGGATTACAGAATCATGTAACTCTTATTTTCTCCAAATGTTGAATCAAAAGACGATCAAAATGGACTTAGAAGCAAGTACGTAAATGTTTGTGGATCTTTAATCTTGAATTTCCTCGGTCTTTTTGTCTTTGGACAAAAGGTACCATCCAAGAGCACTAAGACCAGTTATGGTACCAGCCACAACTGCATAGTTCCTATGGATATCAGTTGATACTCCTTTTGGAGTAGGAGTAGGGATCTCGCTTGCTTTTGCTTCAGCTGCTGAACCACCTGCATTTGCTGCTGCTGCTGCTGGTGTCTCTGTGGATTTAGCACCCTGAAATGTCAACCACAAACATTAAAGATAGATAACGTGTTAGAAAGAGTTTGAGTTTAAACGGGTAATTTTTACGGGTGGGTCAAAACGGGTTGTGCTGACCAGTAAACACTGTTTTATCCATACTTTTTTGGAATTTTGTGAATCATTAATGTATATAGTTATGAATTAAGAGATTCTTGATAGATAAACAATATAATTTTGTCTATGTAAAACAATTTAGGATGTAGTAGAATTATGTATACATTTTGACCCGTTTGATAGGATGGGGAATATCAAAAAAGACAGAGAAATTGGAACCTCATTTGCAAGCTTCTGCAATTTCTCTTGCTCAGCTTTCTGCAGAAGTAAAGATGGATTTAGAGAACTAACAAGATATAATCTGAGAGCTAAGGACAGTTCAAACAGACATGATATCATAATCTGGTCTTATAACTGCAAAGGACAAGATAAACTATAGTAACCGTCACGGGATAATTCAGTAGTTTGAGTTCTTATTATGCGAGATTGGACTGTATTCAAAACTAAAATTTTGGTTACCAGACCTGCGTATTAAGCACTGGTGTAAACACAGGTCTGTAATCTAATCAAAGAACACAATTAACCACACATAAGGAACACATTATAAGCATGGTGTAAAGGGGAGGATTTGACAGTATAGTTGCTGGTAATAATATAAATCTTTGCAAGATACAAGTATGCTATTGATTTACTTTTTACCTATGCTTTTGTATGGCATAAGCTCAAAATATATTTGCATTAGCGCGGCTTGTCAAAATGTGAAATGTGGCAATAGATTCGAAAAGTGTAACACGGGTGATCTCCGCGTGCTGAAAATAGAGGTATTACATAAATAATTTGCAAGGTGAGAGACGTGACTGTTTATGAATCCACCCATAGAAAGTGAGCGTTTTACTACATTATTAACCAAAACGAAACTTTGGTTTATGAAAGATTTAGAAGTGCAAAAAGTAGATGAAAATGGCCCATTATGCGTAATGAAAGTTTTTAGTGCAAAAAGTAGATGAAAATGGCCCATTATGTGTAATGAAAGTTTTTCTTCATAGATACCATAAGATTGTAACTTCTAGGATGACACTGAAGTTTCAAAAGGGTCATTACATATCTTCCATGCTTCCCTGAAGATAGGTGTAACTTGTGCATGGTACCATAACATCCATCAAACGTAAAAAATAAGACCAAAACTCAAAAACTGTCGTGACCTATGGCACATTAACTGGAAAGCTACAGTAAACTAATCCAGAACCTCCAGATTAATCATCCAAGAAAGAACCGTAAACTGTTTGTCATGTTGCATTCATTAGGCTGTCCACCTCACACAAAGCATAGACAATAACTAAAAGGTACATAGTTTTTGGTCATTCTTCTTTAATCCTATGGGGGAGAGAGGTTTGTCATTTCATCAATTGTATCTAAACCCAACTTTATGGCAGCTGTATTGTAACGAATGGTGTGATGTAGAGACCGATCATAAAATATTAAAATGTTAGCACTACTTGGAGATAAATGAAAGGATAGTGTATAACCAGTTACGTTTTCTTATTTTTCCTATTTAGTTCACATAGTAAAGCTTTAGTTTTTAACTAGCTAATTTGATCAACTAAGAGATGGAACGAGGAGAATGTGTGACTAGACAAGCTATAAAGTAATTTCTCAACTAGTAGAAAGTAAATAGCAGGAGAAGGTCCCTCTAATGCCTTTTGTATAAGTATTCACTTTCATAAGCCAAGTAACCATGACTAGCAACATAAAACAACCAAGACAATCTTACAAACGCCTAATGCCTAAATCAGCTAGTGTCGATGTTAAGGCTGTATTATAAAAAAATTAGATACTTCCGATGCATGCACATTGGTATGGCCGTATGGGCATGGAATGTTGAAGCGGAGTTTACAGTATGAAAGGCGGAAATTACTCATTATTAGCTTGCACCAGTTGCAGTTAGGAATTACCTTGATGTAGATATTCTCTGCAGCCTTCTCCTCCTCACCAAGTACTTTGCCGGTAGAGAACCTGCGAGATCCAAACCTAACGAGTTGTCTTGTAGCCATTATCAGGTGTCTTCAATAGTTTTCACTTCAAAAATGGGAAATATTTGTATAAGTTTGGATGCTAATTTGCTAATTCTTTTATCAAATAATACTGGGACATTATGGCAGCAATAAGTATTAATATACTTTACTCCAACTTTATAGAAAACATGGATGAAATCTTTGTTTTAACACAACAAATGCAAGACTCAATGGTGTTTAAAAAAGTTGCAACCAATGCAAAAGCTGGCTTAAGAAGTTCTCATGGTAACATAAACTTACAGACATTTGACTCAAACTTACATAGTTAACCATATGTTCTTAATGCCTAAGTGAAAGCAAATGCTAGTAACTAACAACAAGATCGTGTCAAGGCAATAAAACAGTCAACAAGTAGCCATAAAAGATATCATCCTTCACCTTGATAGAACACAATAAATATTGGTTTATAGCAACAATATTACTCCAACTGAGTGGACCATGAGGCAGCACTATGAAATCTTATGAGCCATTTTACATCAATAACTAATTCATGTTTACGATTTCTACGTGGTAATACACAACTCACTGATACATTTCCTACCTTTGAACCATTAACTCGCGCAATTAGACTATTATGAATTAGAAAACAAGCTCCTAATAAACAGCTCAACTATCATCCTTCTAATCACTTTCACCATTCACATAATGTATATTCATTTTACGCACAGGACGAGCAAATTTACTTCGTCAAAAATGTGTGCACACACACAGAGTTTCGTGTGTGTTACGTAAGAATATGGTTATTGTTCTTTAATTAAGCTAAGCTAATCGTCAAATCAAGAAAAAAACGTAAACTGTGTTTGTGTGTTATCATTACATTGTAAATGAATAACCTCTTTACACTAACTCGTTACAGACTAATGTAAGTACCTTTTAAAAGCTTAACTAGCTAATCTAACAACTCAACTCTACATTCTAACATCAATAATTTGTTTAAATCAAACATAAACACATGTATAATGACGTCATCAGAGCTCAATAACAACATAGCACGATCATCATATAACTAACTTGTAACTAACTAACCAAAGAAACTCCAAACTCTATATTCTACCAGTAATTACTTGTATAAATCAAACATAAACACGTATACATGATGATGTCATCAGAGCTCAATAACAACATAACATGATTGTCAATGTAGATGACGTCATCAGATATCAATAACTACAACTAACTTAATAACTAACTGACCTAACAAATTCAGCTCTATATTCTAACATCACTAATTTGTAGAATTGTAGAAATCAGACACAAACACGTCATCGAGCTCGTAAACACGTCATCGCATTAAATTTCTACATACTAACGAAACTAACTTATAACAAACTAACCTAACAAACTATTTAGGTCAAAATGCACAAATTGTTTGTTGTCGAGAAAAAGACGCTTACCGAAGATTATAACCTAATTAATTAACTAGTAACTAACTTGTAACTAACCTAACAAACTCAACTTTTCATATGATGACGTCATCGGAGGTGAATGTCAAATAGCATTATTATTATAAATAGAAATCTAATTGTAACGATTAAAATGTAGCATAAATATAAATAGCATTGGATTGAATTGTTATGTATATGCAACGAGATGATGATTATGTAAAGATGAGTGGAAATTAGGTCAAATTAGTTGTGGAGAGAATGATGCTTACCGGAGAATGGTTTTGGGTTTGAAATGAGGTTGGTTTAATTTGGGAATGAGAAGTGATACCTGGTCAATTATGGTCTTTTGTTGTGAGCTGATGGATAATCAGGATTTGATTGGCAGGCGAGTATATAGGATTGGGCTTTTGGCCCATATATCTCTAGTCAACAAATTGAGTCAGTGTTTGTTCTTTTTATCATAAACAATTTTTTTTTTTTATTGCTTTTGTTTGCAAGTGAGAAGCGAAGATCAAAAAATTACGTTTATTTTTTCTTCTTTATGTCTGGAAGTGGGAAGAGGAAATTAAAGAAATATGTTTGTTTATTTTTAGACATAAAAAAATTAAAAAAATGTGTTTATTTTATTCTTTTATGCATGCAAAGGAGATGAATTATTTTTACAGAAAAACTTATAGATATAATATATTTAATTTTTTAAATATAAATGACGTGTTATGCTTGAGGAATTTATTTCGTCGTTTTGAATATTTTCTAAAGCAATTCGTATAATATGAACTCCTTTAGCTCGTCTTCATTTAATTTCGAACCGTTTAAGCGTACCATGACCAATGACCGCCTGGTTTGTACCTCTACTAAACACCTTTGAAATGACATGGATTTTGGAACTCTTTAGTTATTTTCTTATACTAAAACTTTTGCAATAAATTTCATGTGGGCGTTTAAAACGTTTAAGGGAAAGTGTGAACATTATGTGTAATATTGACCTTAATGAGGTTACCTGAATACATATAATAGATTGTAAACATCATTTTGACAAGTACATGGTAATTCTTTGTAGGGGCGGAGATAGGAAAAGGGCAAGGTGGGCAGGTGCCTCATTAGAGAAAAATTAAAGTGTATTTTTTTTAAAAATATCTTGCTATTTTTGTAACATGTCTCATTAACAAACCGATTTGTGGTATAGTTTCTAGTAAATATTAAAGTTTGCTAATCGATTATAATTTTCTAACGCCGCCATGATTCTTTGTCTTGAAAACTCTTCATTACCACTTTATTATTAATTCCATTACCTCTAAAACTTTTATTGTAAATATCACTTTATATGGTTAGCGTATTAAACCAATTTATATTATCTTAAAATTTTTAAAATGAATGAGTCATAGGAGAAGTTTGATGGTCGAACAAACATATATACTTATTAAGTAAAGAGTACTGTACAAAGCATGTTCTTAAATTTCTTCCATCCTTCCTGCCTACTTCCATTCATCCCTTGTTCTTCTTCATCCCATATTCAACACTCTTCTCTTCTAAATCAAAATTTTAACCTTCAATATCGACGACGAAAAACAATATGAACAGCACTAACAATAACAATAACAATATTGTTATGTTCCCATTCATGGCACAAGGTCATATAATCCCATTCTTAGCATTATCACTACAACTAGAACAAAAAGGCTACAAAATCACCTTCATCAACACCCCACTCAACATCACCAATCTCCGCGGCTCTATACCGCCCTCATCCACCATTTGTCTCCTCTCGATCCCATTCCAGCCCACCGACCACAACCTCCCTCCACACGTCGAAAATACAGACTCTCTCCCTGGACACAAAATCATGGACCTTGTTCAAGCCTCCACATCACTCAAACCGCACTTTAGACAAATCCTTAACAACCTAGTACTATCTGAAAATAAACCACTTTGTGTCGTAGGAGACTTCTTATTCGGTTGGGCTGCTGATGTCTCCCATGAATTCGGAATCTTCCATGCTATATTTAGTGGGTCATGTGGCTTTGGGTTAGCTTGCTACTTTTCTTCTTGGATTTACTTACCACATAAAAACGCGGTTTCTGGTGATTTTTTCTTACCAGATTTTCAAGAAGCTGGTAAACTTCATGTGACACAGTTATCACCGGCCTTAATACGCGCAACAGGTGATGATCCTACGTCCAAATATTTAAAAAAATACCTCCCTTTATGGGAAAATTGTGATGGCTTTTTATTTAATAGTATCGAAAATATTGATCAAATTGGTTTATCATACTTTAGAAGAAAGTTCAAGCGACCCATTTGGGCGATCGGGCCAATTAACTTATCAGTAGATAGAGGGATCGGATTAGTCGAGAAAGATAAATGTCTACAATTTCTTGACTCGAAACCAAAATCCTCTGTTTTGTATATTTCATTTGGGTCACAAAGTACTATTGCAGCATCACAAATGATGCAATTAGCTATTGCATTGGATAAAATCAATGTACCTTTTATATGGGTAATAAGGCCTCCTATTGGATTCGACATAAATGGCGACTTCAAATCAAAGGAATGGTTACCACAAAACTTCAAGAAAAAAGCAGAGGAAGAAAACAGAGGACTTATAATAAAAAATGGGCACCACAAGTTGAGATACTATCTCATAAATCCGTTGGAGCGTTTATGAGTCATTGTGGTTGGAATTCAATATTGGAATCTCTAAGTTGTGGCGTGCCATTGCTCGGGTGGCCAATAATGGCAGAGCAGTTTTATAATGCAAAAATGATGGTTGAGATTGTGGGAGTGTGCTTTGAGGTAGCTAGAGGGGTTAATATCGAGGTTTTGAGTGAGGATTTGAGTGTGAAGATTGAAGATGTGATGAGTGAAAATGGTAAAGGGAAAGCAATGAGGATTAAGGCTATGGAAGTTAAGAAGATGATCGACGAGGCGGTTAAAGATGATGGTGATGATCTTAAAGGTTCTTCTATTGAAGCTATGGAAGATTTTCTTAGAGCTCCTTTGTTGATGAAGCATAAGAACACTGATATAAACGAGTAAACATAAACGACGGGTCTTTGACTCTGTACGTGGTCTAACTAAGGTATTCTCGTGACCATTTCCGACTCTTTCTCTGCCACTCCTAAATGTGCGCATCAGAACATTGAGATGATTATAAATTTGGTATTAGGTGTTCTGTTTTGACATAGATTATGTTCAGAATTGGATAATCAGTTTGTAATTCATATCAATCCACCTATCATTATAATGCTACGTTTCTAATCCTAAATTTATTATGTACTGTCAATTCACATTTATAGCCATACACAAAAAGATGTTCTATACTTGTTGGCTAGTACAAGAAACCTTAGTTATCTAGCATTCGTGTATACTAAAATAGAATTGGTGGTTGTTCTCGTGGTTCTAGTGCTACTAGTTTATTAATAGTATGCATTTTATTAGTGCAAGTCAGTCGGTTACATGCCACACTCTAAATGCTCATATACCTAAGACTAATAGTGATGGCTACCCAACAAGTAACGGTTGTCACATCAACGCCACATCAATTTCTTTATCTAAGACCAAACACATGTCCTTAAGCCCGTAATAAAGCGACCATAATCACAAAAGAAATATACATCACAAAAGTTAATTAAATAAAAACTCACACACACAAAGCAAATGCAATCATTCAGTCGCCTAGAGGATCGAATCGAGCAAAATGGCTAAGAGTGCGTTCATTGGGTACTCAAGTGAGAGGGGGAGGAGGGACGCGTCCATCAAAGGTAGACCGACCCAAGGTTTGGTCTCCATTACAACTAGTCTAATACAACTTATAAAAATCGATAATATTTTTAATTTAATATAAGACTAAGGAAAAAGTTAAATATTGGTAGAGTTTAAAATTGAAGTATAGATCAAAGACATGTAGAAAGTCATATGTTTGAACATATGGTGAATGTTGAAGATTTGGCGGTCACTCTGTCCGAACTTGATATGATCCCAGAGTTATTATTGAAAGAAAGTTAAAAAGTGAAAAATTGTTGTGTTTAGTCGGTAAAAAATGAGACAATTTATTTAAAAAGCTTTTAGAAAAAAATAGAAAGTAGGGTACTTATTTAAGTGTAAGTTTTGAAAATATTTTTTCTAAAAGTGAAAAATTCTAGTTTCAAATTATAGTTATAAAATTAAAAAGCGCTAACTTCTCAACAATTAACTTTTGCATTTTAGTTTTTCTAAAATATAACTTCTAAACACATTTTCTAAATTAGGAACATGTTATTTGACACCAAAACCTCATATTTTTTCCTAATAAAAAAACATTTCATAGAATTAAAATATCTTGTCTTACAACTAAACAGACTCTATTTTTACTTATCTTTTGGGTTTGCATGTGAAGAAAAAAAAAAAGTGTTACATCCGTCTCAAAATTTTTTTTAATGGAGAAAAACCACACAATTTAGTAAAAATAAGACCATTATACTTTGCTCTATGCGTCACATGATTCATCAAAGGACACAATTCATCCTACATGTCATACCAAATTGAAACTTTAATTGCCTCCATTACCTAGCTTATACTAAACATTAGGCCGAACAATATTGCAAATTTGAAGAAGCTTGCGTCGTCCCCAACTCACATTATATAATAAAGGCACATCCCAAAAGGTATGATGTTTTAATTTGTACGCGTGTATCCATTTAACCTACATGGATTCTTTGAGTGTTATTAGCGTCGAAATATGCGTAGACATCAACGCAATGTTAAATGATACAAGTTTTCGCACTCCTAAACCCCCTTCATTCTTCGGCAAACACACATCATCCCAAGAGGCTTTAACCTTCCCACGTTTCATACCTCCTTGGCACCATAAAAAGCCATTCATGAACAACTCAATATCATAAATAATACTTGTTGGAAGGATAAACACTGGCGCCCAGTACAAATGCATAGAAAACAAAACAGATTTCATGAGCTGCAACCTTCCTGCAAAAGATAACCGCTTGTTCTTCCAATCATCTATTCGTTTTGCGTGTGAGTTTTTTTTAATTAATTTTTGTAGGGTATGTTTTTTGTTGTGACTGGGGTCGCCAGACATGTATTTGGTCTATAAAAAAAATTAATGTGACATTGATATGACAGAATGGTCTGATCACTTGTTGAGTAGCCATTAGAGCACACAGTAAGGTGTCGAATAACTCGCTAAATGCAACCCAAAAGAACCAATGCATGCCAAACCTTGTACTAGCCAACACGCCAACCAGATGCCAAATGAATTTGAGCCAGTTGAATGGCTCACGCCAAAGGTAAGATTGTGTGTGTGTGTTTTTTTTTTTTTTTTTTGTTGTATTATGAGTGAGTGGATATTTTTAGTGGGGTATTTTGTGGGACTCAATAACATGTTAGTGGTGTGTTATGGTTATGAGGGAAGTTGTTTTTGTGGAAAACTAGAATGGGGGGTTGAATAGTTTTGCCGATTAAAACATCGTTCTAATTGTTTAGATCGACTTATGTCAATCCATTTAGATCGTGTGTTGGATATTGTTAGACGGACATATAAATAAGTAATGCAAGAAATAAAGAGTAAAGGAACACAAAACCACAACACGAGTATTTATAGTGGTTCAGCTATAAGGACACCTTCCTTGAGTATGGGGTATGTATGAACATTATGGATTGTTTTCTTCACGATAGTTAAAGAGAGAATCAAGGGACCAATCTTCAGTGAAAGCACATTGTCCATAATTTGAAATTCGGAGAATGTGAGCAAATTGCTCAAGAGTCAAAACAAACTTTTGGTTTTTTATCCAAAACCATAGTGATAGAGAACGATCCTCGTTACGAACGAGCTCAACTTGACGGAAGAATTCCAAAACAAATAGCCGACAAATTTTCTCGTTGATGCCGAGAAGACCTTCTAGTCCTATGGTGTGGAATGAAGTATTGATACCCTCTTGGAAGATTAGAGGTGAGTCAACAACACGTCCTTCATGAAAGAAACGAGTTTCAAGATTATTGAACCTACGAACATGATTGCCAGGGGTTTTTGGTTCAAAGATATGTTTATAAGTTGATGATCGAAGTCATACTCATGAGACATGTTGAGACCTATAGACATGAAACGAATATTTTACATGAGTATGTTAGTACATAGTAAAACTTCGAGAGTACGAGCGTTTTTTATTGGTGACATTTTTAAGTATTTTAATTATAGTTTTGAACTATAGTAAAGTGATAAGATATCCTAACGTTTTTATTATCTATTCTATTTTCTTAACAATGACACTCCTATATTTTTAACCCACTCCTTTTTGTCATATAGTGAAATTTCTTTTTATAGTAAGTTTATATGAGATTATTTTTACGATGTTTGTGCAGGAAAAAGGAAAATGGTGCATGAGTTTCTGTCATCTGTTCTTCCGGTTATGTCGGTTCCTTTTTAAATAGGATCCGGCCAGTTAAGATCCAAGGATCCGGGAGATTTGCAAAATGGACAGAGATTTGGTTTGACGTAGGTTCTATCTTTATAACTCATGTATTGTGAAATAAATGTGTTTTAGCTAGTGTTAATTCTTGAACTCACATTAATGGTTTTAAACACGTTTGGAATTTTGAATGCTCGAGAGAGAAAAATAAAAAAAAATGCATATTACGCGAGAATGAAACGAGATAACTAAGACATCATTTATATTTCATTTCAATGCTTAAAGCAATACAAAGGATCGGATAGATGATACAAATGTAGATCAATAAAACAAAGAACATGTCTCCATGCGAGAATTTGATCATAGGATAAATGAGAGCGATGAGCGAGACGATCATGATCACGAGAGCGATGTAGACCATGATGACGAAGTTCTTCCCTGGTTTGGATTTCTCGAAATGAGATGACGAAGAAGATAAAGTATGTGGGTGTGTGAGAATTTTGAAAGTGGAAGATTTGAAAAGTGGGATTTGTTGGTGAGGGGTTTGACGTTCGAAAGAACTTTTATGGGGAAAGAGAAATTTTTGAGATTTGTGTTTTGTTTTATTTATGTTTAGAAGGATTAGATTTTTAGAGATTAGGTTTAGACAATACATATTGATACACCTAAGTTTAGACGGACGATGACACGTATGCACAAAGTTTTCTAAAGGAACCACGTATATCATATAAGTATGTTTAGATATTTATATGAAAGGAAAAAAATAAACACATAATTTCCCATTTAGTGACATGCAAGCATACACATGTTTTACTAATATTACTTAGAGATAAGTCTTATGAAAGTCATACCTCTATTGCAATATGAGTGTCTTTTTTGACGAGTTTTAATAATGGACAACTCCGGGTTCTTCGAGATCTACTTGGTAATAGGTTTGGACAATTTTTTGGGGAAAGTTATCTTATTACCCAAGAATCTTGATGGTTTGCTTACTTTGGGATTAACTAAACAAAATGACAAGTAAGGTTAGTGCATTTTGTAAGACAAAATAAGATGTAAGGAAAGAAACAAATTGGGTGTTACCTTCTAATCAACATCCAACGATAAAAGAATTCTTGAAACATAGTTTTTGTTTTAAGAAAGTTTCTTCTTCGTTGTGACAACTCGTATTTTCAGGTCATTTTTCAAAACATTATTTATGCTTCATTATTTCATCATTTATCGTAAACTAGGTTTACGAGTATCAAATTCGCGTAACCTTAATGGTTTAGCTGTGAATTCATGAACTTATCATCAAGGACATTTCACATAGACTAGGTTTAGTCTACATATCATTAGCATCATCATCATCATATTAGTTCATGCATGGTTTTGCAAATTACATTAAACGTATAATTTTTATTAAATAAACGCTATCGCGTAAATAATTATTTTGAACAATTGATCCGATACTTCCAAAAATTATCCCGATATATTTTTATACTTATATTAATTTTATAAAAATAATATTATGAGTTTACCCAGTGTTTTAAATTTATTTTGTATATAAATTGTTATATTTATATAATTACGACGGTTTTCTTAAATACTACACGATTATTATTATTTCACTCAAATTTTGCAAGAAATGTATTTTTATAATTTTTATGATCTCAATATATTTTATCTTGACCCGTTAAAAATTATTTTTATCCAACGCTACCCTAAATACTCAAATGTGTATACAATTTAACACTTAACTTCAATAAACTTACATTTAATTACATTATACATAATAATAAAAAAAAAAATTATTAGCATGACTAATACCCCCTTGTCGACAAGGGGGTGAGTCATTTGTGTTTACAAAATATCTACTCTTGTTAATGTATTATACTAATTAAATCAAACACATACACAATTATTTTGCAAAGTGAAAAAGATCAACCATTTCTTTCCTCTCCTCTTGCTAGAACCGGCAACCACAAGGACCAAGAAGGAGTCCATAGATTTTTTCTCTAATCAAGTTTTATATACTCTAGTGTCACTCTTGATTAAGGTTGTGTAATATAAACCTTGGGTGATTAGGAAAAATCCTTTGTTCTTATAACCTCATCAAATTAACTTGTAAGCTTTTCATATTCATGATCATATTTCATATTCATTTTTATGTTCATTTCATTAAGCTTGAGAAAACATGCAAGTCATATGATGTTTATACCACTTTTACATTGTTTTTAAGAGTTATATAAATATGTCATCCTATAATTATTCCTTGTAATATATCACTCTTGGTGATGTCTAGGAAACCATGACACCCTAAGAAGGTGTATGGTAGGATTAGAATAACCGGAGTTGTTTTGAATGGGTTAGAATAGGTTTGGCGCGAGAAAACTCATTTCGACAAGTTTTAAAAGGGTTTGTCCTTATTTTGAAATATGGAATTTTCGACAGTAGATAAAAATTTTGGCCTAGATATTTAGAAAATACACTTTAAAAGCGAAACCGTGGCCGCTTGAACGGATTAAACGGAGCTATAACGAAGAAGTTATGAATTTTTCAAGTTAAGCGGCGAAAACTATAAATTCGAAAATTTCAAAGATGTTAGGTCTATTTTGTACGAGTCAAAAATGAGGCTTAGGCGTTATAAATTATTTCGACATATCAAAAATATATTAGTATACTTTGATACAAAGCTTAGGACATATAAAATGTAGAAAACGGACTTGTAACGATTAAATTATACACGTTTTCACAAAGTTGCCGTAACTTTATTATATAAGAAAAACTATATTATTTCTAATAGACAAGTATTACGGCAAAACAAGTGACCATATTGAAGGTCGTTTTTAACATTGATGTAGAACTTTTTATAAAGTGATGTCTTCTAATAAAAGTAAGTTCGCCAAGCATGTTGTTCAAAATGTCCGACCGTTTGTCTAGCGGAGTTGTAATGAATTAAATATGGTTACTCAAACTTGGCCGAAAACCACCCTTAAACTATACTTTGGACTAAAGTACAATACTTAACCTATATTTTTCTTTGTGATCGAGACCTCTAGGAAGGAAACTTAAACACTAAAACTTTGAGATAATGATACGAGCTACCCAAAACCGTTGAGTTCGTTTCCTAACGCTCGACGTGCACCATTTTACGACTAGCTTTTAGAGGCCGTTTTAGTCACTTTCATGGAAATTTCAACGACATTATTTTACGACGAAACGTTATAATCTCTTAATAAATCACTAAATGATTATCGTCGGATATTATTTCAACATAAATACATGTAAGGTAATTTAAAAATTGTCAAGACGTTAAAATATTATTTTTCGACGAAAAGCATTATTTTCAAAAATTCATAAGTGGTATAAATATCATCCGAATTGCATGCATAACATTACATCATAACTTATTAAGTATCATATCATTCATAATAGGTCAAGTTTCGAGATTCACGTTACATTTCGGTGTACTCACTTTTGTCATCGCATCAATTCATAAAGTGAGTTTCGTAGCCCGTTGTACATGTTTATACTTATTTTCAAACTTATGGGAGAATACATCGCACATCATTTTATTACGATACCAAGTATATCAAATTCATTTACATTGCTTAAGTTACCTCATGCCAATTGAATGTCCCCATTATATAACATGAACCGTTAATTTCATAGAAGCGAGGGTGAGTGGATAGATCTATCGAGGTGACTCTCCATCCGGGTTGGTGGATTCCAACCGTTAAACGGATGCATTTCATTTAATATCATTATTTGAGTTGTTTGGCAAACACTGTTGGGGTAACATCATGATCGTCTAGTTTCGGTGTCATGGACTTATAGCAATTGTAACATTTTTATGTGGCATGATTGTCATACACGGTCTATACTTGTGTAGTCGTATAAATCATTTTCATAAACCTATGATTTCTCACCAACATTATTGGTGACCGTTTAGCAATGTATTTTCAGGTAACTAAGACATTCGCATCATGGCACGAATAAGGAACCCTTATAGAGTCGCGCCGACGCTGCCTCATTGTATATTATGGCATTTTCTAAACATCGTTTGGCTTGTAATAACAATATTTTCCGCAAACTTTATCAACTTTTGGGACCTATCTTGTAACTCTAAATGTTTTAAATAAATATCAAACGATGTGTTTTTAAACGACACTTTAGGTCGCTCAATATAACTGTGATTGTGATGCTATGATCAATCCCATGAATTCCATTCCTTTGCGCAAAGCATGTAATTTGGGGTGTGACATTGGCATCGAGCTTGATTATAGAGAACTAGGTTGCATCATTGACCTAGACTATAACTACATCATCATAGCATCTCATCATTTCATCATGAGTGCATATTCACTTTACATGGATTCATATACATTTTATTCGAAGTTATTTACTTTATTTTACAACGGTTGTCACAGAGATGTCTTGATTCACCCTATCCCTATATCATCGACACGAACATGGAGGATGTCTCATCCGACACCAACATGAACGATGCCTTATCACACATGTAGTTGTATCTTCTATTGGCTCTACTTGGATCTACCACTTATAGTGGTGACACCGAGATCGAACCCTTTGAGGAGGCGAAGTCGCACCTACCCCACTGTTAGCCATGCACATGGCCCGATTCACCCACCATTACCACTATTATCATCATCATCTTCATCATACTATCTTAGGGAACCTATACCTACATTAGACTTGCTCAAAAGCGTGCGTTTGACATCCCCGCATCACCTTCTACAGAGCCCGAACCACCGGCTAGGTTCGAGATAGGTGAGCTCAAAGGTCTGCCGCTAGATGACCTTCCACCGAGACATTAGGGGCACGTATAGATAGCCAACAGGTTCAGATTGATAGGATGTTAGGACAGTTGGAGGAACTGTCATTAGATCGAGTGGAGAACATTGAGGAGGAGGTTGAAGTCCTCGTGATAGGTAGGGTTTCGATTGATATGGCTCATCAGGGTTTAGAATCTAGACAGTTAGAGAACCGGGAGCACATTGTTGAGTTGAGGCAGGAGATGCCTGAGTTATATGATAGAGCCGAGATGGCCCAGGACGAACTTCAGCGTCAGGCACAGGAGTTGGCATTAGCTCGTGAGAGCATTGCTACCGCACAGGGTCAGATTAGCGAGTTGGGGAGTTTGATTGCGAGTTTGACTACACAGGTCCGAGATCTACGGATCGGTGGCGGAGCACCGTGAGGTGCCTAGTGTAGACTTTTATCATGTATAGTTTTACTATCGTTATCCTAGTCACAAGTGTGTGACATAGTTTAAAGAACTTGTTGTCTTTTGGTTGTTGTACAAACAAATATATCAAGTATTGACTCTACTATGTAGGAATGGTTTTACTATCTATGATATCGGTCCATGTAGGCCGAAATTTTCATGTATATTATCCACGTGTGTTGTGATTATATTTGTGATCCACGTGTGTTGTGATTATATTTGTGATATTTCGTGGTTGTTCCGTTGTGATTTCATTTATAATATGCATGTTGTGGTTGTGGATATATATGTGTAATGTTTGTTTCTACTTGTGAGTTCTCATAATTGTTTCATCTTATGGTTTTGAAGAGTAATGGCGCCAAAGAAAACCACACCGATTGACTCAAGCCGCTATGCAAGTATGTGAACGATAGCATAGCCAATGCATTAAGGACCGAAAGAGCATCGGTGGCGGCTGTGAGCCGGGGTCAAGGCAACCGCCGAGGCCGCTAGACTTCTCTTCTGCTGCGGTATTGCGGGGAGGGTCAGGGGTTAGGAGTTGTTCGTATAAGGATTTCAAAGTGGAGATCCCACTAAGTTCAAGGGTACCGAATGGGCAACCGCCATGGTTAGATGGTTCGAGAAAATGGAATCCGTGTTTTGTTATGTAATTGCCCGGAGGATAGCAAGGTTAAGTTTGCTACGAGTACACTACGGATGGGGCAATGTCGTGGTGGAATTCATATGCTCAACCGATGGGAATGGAAAATGCTTTCAAACTCACCCGAGCAATTCAAGAGTTTGCTAACAAGGAAGTATTGTCCGCGACGGAGGTGAAAAGTTGGAGACCGAATTCTATGAACCGGTAACTATTGGGTATGACATTGATACTTACATTCGGAGGTTTCAAGAATTGGCGCGTTATGCCCATCTATGGTTTCGGATAACGAGAAGCTACTGGAGGCTTTCATTGGGGGACTTCCCGAGGTTATTCAAGGAGACGTGATTTCTTTTGATCCGCAAACGATTGAGGAATCCATTCGAGTGTTGATAAGGTTTTAAAAGGTACCATTTTGAGGGTCGTTTTAGTCCTTATTTGATCACTTTTGCATCCGTTATTGCTTAATATCGTTCCTTTTCACTTTTTAGGTCTCTTGAAGGCAAAATCTGGAATGGCACTTATTTGGACGAAAAGCGCGAATATATGAAGAAAATGGCCAAAGTCAAAATCGAGACACTCACAGTTCTTTGAAATTAGAAGGCGACGGCGTCGGTGCTAATGGCGACGCCGTCCGAGGATTTTGTGACGGTTCGAACTCAAAACTCGTATTTTCAAGTGACGACGTCTAGTTGTGAAAGAGTGAGCCGTCGCTACTCGAAGGCCTAGATGCAATCCGAGACGACGTCGAAAGGCGAAGAAGGCGGCGTCACAAACATAAGGTGGCGCCGTCGCAAGATTAACGTGGCCAAGACGAAACCCTAATGATGGCGACACGGCGGCGCCACGAAACATAAGGTGACGCGTCGCATATGTAATCTTATATATAGAATCCAATTTTTGGTCTTGAGGAGAGTCTTTGGAGTGAAAACCTAAAACCGAACCTAAGGTGTCTTGTACAAGATTTTAGGGTTTTAAACCCTATCTTACATCAAGATAAGTCTTTACTTCATTAATTCAATTATGTCTTTGATTATTTGTGTGTATGCTTGCATGTTTTCCATGTCCCGCTAATTTATTTGTGTGTTTGCTTAGAAGTATGAAACTTAATTATTGAATATTGATTGGTTGTTTCTTATCTTAGTTGATTAATGATCTAGTAATGCGATAGGTCGCTCGTTGTGTACTTAATGCTTGATTCATCTTTGTGAACCTTAGAATATAATTACGAGTAGTTGTAGGCTAAACCATCCAAAGAGCGCCTTTAGTAGAGTTTATCATCCCTAGTGGGTTTGTAGGCGAGACCCTTTGGTAAGTTCAAAGAGTTAGGGAGAAACGCATACCCTACAACTTTAGACACACAACGCAACTAGGAATAAGGACGTGACAACTCAACCATCAATAGGAGATAATTAAGGAGTAATACAACCTAAGTAAACACATCTTTAAACTATCATACGAGCACACATTAATTAAACATAGACTCCCACAACCTTAGTTTAGATAATCGATACTAGTAGAGTAATCGGAGAAATACCAACCCCCAAATCCAATACCCGAATTCGTACCTTTCCTTTCATAAAACATAAAAGATAAAAATAATCTTCCTCAACCTTAACCTTAGCGTAGTAACTCCTTACTAGCATTCCTATTCCCCAGAGAACGATATCAATACCCGTGGCTTACCCTAATTACTACACTACAACGATTAGGTTCACCGCCTAGGGTGTTATAAAACTTGCTCAAGAAAAGGAAGTTTCCTTGACCCCGAACGACGCGTGTAGCATTATCAAGTTTTTGGCGCGGCTGCCGGGAATAGAATAGCTAGTTAGTAGTCCACATCGCTTAGGTTCTTTGCTTGATTCCTATCAAGTAAAATTTTTCTCATTTTAGCTTCCTCTTAGTCTATCCCCTCTTCGTGACTTTTGTTCGTGACCCCATCACTTTTCATCATGGAAGGTGATAACCACCCACCATTCATCAACCCACCACAATTGACCCACCAAGAGCCCGTACTCTTGGTAGTATTCGAGACCAAGCCACCTAGGCTATAGGAACACCATTGAGCTTCCCGACCAAGCCCAAACTACTACCTGCGATCCGACACCATCCGGTTGGTGCAAAACGAATGTGCATTCCATGGACTTCGTTAGAAGATCCAAATCAAGATCCGAGGATTTCTCAAAATCGCCGATTCCATCGACCTTGATGCTACTACTCGGGAGACCACGCGCATGCGTCTCTTCCAATTCTCTACGGGACCAAGCTAGTAATTGGCTTGAGCGACTTCCCACGGCTCCATCTCAAGTTGGGATGATCTTACCTCTCGCTTCCTTGCTCAATTTTTCCCACCGGGAGAACCACTAAGCTTAGGAATGACATCTTAATGTTCCAACAACGTCAAGGTGAATCTCTCTGAAGCATGGACCCGATTCAAGGACTTACTTCATAAAGTCCCTCATCACGGCATTGATCTTTGGCCCAAGTCCAAATCTTTTATGATCATGTCAACTTCCCACTAAGCGATCCATTGACCAAGCGGCCGGTGGAAAACTTAGTGATCTCACCCGGAAGAATCATGGGGTATAATAGAGGACCTCGCCTCTATGACAATGAAAGTTGGGATGACCCCGTGAGCGCCCAAAACCGTTAAGGCAATCTCCTTGCCCCTTCCGAAGTAGGATGATCGAACTTGAAGATCAAGTTAAATTCCTCATGAGTTCCTACGAAAATCTTAAGTCTTCACACCATGTGAACAAAGTTTCTTCCTCGTGCGAGCCGTTTGTGATCCTCATAACACGCGCACTAGCACTCGATCCCGAACACGCCTGCTGACTACACATCCTCGCGTATTAATGGGCGGGAGGAAGATTCCTACAACACCGGACCTAGGAATTTCAATGAAACCCGTGAGGCATGGAAAAACAAGCCCGACTTCTACGGGGACAAACCAAAGAATTCACCTCCAATGATTTCTCATGGCCCCACCTAACGGTCCTAACCAACAAAACGTCGAAGGATGTTGCAAAACCTAGTTGTATCCCAAGAAACCCAAATGGCTAAGCTCTCGGACCGCTTTAACCATCAACAAGCCGAGATGGATAGGAAAATAGACAACCTTTTGAAAGCCATAACTAATAGTGATAAGAAGGTTAGTGCTATCTCAACTCCCGAGCCTTCAGGTATAGAAATTAAAGATCCAAGCAAGCTAACTAAGTATGTCCAATTCGTCAATACCATCGCCTTAGTTGAACCTAATGAAACAAATGACGAAGAGGACTATGCACTCGGATGATGAAACACCCGAGGAGTAGATGAAGTAGACATTGACTATTTCAACAAATTTCCTACGGAAGAAGAACTATCTCGCCACCCTCACTTAGTGCGTGACCTTCGTCACATGTATGTTAGAAAAGTCCTCGAATCAAGTTTGGGAACCCTTGGAATCTTAACATACCATGTTCCATATGACACCTTTTTGTGGCAAAGCCTACATTGATCGCAAGTCCCCAATCAACATAATGACTAGCACCTATTACAATTGGATATTGAAGAAGCCTATTCCAACTAGGCAAGACCCCAATGATCCTAATGTTAGTTGCAATTTTCTTGGTAGAGTTAAGGGATTGCCCGCTTATGTAGGTAGTTTCACGCTTCCTACGGACTTCATAATTGTAGATGATATTAGCACGCCATAGACCCTAGCTTATTCCATATTATTCTAGGAAAACCTTTCATAGAAAGCACCGGATGACCTATGACCCTCGTTAGAGTAGTGCGATTCAAGAATGAGACCGATGACATAGCTTACCAAATGCCGTTTAAGATTGAGAAGTTTTCATCACTCTAATGATGAAAAGGAACTTAAACTGCTCGGTCTATTATAGGAATGATGATGATAGGAAAAAGGTGTTGATTATGTTATGGCTAAGATTTTGAATTCTATAAGGATTGCTTGAGCCTAGGACAGAATATAGGACCGATTGGGGAGAGGATGAACTCTTAGAGAAGCGCATTTTAGGGCACTTCTACAACATGGAATCCCTTGTAGAGACCGTCAAGAGGCGGTAATGAAAACGTAGAGCACGACTATGAGTCTAGCTACAAGACTCTTAAATAAAGAAAAGCGCTTCGTAGGAGGCAACCCATGCTTAATTGTTTGCTTGTTAGTGTCATATATCTTTTACTAATTGTTTATCCTCATGTTTAAATTTGTAAAAATGCTTTATTTTGTTTTTAACCTCGTCTTAATTGCATATAAATGTATTTTACATAAAGGATAAGTGTAGGGAGGATTACACACGTTTTCAAAAGAAACGTAAACATGAGAATAACAATTAACTAAAAGATATTTATGTTTGTTTGTTCGAGTCAAATGCTTGTATCGAGTCATAATGGATGTTTTGTGAATTTTTCCAGATTCTAAAGATGTAAATTTTCCGAATTTTTCCAAAATCGCAAACCGCTTTTTGTCGGGATAACCGTGGCGTCAGATTGCAACCGACGGCGTCGGAAGGATTAAAACATCGTTACTTTTTCTCGCTTTCTCGAGCCACTTATAAATTTTTGGAATTTTCGGTCTTAATTTTCTTAGAAATTCAGTAAACATCCATTCCACAAGCATTATATCCTAGTTTAAATCGAGTCTATATATATTATTACCACGATTTACGCGAAGGTTTCGTTTGTTTTCTTCAAGTGTGCAGTTTAGTTTGTCGTGAAGAAATTACATAAGATTGGAAGGAGCTTTTCACGCAATAATTCTTCTTGAAAAGGATTTAACCACCACTTTACACGGATCCTACCGAGCTAATCAAGGGAGTATTAGTTTCTTTCGCTTTTAATTACCTTCTTTATCATAACTTTGATACTTTCGGGAACATTGGGGACAATGTTCGGTTTAAGTGTAGGGAGGAAAATAAACGGAACTTTGAAACTATGCTTATCCTCGACTATTTGCTTTGTCCAATTGTGATTGTGTAATAAACCATGAGAAAATGTCGGTTAGGGTAATTTTGGCACCAAATTTAAATTTTTTATGACATATAGGAGTGGGCCATTAGTCTTAACAAAAGCGCCTCATGGATAGGAAGTTATATGACTAGCACAAAACCCTTTACCACCCAAATTCCACCAAATGTGAGGATCGCCTTAGATTAGTAGGAATTAAAGCATTCATCTTCAATGCTTAGAGTGTGAACCGTAGTATATTAGATTCTAGAACTTGTTTTGTGATGCATTCCGAGATCGCATAGTGAGGCTACACTTGTGTAGTTAGGAATAACTAAATGATAAGAGGCATTAGGATAACCCTTGTTTGATACCGTAATATAATTACTTCTTCCATATCGGTTGAGTAATTCCCCCACACCCTTTGCGTTGTACTCATCTTTAGTACACGATACCCCTAGTTAACCCTCAGAGCCTATCCTTTTCGCGGTTCTCGTGATGTTTCAGCTTTTCCGAATATCAATGAAGAGCATTGTTTACACCCCACCCCAAATATACACCCAAATCGCCTTAGCCTACCCCTTATGCACTCACTTTAGTGCAAATGTTTGTTATCATCCTAAACCCTTAGCTCAATTATCTAGTTGCTTGCATAAGTTGCTAAGTCGAGTCATATCCTTTGTATATTTTGGGACGATTGGGATTCATGGGAAAAGTTAAAGTTTATGAAATGACGGAAGGGAACGTTAAAATTCAAATTCCCTTTGTTTGCGTAATAATGTACCCCAAGTGTTTTGATCTTTTCAATTCGGGTCAAATTAGTGTTAGAGTAATAAAACTCAAGTGTAGGGATATGCCTATAAATCCTAGTATTTTGATGTTATCGTAGAGGATGGTAGAGTAAAAGTGTATGAAAAAAAAAAAAAAAAAAAAAAAAAAACATACGGGCTACCATCCTACATCTATCCTTTAAATTTATGTTTGTTTATTTCCGTTACTAAAGTTTTAGAGTGTCGAGTCTTGGCTTAGCAACGCCATTCTTCATATGCATTTAACATAGAGATTTTTGACTTACCACCACTAAATAGCCTATCCCACCAAACCCTTGTTTCCCTACCGTAAGCCTAACATTACAACCCTTTAAAAGACCTCTTTGATAGTCTTTCCTAGGTGCTTACGCCAAAGCGATGGAGGTTTGATCTATTCTCAAGCCTATGGTAATCTATGTACTAGGACCGGTTAATGAGTGTTTATCTTCCATTTCCTTTTGTTATATTTCATATATACACCCGGAGAGATGCGAGTATCCAAACACCCCATGTGAGGTGCTAGTATGTAATTTCCGTGCTTGTTGTGACTTTTATGGGCTTATATGTGTTGTGGACCGCTTTGAATTAATGCTTCATGACCCTAACTTATAAATTAATTGGCTAAAGCACATTTGCTTGAGGACAAGCAAATAACAAGTGTAGGGATATTTGATAAGGTTTTAAAAGGTACCATTTTTGGGGTCGTTTTAGTCCTTATTTGATCACTTTGTATCCGTTATTGCTTAATATCGTTCCTTTTCACTTTTAGGTCTCTTGAAGGCAAAATCTGGAATGGCACTTATTTGGACGAAAAGGCGAATATATGAAGAAAATGGCCAAAGTCAAAATCGAGACACTCACAGCTGTCGGAAATTAGGAAGCGGCGGCCAAAAGCTAATGGCGACGCCCGTCCGAGGATTTTTGTGACGGTTCGAGAACTCAAAACTCAGATTTTCAAGTGACGACGCCTAGTTGTGAAAGAGTAGGCCGCCGCTACTCGAAGGCCTAGATGCAATCCGCACGACGCCGAAGTCAAGAGGACGGCGTCACGGACATAAGGTGACGCCGTCGCAAGATTAACGTGGCCAAGACGAAACCCTAATGACGGCGACACGACGCGGCCACTTAAACATAAGTGCGCCGTCGCATATGTAATCTTATATATAGAATCCGAATTTTTCGTCTTGAGGAGAGTCTTTTGGAGTGAAAACCTAAAACCGAACCTAAGGTGTATTGTACAGATTTTAGGGTTTTAAACCCTATCTTACATCAAGATAAGTCTTTACTTCATTAATTCAATTATGTCTTTGATTATTTTGTGTATGCTTGCATGTTTTCCATGTCCCATTAATTTATTTGTGTGTTTGCTAGGAAGTATGAAACTTAATTATTGAATATTGATTGGTTGTTTCTTATCTTAGTTGATTAATGATCTAGTAATGCGATAGGTCGCTCGTTGTGTACTTAATGCTTGATTAATCTTTGTGAATCTTAGAATATAATTACCGAGTAGTTGTAGGCTAAACCATCCAAAGAGCGCCTTAGAGTAGGAGTTTATCATCCCCAGTGGGTTTGTAGACTAGACCCTTTGGTAAGTTCAAAGAGTTGGGAGAAACGATACCCTACAACTTTAGACACACAACGCAACTAGGAATAAGGACGTGACAACTCAACCATCAATAGGAGATAATTAAGGAGTAATACAACCTAAGTAAACACATCTTTAAACTATCATACGAGCACACATTAATTAAACATAGACTCCCACAACCTTAGTTTAGATAATTAGATAATAGTAGAGTAATCGGTAGAAATACCAACCCCAAATCCAATACCCAATTCAGACTTTCCTTTCATAAAACATAAAAGATAAAAATAATCTTCCTCAACCTTAACCTTAGCGTAGTAACTCCTTACTAGCCTTCCTATTCCCCAGAGAACGATATCAATACCCGTGGCTTACCCTAATTACTACACTACAACGATTAGGTTCATCGCCTAGGTGTTATAAAACTTGCTCAAGAAAAGGAAGTTTCCTTGACCCCGAACGACGCGTGTAGCGTTATCAAGTGTCTCAAAAGATCATGGCACAAGTAGTAAAGAGAAGCAACATCACCAACACCAACCGAAACAACAACAATACCAACAACCGCTTCAATTACAACAATAACCGAAACAATTACACCAACAATAACAACAACAAATGAAAGTGGGACAACAACAGAGGTGGAAATGTCACTCAACGACCACCTAAGAGACAAGAGGTTGCAAAGGCCTATGTTGCAGGCCCAACGGAGAAAAAGGGGTACATGGGGATTTTGCCTAAGTGTGAGAGGTGTTTGAGTCATCACAAGCCGGGACGTTGTCCTGATTCATACGGGAATTGTAAGAAAGTGGGTCATCAAACTAGGGATTGCAAGTTTCAAGCTATGGGGAAAATCGAAACAACAAGTGACATGTTTTGGTTGTGGAGAAAGGGACACTACAAGATCGAGTGTCCAAAGGAAGGAATCAAGGAAACAAGAATCAAGGTGGAATGGCATAAGGAAGAGCCTATGTCATGGGAGGTGGAGAAGCTAGGGAGGACCCGAATGTTGTCACGGGTACGTTCCTTATCAATAATCGTTATGCATCAGTTTTATTTGATTCAGGAGCCGATAAAAGTTTTGTGTCCACTATATTTGCACCTTTACTCAATATCAAACCAACCACATTAGACACATCATACAACAATTAATTAGCTAATGGTAACTTAATTAGCACCGACACCATTGTCCGTGGTTGTACACTCAATTTTCTAAATTATCCCTTCAATATAGACCTTATGCCCGTAGAACTTGGTAGTTTCGACGTCATCATCGGTATGGATTGGTTATCCAAGCATCGTGCAAGAATCATTTGTGATGAAAAGTTGTTCATCTTCCTTATAACGGCGAAACTTTGATCACCGTGGGAACAAAGTGGAACTAGACTCGTGATTATATCATGCATCAAAACGGAGAAGTACATAAAGAAAGGTTGTTTTGCTTTTTAGCACATATAACCGAGAAGAAGTCGAGGAGAAGCGACTTGAGGATGTACCGATTGCTCGAGAATTTCAAGTCTTTCCAAGACTTACCAGACTTCCACCGCACGTCAGTAGAATTTCATATTGACTTAGTGCCCGAGTCGCACTAATCAGGCGAGCACCTTACCGATTAGCACCATCGAATGCAAGAGTTGTCTAACCGCTTGCAAGAACTTTTAGACAAAGGATTCATTAGGCCAAGTTCCTCGCCTGGGGAGCACCGGTCTTGTTTGTGAAGAAGAAAGATGGATCCTTCGAATGTGTATAGATTATAGAAATTTGAACAAGTTAACGGTGAAGAATCGTTACCCACTCCCCGTAATCGACGACTTGTTCGATCGCCATAAGGCTCTAGTATCTACTCAAAGATTGATCTAAGGTCGTTACCATCAACTTAGAGCGGGAGGAGGACATCCCAAAAAGGCGCTTAGAACACGTTATGGACATTATGAGTTTCAAGTGATGCCGCTCGGATTAACTAATGCACCTTCAAAGATTCATGGATCTCATGAATAGGGTATGTAAACCGTAGTTGGACAAGTTTGTTATAGTATTCATCGACGACATATTGATTTACTCAAAGAGCAAAGAAGAGCACGGCGGCATTTAAGAACGATTTTAGGACTACTCAAGAATGAGAAGTTGTATGCCAAATTTTCAAGTGTGATTTTTGGAACCGTAAAGTACAATTTCTTGGTCATGTCATTGATAGTCAAGGATTACAAGTAGACCCCGCAAAGATTGAAGCCGTAAAGATTGGGCTACTCCAACAATCCTACGTAAACCGACAATTTCTAGGACTCACGGGTATTATCGAAGATTCATCGAAGGTTTTTCAAAGATAGCAAAAGCTTTGACCAAGTTGACACAGAAAAACAAGAAGTACGAATGGGAAAGAAACAAGAAGTCGTCAGCTTGTTGAAGCAAAGCTTTGCAAAGGCGCCAATTTTGGCACTACCCAAGGAATTGAGAACTTCAGTAGTATCGCGATGCTTCACATAAAGGGCTTGGAGTCGTTTTAATGCAAAACGAGAAGGTGATAGCTTATGCTTCTCGACAACTTAAGGTCCATGAGAAGAATTACACCACTCATGATCTTGAGTTCAAATGTAGTTTTGCACTCAAGATTTGAGACACTACCTTTACGGTACCAAGTGCACAAGGTTCACGGACCACAAGAGTTTACAATATGTTCTTGATCAAAAGGAACTTAACATGAGGCAACGCCGTTGGTTGGAATTACTCAATGATTATGATTGTGAAATCAAGTATCACTCTCGAAAAGCCAATGTTGTGGCCGATGCTCTAGCCGTAAAGAAAGACCCAAACCTTTATGAGTCGATCATTAGAATGACGATCACCACCTTACCATCAAAACACTCGAGGCACAAATCGAGGCACTTAAGGAGGAAAACCACCAAGTGAAAAGCTTTATGGTATGCCCGAAAATGCAAATGGCTTTGTAAAGAGAGCGTGATGGAGTATTATGCTTCAAGGATAGAATGTGGGTACCATTTTATGGCGGATACGAGAATTGATTATGCATGAGTCGATAAGTCAAAGTATTCTATTCACCTGTGTTCGATAAGATGTATCAGATCTCAAGAAACTTTATTGGTGGCCGAACATGAAAGCGTAAATTGCCACGACGTTAGCGGATGCCTTACTTGCTCTAAGGTAAAAGTCGAATATCAAAACCTTCGTGGATTACTCCAACAACCGAAATTCCTTAAAGGAAATGGGAACGATTACGATGGACTTCGCCACGAAACTTCCTAAGACATCGGGAGGTTACGACGCTATGTGGGTAATTGTTGATCGTCTTACCAAATCAGCCCATTTCATACCAATTAGGAGACTTATTCCATGGAACAACTCACTAGACTTTATGTCAAGGAAATAGTCTCGAGGCACGGAGCACCAATTTCCATCATTTCCATAGAGATAGTCGATTCACTTCAAACTCGAAATCATTACAAGATTCATTTGGAACCAAATTAGAGATGAGCACAAGATATCATCCACAAACCGATGGTCAAAGTGAAAGGGCAATTCAAACATTGAAGATATCTTTGAGAGCATGTGTGATTGATTTTGGAAATGGTCAATAACCATTTGCCATTGATCGAATTCTCGTACAACAATAGTTATCACACCAAGATAAAAGTGGCACCATTCGAGGCAATCTATGGTCGAAAGTGCCGATCACGTGTTTGTTAATGAGGTTGGAGACGCACAACTCACCGGGTCCGTAAATGGTACGGAAACAATGTAAAAGATAGTCCAACCGAGATAGACTCGTAACCGCCAGGAGCCGGAAAAGTTACGCAGATGTTAGACGCAAACCATTAGAATTTCAAGTTAGCGACAAAGTGATGTTGAAAGTATCGCCTTGGAAAGGCGTGGTACGCTTTTGGAAAACGCGAAGTCGAACCCGATATACATCGGGCCATTCAAAATTTTGAGCAGTCGTACCGTAGCTTATCGACTTGATCTTCCGCCGAACTTGGTCACGTGACACAACACGCTTTCACGCTTCAAACTCAAGAAATGTCTTCGGACGAATCACTCGTTATTCCATCGAAGAAATTCAACTCGACGATAAACTAAATTTCGTGGAGGAACTGCAGAAATCATGGACCGCGAGGTCAAGGCTTGAAACAAAGTCGTATTCCTATCGTGAAGGTTCATGGAATTCTCAAGAGGTCCCGAGTTTACTTGGGAACGGAAGACCAGATGCCTCAAATATCCTCATCTTTTCACCGACAACACCGTAGGACCTAACAAGGACCGAATTCGTGGACCGAATTCCTTTTGATGGGCGAATGTGACAACTCGTATTTTCGTGTCATTTTCAAAACATTATTTATGCTTCATTATTTCATCATTTATCGTAAACTAGGTTTACGAGTATCAAATTCGCGTAACCTTAATGATTTAGCTGTGAATTCATGAACTTATCATCAAGGACATTTCACATAGACTAGGTTTAGTCTACATATCATTAGCATCATCATCATCATATTAGTTCATGCATGGTTTTGCAAATTACATTAAACGATAATTTTTATTAAATAAACGCTTATCGTAAATAATTATTTTGAACAATTGATCCGATACTTCCAAAATTATCCCGATATATTTTTATACTTATATTAATTTTATAAAATAATATTATGAGTTTACCAGTGTTTTAAATTTATTTTGTATATAAATTGTTATATTTATATAATTACTTACGGTTTTCTTAAATACTACACGATTATTATTATTTCACCAAATTTTGCAAGAATGTATTTTTATAATTTTATGATCTCAATATATTTTATCTTGACCCGTTAAAAATTATTTTTATCCAACGCTACCCTAAATACTCAAATGTGTATACAATTTAACACTTAACTTCAATAAACTTACATTTAATTACATTATACATAATAATAATAAAAAAATTTATTAGCATGACTAATACCCCCTTGTCGACAAGGGGGTGAGTCATTTGTGTTTACAAAATATCTACTCTTGTTAATGTATTATACTAATTAAATCAAACACATACACAATTATTTTGCAAAGTGAAAAAGATCAACCATTTCTTTCCTCTCTCTTGCTAGAACCGCAACCACAAGGACCAAGAAGGAGTCCATAGATTTTTCTCTAATCAAGTTTTATATACTCTAGTGTCACTCTTGATTAAGGTTGTGTAATATAAACCTTGGGTGATTAGGAAAACTTTGTTCTTATAACCTCATCAAATTAACTTGTAAGCTTTTCATATTCATGATCATATTTCATATTCATTTTTATGTTCATTTCATTAAGCTTGAGAAAACATGCAAGTCATATGATGTTTATACCACTTTTACATTGTTTTTAAGAGTTATATAAATATGTCATCCTATAATTATTCCTTGTAATATATCACTCTTGGTGATGTCTAGGAAACCATGACACCCTAAGAAGGTGTATGGTAGGATTAGAATAGCTTCAGAGTTGTTTTGAATGGGTTAGAATAGGTTTGGCGAGAAAACTCATTTCGACAAGTTTTAAAAAGGGTCTGTCCTTATTTTCAAATATGGAATTTTCGACAAGAGATAAAAATTTTGGCCTAGATATTTAGAAAATACACTTTAAAACGAAACCGTACGCTTGAACGGATTAAAACGGAGCTATAACGAAGAAGTTATGAATTTTTCAAGTTAAGTTTATTTAAAACTATAAATTCGAAAATTTCAAGATGTTAGGTCTATTTTGTACGAGTCAAAAATGAGGCTTAGGCGTTATAAATTATTTCGACTTATCAAAATATATTAGTATACTTTGATACAAAGCTTAGGACATATAAAATGTAGAAAACGGACTTGTAACGATTAAATTATACACGTTTCACAAAGTTGTCAGAACTTTATTATATAAGAAAACTATATTATTTCTAATAGACAAGTATTACGGCAAAACAAGTGACCATATTGAAGGTCGTTTTAACATTGATGTAGAACTTTTTATAAAGTGATGTCTTCTAATAAAAGTAAGTTCGCCAAGCATGTTGTTCAAAATGTCCGACCGTTTGTCTAGCGGAGTTGTAATGAATTAAATATGGTTACTCAAACTTGGCCGAAAACCACCCTTAAACTATACTTTGGACTAAAGTACAATACTTAACCTATATTTTTCTTTGTGATCGAGACCTCTAGGAAGGAAACTTAAACACTAAAACTTTGAGATAATGATACGAGCTACCCAAAACCGTTGAGTTCGCTTTCCTAACGCCGACGTGCACCATTTTACGACTAGCTTTTAGAGGCCGTTTTAGTCACTTTCATGGAAATTTCAACGACATTATTTTACTTATTTAAAAGTTATAATCTCTTAATAAATCACTAAATGATTATCGTCGGATATTATTTCAACATAAATACATGTAAGGTAATTTAAAAATTGTCAAGACGTTAAAAGATTATTTTTTAATTTAAAAGCATTATTTTCAAAAATTCATGTGGTATAAATATCATCCGAATCGCATGCATAACATTACATCATAACTTATTAAGTATCATATCATTCATAATAGGTCAAGTTTCGAGATTCACGCTACATTTCGTGTACTTACTTTTGTCATCGCATCAATTCATCAAGTGAGTTTTCATAGCCCCGTTGTACATGTTTATACTTATTTTCAAACTGCGGGGAGAATACATTGCACATCATTTTATTACGATACCAAGTATATCAAATTCATTTACATTGCTTAAGTTACCTCATGCCAATTGAATGTCCCCATTATATAACATGAACCGTTAATTTCATAGAAGCGAGGGTGAGTGGATAGATCTATCGGTGACTCCTCCATCCGGGTTGGTGGATTCCAATCTGGTTAAACGGATGCATTTCATTTAATATCATTATTCGAGTTGTTTGGCAAACACTGCTGTTAGCTAACATCATGATCGCCTAGTTTCGTGTCATTGACTTATAGCAATTGTAACATTTTATGTGGCATGATTGTCATACCGGTCTATACTTGTGTAGTCGTATAAATCATTTTCATAAACCTATGATTTCACCAACATTATTGTTGACCGCTTTAGCAATGTATTTTCGTGTAACTAAGACATTCGCATCATGGCACGAATAAGGAACCCTTATAGAGTCGCAAGGCCGACGCTCTCATTGTATATTATGGCATTTTCTAAACATCGTCAGTTTGTAATAACAATATTTTCCGCAAACTTTATCAACTTTGGGACCTATCTTGTAACTCTAAATGTTTTAAATAAATATCAAACGATGTGTTTTTAAACCACACTTTAGGTCGCTCAATATAACTCGTGATTGTGATGCTATGACAACAATCCCTGTGAATTCCATTCCACCGCAAAATGTAATTTGGGGTGTGACAGATTACATCGAGCTTGATTATAGAGAACTAGGTTGCATCATCGACCCTGCACTATAACTACATCATCATAGCATCTCATCATTTCATCATGAGTGCATAGTCACTTTACATGCGGATTCATATACATTTTATTCGAGTTATTTACTTTTATTTTACAACGGTTGTCACAGAGATGTCTTCAGATTCCGACCCTATCCCTATATTCATCTGACACGAACATGGAGGATGTCTCATCCGACACCAACATGAACGATGCCTTATCACACACTGTAGTTGTATCTTCTATTGGCTCTACTTCGGATCTACCACTTATAGTGATCGACACCGAGACCGAACCCTTCGAGGAGGCGCGGTCGCACCTACCCCACTGTTAGCCCCGCACATGGCCCGATTCACCCACCATCACCACTATTATCATCATCATCTTCATCATACTATCTTAGGGAACCTATACCTACATTAGACTTGCTGCCAAAAGCGTGCACGTTTTGACATCCCCGCATCACCCTCACAGAGCCGAACCACCACTAGGTTCGAGATAGGTGAGAGCTCAAAGGTCGCTGCAGATGACCTTCCACCGAGACGTTAGGGCACATATAGATAGCCAACGAGTTTGATTGATAGGATGTTAGACAGTTGGAGGAACCTGTCATTAGATCGGTGGAGAACATTAAGGAGGAGGTTGAAGGCCCGTGATAGTGTGGTTTCGATTGATATGGCTCATCGGGGTTTAGAATCTAGACAGTTAGAGAACCGGAGCACATTGTTGAGCCGAGGCCGAGATGCCCAGAGTTATATGATAGAGCCGAGATGGCCGGTGACGAACTTCGCCGGTCAGCACAAGAGTTGGCATTAGCTCGTGAGAGCATTGCTACCGCAGGTCGATTAGCGAGTTGGGAGTTTGATTGCAGTTTGACTACAGTCCGAGATCTGAGGATCGAGTCATGAGCTAGGAATTTTAAGTATATTTATATATAAAAGGATTCTCATCAAAAGAATAGTATTCATAAAAGGATTCTCATCAAAATTAATTTTAAGTATATTTATATATAAATAAATATTATTAAAAGGTTATCATAATATAATAAAATACTTTTTATGCTTGAAATATATTTTTTTGCTAAATATCTATCTAATTATTAAATTTTTTAAAAAAAATAGTGAAATTCGGGTTATACGGGTCAATCCGAAAACCGAACCGAACCGAAAACCGAACTTGAATTTGGTTCGGTTCGGTTCTCGGATTGACCTAAAAAAATATTTTAACCGAATTAACCGAACCGAACTAACCGAACAACCCAATGACCGAACCGATCAACACCCCTAGCATGTTCGGCTCATTAGCGATCCCTAACATGTGTTTGGATTATTTTCGGATGGAAAGTAAATGAAGTGAATAAAAAAGTTCATGTTCTAAGATTGTTATTAGGAAAATAAATTTTAATCAGATCAGATGATAAATTTGGGTTTATCTTTTTGATTCTAACACCGTAGCACCAATAACACCGTCCACGTCAGCGCCACATCAGCTTTAACATTTAACATTAACATCCCCAAAAAACACCCGCAACCATAACATCCCAAGTTAAACTTTAACATCCCCAAAAAATACCCTTTAACGGGCGTTGCCTCCCCCGTTTTTCCTTCTTAACGCCGTGACTCCAATGGGAATAACGGCTTCAACACCGTTAAAACACTTATAACGCCGTTATGGCGTGATCATTGAACATGCTTTAAGACTTTAATGTGAAAAGTTCGTAGTAACTTGAAAGGAAATAAATAGTACTCTGTATAATTTTGTTTGTGGGGGACACTGGTGGTGCCCAACATCTTATTTTCCTAGAGGAGTGAGTCTATCAACATCTGATGCTAGTCCATATTGACTTGCAAATTAAAGTGTCTTAGTTAAAACTGTAAGACCAATGCTAATGGAGACCAAAAATTATTGTAGTCATCCTATCATTTTAGCGTCATCTCAGCTTTCTCTCTCTCAAATTACACAAGATATAAACAAGTAATAAGGCGACCGCAACCACAACAAAGAACATACCCCAAATAAAAAATATATAAATAAATAAATAACTACACACTGCACACAAACCCAATTAAATTGTTCGGTTACCAGACCTTAACTACAAAAAAATAAATGGGGGACCTCGGTCCAACTCGGTCTTGCTAATGGTGGGACGCGGTCCTTGGCTCGGTCGACCATAGCTTATGGTCTCATTAACAGTAGTCTTAGATAATAAAGGCCTATTGGCTCGACCCACTTGTTTAGGCTCATTTAATAGTTAGGGTTTTTTCTGTATCTTTTTTATTTAATGTATTGTAATGTGTTAGTTATAGTTGAATCTGATTAATATAATTTATAGTATCTCCTTTGATTTCTACATGGTATCAAAGCTACAAAAAAGAAAAAAATGTTCTACATTGATATGCTCGCTTGATCTTGATGTTTGTTGTGATTGCTCGTATGTTTGATCATTCGTTTGAATTTATACGTTTGATACACTCTTTGCCATCCACTGTTGTTGTCCTCCGAAGAAAAATTGTTCCAGATTTTGATTGGTTTCGAGAATTAATGGGTCGGTTATATTAGATTTCAATTGAGCGCATGTGGTTTGAGGTATTATTTATATTTTTGATATGTTGCGACTTTTTTTTGTTTGCTATGAGAAGTAAACTTGGCTGCTAGTTTCTTATTGGATCATGAAATTAAATGGTGGGCCTTTTTATTAAGTTAGTGGAAATGGTTGAATTAATTGGCAAGGGAGCATACATATGTTTTCTTGTTGGTTCGGAATGAATTATTGAATGGTTTTGTCGTCTTAGGGAGGGAGGAGTGGTACCCGATTACCCTAATACCCTGGGGGTGCCACCTCACCTCTATCCAATAAAAACCTTCAAACTCAAAACTACCCCAATACTACCCTAAGTGGACGGAGTGATACCCGATACTACCCTAACACTAAATATCATAAAAAGACAAAAATAAAAGAAGAGAACAAAGCTGGAGGGAGAGCGGGTTCGAACTCAAAATCAACCCACTGGCGAAACGGCAAAGCGGTGAGCAGTGTAGCCGTCGGCTTCACGAACCCATAGCCTCTACCCGATGCCCAATTCCGTTATACCTAAAGTGGCTTAATCGGTTTGAGATATTTAATTAATTTGGTTTGATATGCGGTATTTGGTACGAATTATGAATTGTAATTTTAGGTTTGATTTAAGTTTTTAGTATTTTTGAGTTTTAATGGTTGATGATTCGTGGTATTTTAAATTGGTATTAATGTTGGTATTGGTAACGAATTTTGAATTGGAAAATGGTTATTTGGGTTGATGATTGAGATGCCATAGTCTGAACCAAACCGATTAAGTCTTGAGTAGTTATGTGTAGCATCTCAGCATCAACAACATATTTTGGTTCCGCCCGGTTTCATCATGATTCTGCCTGGTTCTGCATTTGGTTACATCTGGCTATCTATGGTTCTCAATCTGTTTGGTTCCGTCTACCTGAATCTGCTATGTCTGCACCTATCTGCTTGTATCTGCTCTATCCGTCTGCATCTATCTGCCTGAATCTGCTATGTCTGCCTGAATATGCTTTGGTTCTTCTTCGTATTTGTGTGGCTCTACTCTGATTATGTGCTCTGCACCTGTCTGCATATGTCTAAATATGCACCTAGTTTTATCTGTTCTACTCTCGTTCATCTCCGTATTTATGTTGCTCTGATTTTTTTAGTTTTGCAATGACTTTGGCCTGTCTGTTTCGGACTTGACTGATGTCACCTTGTTACAATTTAGATTGCATTGGATCGACACTCCGGGACACTCCGCTTTTTGTTTGTTTTCCAGTTATAGTTTATTTTATATTTGACAAATTATCAATGTTTACCGCTGCAGCATTGCGAGTTTGAGAGGGGATGTTAGATAATAATGGCCTATTGGCCCGATCCACTTGTCTAGACCCAATTAATAGTTAGGGTTTTGTATGTGTCTTTTCTATTTATTGTAATGTGTTAGTTATAGTTGAATATGATTAATACAATTTTCAGTATTCTCTCTAATTTCTACAAAAACATTTAGGAAGTTTGAACAACTATAAATTGTTCTTATTAATTAAACATTTTTTCCAGTTAGGAGCAAGTCGTTATTGCAATAATTTCCCCACAATTCTACCTCTTTTTATTCGAGTGTGTTCAAGATCATCACACTGCTGTTGTTAACAACACGATTACTATCTTTCAAGCCCTTTGTTGCACGCAATATCAGTTATGGCTAGGGCTAACGTTTATCAAGCACTTGACTAATGTAGTTCTACACATCTAAATTTTTTACTTGTATCTGTTTAGAGTGTTAATTTTATCCTCTAGACCTACTTTATGCATTTCACCTTCTCATTTAAATTTGGATCTAATAAGTTATTAAACAAGTGACTTTCCTTACATTTACATCGTTACGTTCTTGAGTTTATTTTTAAAACAAGAGAAAAGAAGTGGGCAACAAACAAAATAAATTTGTGTTCGTGAGTTTTTTTTAGGACATAAGAGAAAAGAAGAGGAGAGTAATTTTGGCTAAACTTCCCTCCAAAACTTTCTTCCCAAAAGTATGATGATTTGGAGAGAAGTTATATTAGGAAGCTCTAAATAAATAAAATTACTTAAATGACCTAATAAAAAACATAACTTTTATATATTACTAAGGGTATAATTGTAAAATCATTTGTTATCTCTTCTTTTCTCTCATAACTCGGGAACATGATATAAAATTTTTAATTTCATTCATCTCCTCTTCTTTTCTGCCTATTTTTAACTCTTCTCTTCTTTTCTTTCATTTCAAAATCTTGGGAACAGAGATATTGGAATGCATTATTCATTATTTGAGTGGCACCCATAATTAAGGTTGATACCATCAAATGTTCCACTCTAGAAATCCGTTTGTTAGATTTCTTCCAATTGTTGGGTTTTTTAATTGATTCAGATATCATTTTCTTACATTATGTATTTCTAGATTGGCGCTTACATCATGTTACATATCTTGTTATTGGTCTATTCTTAGACCACCAAGTGCCCCGGAGCCATAGGCTCGTGTTATAGATATAAAGTGTACCACATCAACATTTTTTCCCTATAATTCGTAACCTATAACTTAATACAAAACATCATCCCTCCATATAACTCAAGTTATAGGGACCCAGACACTATATATATATATATATATATATATATATATATATATATATATATAGGCTCCGGTTCCATTCGGAAGGTTTTTATTTTGAGAAGATTGAGAAATCTTCGTTCGAGCAAAATGATTCATGTTTTTTATTTGATTCACAAGTAAACATCATTTATGGTGAATCGAATCTATAAATCACAAATTTGATTCAAAATCATTGTTAAAATCGAGTTATCTCGATGATTCATTAAATTTTGCATGATGATTCAAGATTCTACATATATCGCAAAATCAAGAGATTTTTAACATTGATTCAAAAAAAATTACACATTTTGAATTTTAATTATATTAAAATGAGTTTTACGCTGAAAAACATGAATCAAAGTTAAAATCTATCGTTTTGAAAACCTTCTCAATCTTCTCAAAATAAAACCTTCTCAATCGATCAGGTTCTATATATATATATATATATATATATATATATATATATATATATATATATATATATATATATATATATATATATATATATATATATATATATATATATATATATATATATATATATATATATATATAAGGGCTTTATTTTCATAACCCTTTTAAGTCACGAGAATCATGAGAACCCCTCTAAACCAATGTGAATTTTTAAATATTAAAAATTATTATTAATCCAAAAGGGTATTATAGTAAAATGCAATTTTATATTGTTTTTTAATTTTTTTTAATTTAAATCCTGTTTTTAATATTCCTAGATTTTTTTTTTTTTTTTTTTTTTTTTTCGCTAGCATGATTCCAAAATAGTACAAGTACATATGTGTTTTCTCAAACAAAGATGAGGTGCATGTATGTTTTTAAATAATGTATATTTAAATATGTTACTAGTATGTAATCGTTTACATTTATTCTATCAACCTACTAATATTTTTGCCTAACAATTATTTTTTTTATGTTTGAAACACAAATCAAAGATTAAACCATTATAAAAGAAAAAATAAGATTCATGTACTTAAAGGTTACATTTCACTTAATTACAAGTACAAAAAACACATATGCAATAATTGTATATCTTAAAAATCACAAAGTATCTTCATGTATCGTATATCTTAAAAATCACAAATTGTCTTCATGTATATTTGTGTTCATACAGTTTTCGGTCATCAATGATATCATCATCTTCATGAATCTGAAACAAGCATGCACGAAAACAATTAAACCACAAACAAATAGGAAACGAAAATTAATCGTAATAACTATCATAACGCGTACGCACAATCTTGTGTGTATCAAACATAATTTTTAATTATAAACAATTATCACAGACATATGCACAATTCGTTAAAACATGTGTGCACGCATTCAAAGAACATATTGTCACTCCTAGAAAAAATAATAGCCAAGATTAAATACTTTTAAAATAAACTCAAAATAACATAACACATATGCACAATCTTAAACTAGCAAACACAAATAAACACGAGACTAATTTTTTTATGTATGCAAAACAAATATAATCCAAACACAAAACATATATGTTTTATACGTAAACATATAATCCAAACACAAAACATATATGTTTTATAATCCAAACTCAACATATATGTTTTATACGTAAACATATATGTCTAACAACGAATTACAATGACATATACAACCACATCATCACACAACTTAACATACCATTTTTTCTTAAATAAAAGTAAATAACATATAAAAGTAAATAAAAGACGAAATGTGCGATTGTGTGTAACAATAAGAAAAAAATGTGAAATTTACAATAGTGCGTTATACTAAACAAATTTGTCGGCTAGTGAAAATGAACAACATTTCAAACCAACATTCTCATGGTTCAATCGGTTAATACGGTTTTAAAATTCAGATTATAGTTTTTAAGTTTTATTTCAAAATGTCAATAAAAATTGTAAATGTACGCCTAACCTTATTTGTTCCATCCAAATCTTGCAAAACTTCATTAACCTTTTATCACGTAGATTAGAAGTTTGAAAAATAACAAACTTATAAAATTCTTTATAACAAACGTTTGATATAAAAACAATAGTAGTAAAAATACTTAACAAGGAATAATGGTATAAGAAAAAGGGTTTTTTTAAATTGTGTCTGGGGCACAAGTTAACAATTTTAAGATTCTTCATAAATTACTAAATTAATTATTATTCATTTATACTTTTTTTACCATACCAAAAATACTTTTGCAATTAATAAGACTCAGTTGACTCACAAATATTTACTTCCCTCCAAATATACATTCTCCCATTTTTGTTGTTGTACTCCTACCTGTTTTGGCGGCGCTTTTTGAGGGAAACTTTTTGTTATAAAATAATCTCATATAAACTAAGTAGCTTCGTTTGGACGATTACCATGCTTTTATTTCAAACAAATAGCTCTAAAATAAAAAGTCGATTCATGAAGTTTTTAAACGTCATGAAATTGTTAAAACTTTAATTTACTAATATACCCTCCAAACATTTGTTCACAATTATAGATTTGTCCTTTATGTCATTTTACATCTTATAATTACATTTAACCGCTAATTTACCAAACACTTTTATTAAAAAAGATTCATTATAGCTCATGTTATCAGATTTACAAGTTTATACCATAGCTTTAGAGCTTACAAATACTTAACCTTGGGCAACACTTCTCACATCTACCATCATTGACCACTTGAAGTACAAACTTTCATTAGTTAGCAAATTAATATTGGAAGAAAATCTAAACTAAAATGGTAGAACAATTGAACACTTCAAAAGATAAAAAACATTCTAACAAATCAAACATTGGCCAAAAGTAGCCCAAAAGTAAGCCAATCTATTTGAATAAATCAAACAGACAAGTAGACTAATATAAGAACAAATAACTTGATAAATGTCAATATTTAAAACTAAAAACTGGATTTAAGTTCTCATTTTCGAGGCAATCTTCTTCTTCTTAGCACGCCGTTGAGCAATACCGCTTGACGAGTAATATTTTCATTTTCCGGACAGCCACCAATATAATGACCAAGACACTCAGAGGCTACAACGCCTTACTTGTTTTGTAAGTTCATTTCCACCTTTCTGACGTATCTTTTTGGTCGTCCTTTGGTGTGGACTCTATGAGGACCGAACTAAATCGATTGAGATAGGACTAAGCTCGAGTTGTTTCAAGGGGTTGCGCACAACCAAAGTTGCTTCTTGGTGTGATGGAGAAGTGTCTTGAAGTTGAACCTCTTGTTTTCTCCAACGTGATAGCCAACACGTAGAAGGAATTACAAATCAATCTTTGTGTATAAAAACATTTAAAATATGACGACAAAGTATTCCAATAAATTCAAAATATTTGCAGCTACAACTAGCGACATTACCATCCCAAAATACCGTATGATGTCGAGTCGCTTGATGATGATTGACGATAAAAGTGGTGCAATTTTCTTCTTGGATTGAATATTGAAATGCTTTACCGAACTCATCTTGAAATTTTTTGAATGCATAAGGAGTCAAATAATGATGACCTTGTTCCTCCAACAGTGAGCGTGTTCTCAAGAACGACCCCCTATATTTCTCCAACATAGTGTCATGCGTTTGTTTTTGGTCAACATCTTCGATTGCAAGATCAACCTACATATTATAAATCCAAGAATAAATTAAGAACTACATAATGAATAACATATGGACTGTTAAAAAGTATTACAAATATATTAGTACTTACTTGTCTAACAAATTGATTTAAACATGTACGTGACGAGATAAATCTTTTTATAAAAGCATTTATACTTTCCGATCTCCCGGTAGTCGTCATGCCACCAAAAACGAAACCATGAAGATAAGCAGGCACCCAAAATTCTTTAATCTCATATAAGCCAACTACATGTTTATTCTCGTTTAAATTATACTTCGCGATAACTAATGGCCATTGTTGCTCAAATTCTTCAACGGTGTCTAATTTGTATAAGTTGTAAAATTCCGAACACTAATTTGAATACTCACTTCTTAAAATAGAATTAAACCAACCACTAAGCTTAGTGGTGATATGCCATATGCAAAATGCGTGTTTTGTTGTTGATATCTTATGTGCAATTGCTTCGCTCATCCATGGATCTTGATCGGTCAATATGGTTTGTGGCGGCTTACCCATAAGTAAAGTAAAATTCTGCGCAATTTATATAGAAGAGTAAATATAGAGATTTTTTTAAACATCTACAAGTCATTATATATATATGAAGAATGCACACTTGTATGATGTTATTATGATTATCATTCAGCGGCCTCCTGATCACGGGAGTCCGGGGCGCGCCTCGGTAGCAGGTCCGGTGGGCGGCCTCGGTGGTCTAAGGAAGAGCCCCCGGTCAGGTCGAATTGAAATTTTTATTTGGTACAAAGTGCTATGTTAAAACGCAATGAAAAATAAAATTCTCAAATTATGGACTTGTTTTTTCCCTTTGATTTAATTGATTCGATGATTGAAAGTTAATACCGCTTTTATATTAGTACTGTTGGTTATAGCAAATTAGTACTGCTACTTGAAGTTTTGTACTGCTTTTACATATTAATACTGCTAGTTAAAGCAAGTTGCTTTCATATATTAGTACCGCTGGTTATAACAAGTTAGTACTGCTACTTGAAGTTTTGTATTGCTTTTCCATATTAACACTGCTAGTTAAAACAAGTTGCTTTCATATATTAGTACTGCTGGTTATAACAAGTTAGTACAGCTACTTAAAGTTTTGTACTACTTTTACATATTAATACTGCTAGTTAAAACAAGTTAGTACTGCTAATTAAACTACATCAGAATAGTAAATATAGAGTTTATGTCTAAGAAAACAATCAAGTAATATAAAGATGTACTACATTAGAATAGTAACCAAGAGTACCTTGAAAATCCATCGAAATGTCTCTATTGTCTCGTTACGTAAAAGTGCACAACCAAATAATATCATCCTTCCATGATTGTCAATACCAACAAAAATCCCAAAAGGCATGTCGTACGCGTTCACCTTATATGTTGTATCAAATACGAATACATCTCCAAATTTTTGGTACCAATCAAAACTGTGGGCATGAGACCAATATATATGTTCTAACCTGCTTTCCCCATCAACTGTATATGTGTATTGAAAATTAGGATTTTCAATTTTAGTTTGTTTACAATACTCTAAGAGGTCTCTAGCATCATTTTTTGAGTGCATTTTATGGAATTTGTTAAGGAAATTATGAACATCCTTTATAAGGAAAGATAGTTCTCCATGCCTCACATTTCTTTCAAGTTCCATAACACGCATAATTTGTCTAACTGATAACCCCCCTTCTTTCAACATAAGTATACGGTTTTCATCTTCTTTTGTAATACATCGATAAGATGGAAGAAAACAAACCTCTTGTGTGGACAATAGTACATGGTTATGCTCCGCGACAAATCGAGTAACTTGCCATTCCTCCGAAAATATTTCGTTAATTCTTTTCAAATTAATACGCATGTGAGCCTTGCATCCACATATTAAAGGACCCCTATTTCGTTGTTTTTTAGAGTAGTTTACCACTTTTGCCTCCGGAGTTCCTTCACGATGACAGAAAATCCATTCATCTTTGCATATTTTTGTTAGAAAAGAAAAGCTTCTTCTTCACTAAGAAAGCATTGACCAATAAAAGGTGTGTTATCTTTATGGCTTTCAACTTCTTGTTCGGTTGGTACTTCATTCAAATCGAAAGATAGTTCCTCCCTCATCTATAAAAGGTACAGCATAAAAAGTTAACTAAGTTTTGGAAAGCAACTAGTCTAAATTTTGGAAGGATATATGACAAGTAAAAATTTGGAAGGTGAAAATGGAGGGAAAAAAGTACAAATTTTTTTTTGGAGAGGATGTATATTTGGAGAGATGACCCATGGCCCCAACAGTCCTATCATTTCTTTAGTTTTATTTATTAATTGCAAGGGTATTTTTGGTATGGTAAAAAAGATACAAATAAAATATATTTAATTTAGTACTTAAAGAAGAATCTTAAAGTTGTTAACTTGTACCACAGGATATAAGTTCAAAAACCCTAAGAAAAATAAGTAAAGAAATAGTACAAAGAAATTAAGAGAAGTTTTGCATTAAGTCCCATGTGACATTTTGAAACATGTGCAATGCAAATTTTTTTTCTCTATTTATTTTTAGACCAATTAAAAATTACCTGCACTTCGTCTTCCTCATTTAACCAACCTTGGCAAAAAAAAAATCTATATATAAACTTAACACCAGAAATTTGATTCCCTCGATTTACTTGATGCCCTGGGCGGTCGCCCAGCCCCAGGGTCGGCCCTGACTATAACAACAAGAGTAAACACATCATGGATCTTAAAATAAAACTCGAAACTTATATTAATCCCATCTCAAACGTCATCAGTCAACCACACAATAACTAATAAGATTCGAAACTTTGAACGAAACAAGATCTTAGTTTTCTTTCGGAGATGATAGATAGTTTTATGACCTCTAAAGATCTTAAAATCTCAGCAAACACATCAAAGATCATAAAATAAAAACAAATACAACAACATACTTACCCGAGACCTTGTACATAAGATCTTAGCCGTGACTTCAAATCTTTCTGAACTTCGAGGAATAAGAAAAGAAGATTGTTTTGCGTTTTTTTAAGGAGATATAAGGTGGCTGAGTTGTGAAAGAGAGATGAAGGAAGCGAGTAGTTTATGAGATTAGGGTTTGATGGAGAGTTTGTGAGAGAGAAGAAGATATAAATGACAACTGGTTCTCTCAAATCAGTTTTAGAGTAAGTACAGGAGGGTTTTAAAATTATGTCACGTAAAATTACATAAATGCCCAAATTCGAATAAATAAATATATATGGCTATTGTTTTATTTACGAAAATGCCACAATAATTTTCATCCATTGATCTTATCATCCTGAGATCATCCTAGGGTTCAAAGGGAGTTCTAGCAGCTCGCACTTACTGTGGTTCGAAAATAAAGTTACACTATATATATATATATATATATATATATATATATATATATATATATATATATATATATATATGTTGTTATTATGAAAGTTTCAGAATGAAAGAATGAGAAGGCATGTGGAGGTGACATGTGTCACCTTGCCACATCACCATACCCCACCCCACCCTCCCTCCCCAAAATTTTTTTCCCCGCTAAAACAAATTTTTTGGGGGCAAAAATTTTTTCCGCCAAATTTTTAATGCATCACGCTTATAAAGTTACCGCATCACAATCATGATTTTAGTGCATTAAGGTTATAACCTTGATTTTAGTGCATCATACTTGATGCACTTAACTATTAACTATAATGCAAGAACTTATAATAAAGATGCACCAAAACTTATTAGTGCATCAAGGTTATAAGTTATCACACACAATTATGATTTTAGTGCATTTAGGTTATAAATTCGCATCACGCTTATAAAGTTACCGCATCACAATCATAATTTTAGTGCATTAAGGTTATAACCTGATTTTAGTGCATCATAATTGATGCACTTAAGTATTAACTATGATGCAAGAATTTATAATAAAGATGCACCAAAACTTGTTAGTGCATTAAGGTTATAAGTTCTTGCATTACATTGTTATAAACTTCATCGCATCATAATCATGATTTTAGTGCATTAAGATTATAAGTTCTTGCATCACAATTATGATTGTGAAGCGATTTTTATCTTGTGATGCAAGAATAAATTTTGGCGGAAATTTTTTGTCCAAAAAAATTTTTTCATGGAAAAAAATTTTTGGGGGGGGGTGACACATGGCATGGTGATGTGCAAAGGTGACATATGTCACCTCCACATGCCTTCTCATTCTTATCATTATAAGAAACTTTTCATTTTAAACCTACCCTATATATATATATATATATATATATATATATATATATATATATATATATATATATATATATATAGTGTGAGGTTATTTTCATAACCAAATAAATTACGAGAACCTTGGTTATTTGGATGAATAACATGTGTGTTTACCACTTAGACAACAAGTTTTTTTGAATAATATGTAGCAAATTATAATCTATAAATGCCTACAACATATTTATCTTGATTATTAAAAATTACGATTGATTTTAACCTCATCACTTTCTATGATCATGATCAAGTCGTTTTTTTTTCTCACCTAGGTACGCCTCTTTTCTCTAAACCCTAATTAATATGTCATAATATCGAGCACATCCAAACGCCCACACTGTAACATGCATGTATTTTTGCCATGTTAACGACTTCGAGTAATATAAATTTTGAAATAGGTAATCCGGACAAGGTACCGAGCTCGAAAAAGTGGTCTCGAGTTTTCTTGACAAATATGAAAGCGGTCACAGATGTGTGTCGGCATTTGTTCTTTTTATACGATATTGAATTTTTTGTTCAAGTTTTTAACTTTCATTTATTCTTTTAACTTGCGATTATTGAATTTGGTAATCACCCATATTTCGTGGTCGCTCAGTTTCATCCGAGTTTAAATCTAGGCCAAGAAAACCTTCGCCCTTTTCTTAGGTACTAATCTTGTATTTTCTAGCTATAATGACACTAAGTCACATAATCGATCAAACCGAAACCCAATTGTCGATTCAATAAATTTTGGTATATTAATACGGTGGTTTGTATGTTATCTCGACGACGGTGGCTTCTAGCGATAGCTAATGGGCGGTTGGATGTGATTTTAAAGAAAAGTGTTGCCGCAAAACGAATGGTTTAGTCAATGGTATGTCGTGAGATTGCCACATCGCCTCGGTAATGGAAAGCCGCCGCCAATGGTATTCATATCAACGCAAATGGCAACGGTTCAGATGCATGAGACACGAAGCTATTCGTGTTGGCGTGGGAGTGGAGAGGTTTTGTTTTCTTATTTATGTTTGGGTTCAGATACCGCTAGGCTCATCAGATGTTTTTTTTTAAATGGAATGACCTTTGGATTAGGAAAAATACCAAGATGGAAATTTATCCGTGCACAAGGTTGGTTGCTATTAGTACTTGACGTGGTTGTTGATGTAACACCCCCTAAACTGAAGGGCATGTTGGCCTCGGCAAAATAGAAACATAATGGATGATGAACCATTTTGATTTTGTGTTCTCTTTCCAAACTGCAACACATGTCTAACAAGGTTAGCTATATATTACATGTCTTTAGAAAACTTTTCGTAAACATGGTGTTAAACTAATGGTTGCGAACGTTTATGTTATGTTGTAGTTGTAGATTGTGAGCTTGATAAGGGTTGGAAACTTTTGTTAAAAGTATTTCTGAAACACTTTAATCATGTTTGATACTGTTATAAGTTATGCATCCTCATACTATAAGTTATGTATACCTATTTTGATACGTGAGCAAAGACAATGTTGGAATACAAATTGTTATTTTGTTAAAACTAGAGAAAATTGTCAGTGATTCTTTTGTTAGTACACAAGGTAAGTTGCACTGTAAACTAGGGTTATTTTGTTTTGTTTTTCCTATGGTAAACTGGTGGAAAGATGCAGGGGACACCAATAGTTTTAACTCATATTGGTTATTATTTAGTGTAGTGCCTTATTGTTTACAAAGTTTTGTTAGTACACATACAGTGCAGGTAGGAGATATCACTTTAATGCATCATGCTAACTAGAGGTACCCCAACTTTAATCTGCGTAAAGTTGGTAGGCAGAACGAGACATCAATGAATGCTTTATTGTCTAATGATACTATGAATTTTGGAATGTAAGAAAGTGGTCCATATAGGCATAATGATGATAAGCAGGAAGAAAATGGCGGTCGGTGGTATTTTTCACGAAAAGAACTTGAAGAAAACTCCCCTTCCAGACCAGATGGCATTGATTTGAAGAAGGAGACTTATCTACGCATATCTTACTGCACATTCTTGCAGGAATTGGGTATGAGGCTCAAAGTGTAAGCTTATTTATCCCTTGGTTCTTTTATTTAAAATTAACATATGCTTATTAATGCCCATTTTTATAAGTTGTATGGACTTTGGGTAAGTCACTTCAAGATAATTAGTTACATGAAATGTTTTCCAATCACAATACATTTTTTTATCGCAGTTCTTGGTAACAGTTATAAGTTCATTAGGGTATTTAATTTGGCATCAACTTTCGATGTAAGGCAAGTAAACAAAAATGAACTTAAGAAGTTTTATTTGCGATAGGTTAATCGATAGGAGTCTTAGTTATATTTAGATCATGTTTTCTCGGTTACACAACATTCGGTTACATGATGATGCAAATGGTGGTAGCTCATGGTAGGCGTTGTGTTGAACGTGTTGTATTTGGTGATGATGTAACTGATGGTGGAGTGGATGATCTAGAAAAGATCACAAAATCTAAATCTTAACGTATGCACGGTGACTTATGAATTGATATTTTGCCGATAAAGGGGTATAGGATGTCCCTTTAAGCTGAGCATATTCGTGGACTTGAGAACAATTTCGAGAGACCAGAGAGCCTTGAGTACACTTGGCTGTAATTGTTCATTAAGTTTGTGTTCTTGAGATTTATGAGGTATTCTTTATAATTTAAGTACCATAATTACGTTATTAGTCCCGACGCAGCACGCGTTTCTTGGGACATGTCCCCGAAAGTATGTAACCAATGTTGAGTTAAATCTTTCTCCGGGACATGTCCCGGAATATGTAACCACCGTTGAGTTAAAATCTTCCTCGGGGACATGTCCCCCAAAAATGAGGCTCTTGTTGTGTGAGCTTTTGTCACCGACTTGTCCCCCGGGATAGTTGTAAATTGAAATATGCTTTTAACCTTCACGGGACATGTCCCCATTAAATTAATCGACCCATTATGCGTAATATTGTCGCAAAATGGTATTTTCAAATTTTTCCTAAATTTTCCGTAAAAATCTACAACCTGTTTTACCAATGTCACAACTCGCTTTAATATGCCAATCATAACACAAATTCGCTAAACATAATATCATATATACCCATCAATCGCTAACATAGTTATCCTCTTCCAAATCGCCAAACGGTTCCTAAACCGTTAACGCATGATCATCTACAAAACTATCCAAAACTACCTATCCGCAAATGGTCCAAAACTATACGTATAATCCATTTACGGAATCCTAGCACATAATGCACATAAACGACATAATAATCCATGTTATTCTCTCACAAACATATCCAAAACGTGTTAAAGTAACATAAATCGGCATCTCAAACCCCACTACCCCCATTACCGGTCCCGGTATCTCTAGACTCACCGGATGGAGTAGCACTGCATCCCGACCCACCCTCTTCGGATCCCGACCAACCCGTGGAGTAGCACTTGATCCCGGACGGATCAGATTCGCCCTCGCCAACCCGCAATGACCTCACAAACTCCATGACCGGTCCATCCGAATCACGTAGCGAGCTCCTCGGTCTGCTTTCGCGACTGCTTCCCGCAGTGAGGACACATCCGCCGTGATCACGAGGTCGGGTGGCGCTAAAGGTCTTCTTTACTCCACCGCCGTAAGACCGACCTACACCAGAATATGACCGCTACTGCTACCACCAATCACGAGACGAGAATCTCACGGTCACCATGCGGGTCCCATCGGAGGTTCTCTCTTCCCGCATCCGCATCATCTCGCTCTGCTTAGTTACAAAAACAAGAAAAGTAATATATAAGTCGTGATGCATTATATTTCATCAAAATGGGTAACTTTGAAAATAAATTTTACTTACATATCTAGCCTCGTGATACCGGGACTCAAAGATATCGCCCCTCATATGGTTTCGACGATAAAGCTCTATCAAGTCTCTCCAATCGCCTCATTCTCGTTGCTCAACCTGTTAGAAATAAAATCAATAACGACACACCCAACACCATGTATATATATAAATAAAATGATTAAATAGTTTCTTACAAAGTTATGGCGAATAGCGAAGATACGATCGAGATCCGTGAAGGCTAGAGCTCGTGTTCGCCATTCGGTTTTGTCGGTTCACCGAGATCTTCCGCTTTGGGGTTTGTCCAAAGCTTAACTGCGTGATTTTAAATTATAAAACTATTATATAAATGAATTATTATTATTATTATAAAGTGTCGATCCGTAAATTTACCAACGATCCCAATCCTCTTGCGTCTTGTTCTCCGGACGCTTTCTTTTGATCTCCTCAATTTTCTCCACACCACATGTCGCCGTAAAGTTATCTTTTTGTATCTATATTTGTTGTCGTCGATCGCTTCGGAGATAATACCGATATCTGTCAACAATCTGCTCTCCATTCGGGCCGACAAGTGTCCGCCGAGATCAAAGTAGTCTTGCAATAAAATATAAATAAAAAATATACAAATTTAAATAAACAAACAAGTTTGAATAAATAAACACAATAAAGTCTAATGAAGACATCCACCACAGTGTGGGTATAGTTTTTCGTTGGCGGTGGCAAGTAACTCCTCATACTCATTACGTTGAGGAATTGCGTCGTTACTTGTCTCGCCAATATTTCCTTGAGTTGATCATCCGTTCGCTTTTCGGACCAATATCATGAAGGAACTCAACCATGTCACTCATCCTGTGGTGTCTTGTGTTGTGTACTACTGTTCGCCATCCTACCACCATGATTATACCATTTCGTATAACTATGGTCCCGACCATTACATGTGTATGTGGTCAAACAAAATTCATGCTTTATCCGGTTTATGTTTAAACAACGAGCACATGGACATTTTATATTCCCATCAATATTCACCAAGGGCTTGCAATAGTTATGTAAAGCTTTAAGACCAACTAAAAATTCTCATGATGCGTGCTAGTGAGACCCAACTTTATCAATTGGCATAACTGCTTTAATGAAGCAACAAATAATTATATAGACTTAAAATGTTCACAAAAATCTACACGTAAACACATAAAGGTGGAATTACCGGGCCATGCTTTCTTCACCTAATCCAACTATGGAAGGAAATCTAACCCATTTTTTGAATGTTTCGTCTCAATTAAGAATGAATGCGTATAATTGAATTTATTATTTGAGAAAATTTGGCAAGATTTCCTTCAACTCCCCAAATATGTATATTAAAGACATATTCGTAGGAGTAAAGGGAAACACCGTCGAAATTTTCACAAATAGTAAATCAATTATACGATTCATATCCTAAGTGAGACAAAACATTCAAAAGCGATCCCAAATTAGACTTTCCAAATTAATTTAATACATTAATTTTTGACGGTTTTCTATGGGATGATTAACTTTGGACGGGACTTTCGTAATTAATCACTAAATTCCTAAAATCATTTACAACAGCTCAACACATAAACGACATTTCACGTGTATTAAGTGAACAACTTAACAAAACTACACGCTTCAGTATTTTGTTCATTTCACGTGTATTAACAGCAACGATTAACAAAGTTAGACAAAAATGTTAGATATAAGATTTCACAAACACACTAAACCATAATCACTATGGGCGTACAAGATGTTTAGAGAGAAAGTTTTAGAGAGAGAAAGGGAAGAGAGTTGGAACTATGTGAAACAAAGAAAATGGTATTGAAGCCCAACCCTCACCTTGGGAGGTAGAGATATTTATAGTTTCTTACAAACAAACGCCACCTACGGTCGTGGATCGTGCATACAGCTGGTAAAGACCCGTCCGCCCTCCACGGTGTTACAAGACAAATAACTTAATAATATAACTAGACTACGATCACGAGCTTTTAACGAATACATATACTTGAGGCACGAGAGGTCACCTCAATTTACAATGAATCTGTAACGGATATTACATTAGATTGCTCGAGGATTCTTGATTAAGTCCTTTGCTCAAGAGCTCATAGTCTTTGATTCTTCATGTTTTGCATGTTTGGATAATTCAAGTGGAGGTCTTTAACCGATCCACGTGATGATGAGTTTTGAGCCAGCGTTGAGATCATCAACTAACATAAATCTTTGACTCTTTCATTGTGGTGTTGCGACTTTTGGACCGCATGCTCACATTCGGATCATGATGTATTCTCATCGAGTAGCGGAAGCATTTATTGATTCATGATATTGGCAAGATCGTAGCAAAAGCATGGAGTGAAAATATCGAGTCATCGATGCACTAATCATGATTTCTTCGAGATGAATGTGTTGAGTGAGCATGCGCTTATGGATTGACCGCTTCATTCGATCAACCGCAAACGTAGGGCGTGCACTGCACACAACAGCTAGCAATAGCGCACGAAGTGTCTTTGATCACTTCGCTGAATCGAGGTACACGCCCACGGTTCCCGTTGATCGCGACACGTATTGCTCGTGATCGCATAATTCAAGAATTTCCTTGATGTGGTTTCGCAATGCCTAGTCGTTCTAAAACCGAACGCCTCAAAGAAGACAACACGGAGCGAAGTGAACCAAATAAATATGATTTCGATTGATGAAAAGAGTTTTGAAAAACAATCGTATCGCTCAATAGAAATTGTTTTTGCAATACAACGAAGGTTTTAATGAAGATCAATTATCAATCATAAACACCTTTTGATTTGAAATATTCATGACACGGTCGATGTGCTAATAAAAAGGGTTTTTTTAAGCACAACGACCGGCTTTTTTCAAAGGTATCCGTCAATCCATAACCCTGAACCGTGATTGTTTCAAAAGATTGAATCGCCCATTGTTTCGTTCAGCTTGTCACATGATTGATCTATTGAATATATCTTACATGCCACCTACCAGAGCTTGTTTGATCTCGCCTCGTAGGCTTTCCATCTTCATTGTGAATATGTTTACATATCACTCGGATATTCAGCAATACCACAAGGATAATGCGAGGACTCAGATATAATCTCTCTTTCCACATTGTGTGAAATGTAGAGTCTTCATTGAAAGTGTCCTAATGAGATGTATTGATAATCTCGTGGCTCTAGACTCAATTTGTGCATATTTGGTTCCTATTTCGGAGACTAGGGAGAGGGTCTCCTTCTTCAATATCAACATTCTCTAAGAGAGAGTCGATAGATAATGTCGGTTCCCCGTGAAAATGAAACAAGCCCTTATAAGAGGAACTTGAGTGGTTTGGGAGGTTGAAGTGCGATGCGTCCTTTGGGTCCATGACGTCTTGTCTTCAATACCGATGTTACCATGGTAACCATCGAGCATATGAATTGAACCCGGTATCTTCCCTAAGGTTGAATAATTGGAGGGCTATTTGTTTTCACCCTTTCTCATTCAATTCTTTTTCATTCTTCAACCCGGTGCCATCGAGACTTCATAACTAGAACCTTGTTGGGTTTATTCCAATACTAGCTCGGCCTTAGTCCGCACTCTTCCCATATCTCATTTTTCTCCTTTTATCATCATACCTAAGGACTTCTACACTAACCGGTGGATTGTCCTCGGTAGATCCCTCGATTCTGGCGGATCATGGGACCTCAACCTAACCTTATCATCCTTTTATCACCATGCATAAAGTAAAGTTGGTCGGTCTTTTAGTACAGTTCTTAGCCTTTGAAACCAATTGAAAACCATTTGAAAAATCAATCAAGATACTTGTGATATAAAATCAAAGCATTTTGTATCTCAATTGTTTTGATATTTTAGAAATGCTCCCCCTCAACATATGCATATAATTCATAAATTTTTTAGCACATGGAGGCAAGAGATCTTGGAATTTGTTAGATTAAGAATGAAAGGTCCAATCTTTTGATTAACAATTTCTAAAATGATCATCATCACTTCCCAATCAATTTGAGTAGATAACATTTTGAGGAAGGATGAGGTTTTCAAAGGTTTGCTCCCCCTCAATATGTGCCTCGAAGTTTGAAGGGTTTTGCACATATTAGAAGGAACCGCACATTGAGACAATTCAATCACGCTTCAATAATTTAAGGTTTAAAGTAGATGCTCCCCTCAACATGTGCATGGAAAATTTGAAATCGCTTTGTCACATGCGGGAGGAGAACTTGTACATCCTTATAAAACCATTTATCGAATTATCAGTTTAAATCCAATTTAAATCACAAATTCTCCCCCGATCACAATTATCAAATCATTTGAGAATTGTGATCTCTATAGATTTAAATTGATTTTGAAAGCTTTTAAGGAGAATTGTGACATGATTATGAAAGACGTTTTCACTGATAAGGATCGAATTTTGAGACTTTAGACTCCACGTATTAAACATGCTTGAATATCTTTTGAAAACTTAATCATAACCACGGTCTGGTACCATTGTTTGAAAAATACACTTTTTAATTTAATTGAAAAATCATTCTCCCCCTCAATCAATGACATAAGTTGTTGATTGAGAGATAGATATTTTTGACAACCGTTAAGTACTGATGATTTTCAAAAATAGATTCTGGGTAATTTTTCAAAGCAATTAGTTTCCATTAGATAGTGAGAAATTGTTTTTATAGACTCGAGCATGAGATTTGAAAACAAGATAAAGCATGGCTCGTTCTTTCTTTGAAAAGCAGGTTCTTGCTGAAATGACAATAAACCACCATTTTTCTCCGCCTTTTTTTTTTTTTTTTTTTTAAAGAACAAAAACTATGTGCATTCAAGATCATCTAAAACCCGTGACATTCCTAGAATGTCAACACAAAGTTCGTAGATGATATCGAATAAGGTAAACATGACAAAATAACAATAATTTTGGAATTTTCAAGATTTTCTCATTTTATGGATTTTGGGAATTTTATATTTTTATATTTTCTTTTGTGGGTTTTTCAAATTTTGTATTTTGCTTTTTGAATAAATATATACAAGGAGATAGATGAAGAAAGACCTTTACTCCTCGTCTTCCTCTTGAAGGCGCTTGAGTGTTCCGGTTGTAAACTCTTTAGACCAAGGCGTGGAAGGATAAACTCAAAGCGTTCTCGAGGAAGAGTTTTGGTGAAGATGTTCGCTAATTGGTATTCGGTCCTCACAAAGTAGAGTTCCACCACACCTTTTTCCACTTGTTCCTCGATGAAATGATGTCGAATGTCGATATGCTTAGCTCTTGAGTCTTGAACATTGTTGCATGAGAGCAATAGCACTTTTATTATCACAAGATGCAGAGGGATTTTGTTGAATTCAAAGCCATAGTCGATTAATTGAGATCTCATCCAAAGGATTTGAGCATAACATGATGACATGGCTATGTATTCACCTCTGTAGAGGAAATAAGTACTCATTTGCTTCTTTGACGACCAACTCACAAGCTTATCACCCAAAAACCGAGCACCTCGGATGTACTTGACGAGTATCTTGACACCGCATGATGCGCATCGCATATCTTCGTTAGTGACATACGGTGTCCTTGGTGCAAAGTCCCATGTTGATGGTACCTTGGAGTACCGAAGACCCGTTAACCGCTTGTGGTGCTTTTGGTAGCTTAGCCCGGTATCTAGCACACATGCATACAATGAATGTAATATCAGGTCTCTTGGTGAGGTACATCGAGGATCCGATCATGCTACGATATTTCGTTTGGTCTACCATGATCCCCGAGTGGTCCTCATCCGGTTTAGTACGCTCAATCATGGGAGTGTCAAGAGGTCACTAGAATCAAATCCAAATTTCTTTAAAATCTCATTTGCATATTTAGATTGATTTATAAAAATGCCTCGGGACTTTGTGAAATTTGTAATCCCAAGAAAATGACATTTGACCCATCATTGACATTTGAAATTTAGAACCCATTTCATTTGAAAATCGGTCACACTCATTGGGGTGAGTCGAGGCAAAGATGATATCATCAACATAAATTTGAGCGTGAATTAAATGTTTGCCTCGACTTCACGGTGAACAATGTTGGATCAATCGCTCCTTTCTTTGAATCCGGTAGATAGAAGAAACTTTGATAGCGTATCATACCAAGCCCTTGGAGCTTGCTTTAAACCGTAAAGAGCCTTCTTCAAACGATAAACGTGAGTAGGATGCTCAGATTCACAAGCCTTCGGGTTGGCCGACGTAGACTACTACTTTAAGATCTCCGGATTCGTAAATGCCGTCTTTACATCCATCGACAGACTACCATGTTCTTACTTGAAGCATTAGCCAAGAAGATTACGATTGCCTCGATGCGAGCAACGAGAGCAAATGATTCTTCAAAGTCAATACCCTCCTCCCGACGGTATCCTTTTGCAACCAATCTAGCCTTATTCTTTAATACATCGCCATGCTCATCAAGCTTTAATTTGAAGATCCACTTTAGAGCAATGATCATAGACCTGATCTGGGCGGTACTAATTCCCATACATCAAGTCGATCAAACTCATGAATTTCTTCTTGCATGGCATTGAACCATTGTCTTCATTCATAGCGCTTTTAACATCTTTTGGTTCGACCTTAGAGTACGGAGTTGAAGAAGCACCATAAGGCATCGGTTGCAAGTTATTTTCGTGTTGATCTTGGACGAGAGGGTTACCAATGATGTTGTCCAATGGATGATCATGAGTCCATTTCCTAAGGTGTTCATGTGGTTGTTGTTGAGGAACCCGGCGTGGTGAGTCGATTTCTCCCGATGTAGATGGTTCGATGATGATTCGGGAGCAAATATATTTTCAAGCGGAGCATCTTCGTGGAGTAGCAAAGGATTAACTTCATCATTGATACCGAAACATTTCCATGATGTACACTCGATGATTGATGATTTGTTGATGAGACGATGATGGCGAGGCGCTTCGACTCAATGATATTGAGGCGAAGGATTGACTTCATTCACTGGATAGGAGTAGCCTCGTTGATGGATTTGACATTTCATCGGCATTTGGTTCATAGTGTTCATCGAACATTGGATCAAACAATTTCCTTAAATCATCTTGATGGAGGTACATATGGAGCAGCTTTGGAGAGGATTTGGTACAAGGGATGAACCAATGGGACTGTTTTGAAGTGTGGGTCCGAGCTGGATTTTCCAGAGCCATATGACCGGTCACTCATCAAACGAACGTGAATTGTTTCCATGATATTTCGGGTTCTTTTGTTGTAGATTCGTATCCCTTTTGTTTGGTGCATACCCTACAAATACTCCAATGTCCGCTTTAGCTTTAAGTTTGCTCGAGTCTTGGCCCTCATTAGTTGGATAACACAATGCACCAAACACACGAAGGAATGAGAGATTAGGTTTTCGTTGTGGACAAGTTCATATGGAGTTTTTCCATAAGCGGTGTGAATCGTGGATCGATTTTGTGTGTAGCATGCAGTGGCAATGGCTTCAAATTTCGTAGAAACATTGGAACCTTTGAGTAAATCAAGATTGTTTAGCGGCTTCCACAAGAGTTCGATTTAGTCTTTCAACTACACCGTTCGTTGAGGAGTTCGTGGAACACTTCTTTGATGGTGATTCAATACTTTCATAAAACTCACCAAGTTGTCGTTAACAAACTCGGTTCCATTGTCATTCGGATAATTACGATTTGTTTTGTTAAGTCGAACTCGCATTTGTTTGATGAGTTTGATGATGATATCTGAGTTTCATCCTTTGTCCTTAAGAACTTAACCCGGTGAATCTAGAGTAATCATCAACCACAACTAGCACATATTTCTTCCCAAAGATATTCTCAGCCTCATTGGTCCACATAAATCCATGTGAATTGTATGAAGAACTTCGTAATTGAGTTTGTAGGTTTGGGTTTATGGGCATACTTTTGCTTTTTCCAATTGGCATCTTTGAACAAAGATGATCCTTTTCATACTTCAGTCTAGGTAAACCTACCACTAAGTCCTTTCTGGAGAGATCATTGATGGTGCCGAAGTTCAAGTGATTGAGACGACGATGCCATAACCATGACTTTGTTTTCGAAGCCTTTGACAACAAGCAAATTGGAGAAGACTTCATCATGTCTTCGATAGAGATGGTGTATAGATTTGAACCACGTGTTCCTCTTAAAAGTTCCTTACCATCAAGTTCTCTAACGAAACAAGTATGTTTTCTGAAGGCTACTTCTAGATCGAGTCACGAATTAACCAGAGAGAAAAGGTTATGACCAAGACCTTCCACATAATATACCCGGAGATAACACTATCACCAACAACATAATCTCCATAACCCATAATTGCACGAAATGATCATTCCGAATCTAATCGTCTCGATGAATTTGCTCACGGTTCATGAGCGCGACCGGTCTCGATCATATGCTTGGAGCGGCTGAGTCCGGTACCACGAGCGATTTGAGCGATCTGCGGTTGAACATAGACAAGAATGGATAAGCTGGATAATTGGGATCCCCATGTAAGAATGGGTTCCATTTGGTTAGTAATTGTGATTGGAACACCCACATCGAAATAGAAACATTCATATAAGAAGTAGAAGCAATGGAATCATTAGGAATAGATGCGGTGCTAGTGTCCGTGTTGACCTATTCAAAGTATGTTCACTTCTTAAAGGAATAGTTCTACCGATGAGCATCCATTTTCTAGTGGGCATTGTTCTAGCATTGAGGACAGAATCGATTAGCCTTATGACCAACGGTATCCATTGATAACCTATCTTACTAAATGTTCTTCCGTGGGTTTCCTTTGCTTTTCTAACTTTGTTTCGCTTTTACCTTTTATCCTTCTTAGCTTGATTCTTAACATTAATAGTTTTAGCGGGCATTCGATAGCATTAGACAAATCATTCATACCACACTCGGGATTAGTAACGAAACTACACAATCATCATTACAAGTTTTTCCAAAAGTAGCGAGAATTGAATTAATTACGACGCTTATAGCTAATACTAGAATCAACACGATTCGTTTTATTTAACTCAAACTTAGTGTTCTAGGGTGATCTTCTACTCTCTTCCAATGCACATTTTAGCTTGCGAGGTCCTATCATTCCTTGTATTGTCTTGAGACTTTGACACCTTGCTTTAATGTCATTGATTACTCTGTAGGGAATGGGAACATTAGTTGGTTTTGCTACTTTATGCATTTCTGTTTAGATGTCTTTGGGATCCGAGCTGTTTGAAGGCACATTAAAGTTCACTTTCTTAATACTAGAAGTCTTTGGGTTTTGAGCTCTGAGAGGCACACTCGAGTTCACATTCTTAGCACTAACAGATCTGAGTCTCGAACTGTTTGAAGGCACACTAAGGTTCACATTCATAATATTGGGCATTGAATGACTTGCATGCTTGGCACTAGGCATAGAACAAGGTATCAAGGATTGACTTGCTCACCTAAGGTTTTAGGGCATATTGTAATTAAGCATTCTAGAAGTTCTTGAGATCGTTTGGCATATAAGCATGCATGGCCAATTGCATTATCATCTGGTTTCTCTAGCTTATCCTCTTCTACAATCTCACGAGACATTCTAGGCGTCCTTGAGGTATGAGAAATATGTTTGAATCGCAAGTTTGTTATTCCTAAGATGAGGAGGAACATATTTCCTGCAGACAAAGCATATTTATTATAGACATGCACATTTGAAGCACCATTCTCCCCATTGGTCATTGGCATTTTCCTTTTACGACTCTTAAGATTCTCAATTTCCTTTTGCAACGAGGTTATTTTTTTGTTATTTTTGTTACGAGTGACTTTAATTGACTCAAATAACTCATTGAAATGACGTTTAACCTTTTCATTTTCTTCTAGAAAACTCTCATTTTCCTTTTGTAAGGCATTAACCAAGTTTTGAAGATGAAAATTTTGAGAATTCCGAGAATCTAAAGGAGGAGGCATTTGGGAGCCAGTCACATTGTTCTTTTCACCCTTTAATTGAGAGATTTGGGCTTTCAACTTTCTGATCGTGTTACAGTGAGCTTGAATCTGTTCGTCACGTTTGTTTAGTTCAAAAGCGCATCAAACTCGGAACATCCGAGGATATCTTGATGTTTGAGGTTTTAACATTTTCTTTAAGATGTTGATATTTTAGTTGCAAATCAAAATGTTCAACTTCTAGCTTAGAAAAATGTTTTACCAAATTATCGTGATCATCCTGTTCAATTTTATCACTTAGTTTAGGTTTTTGATTTCAAGCTCAATGACACGATCATGGGAGACTTTCAGCATAGCAGATAATTCATGAAATTGAGAAGCGATAATAGAGCAATTAGTAGCGAGATAAAACACATCTTGAGAGATACATTCAAATCGATTCTCATTTAAGGTATCAAGTTCTTCCTCTCAATTTCATTATATTTTAATGCCCGCTCATAGTCACTAACTTCAATTATCATTGCATCAAATTCTTTTTCCATCCCTTTAATATCTCGTATCCATCCCTTTTTAAGACTCTCAAATTGATCTTTTAATTGTTTAAAGAAAGGCATGACTTGATTAAATAACATTCTTTTGTTTGTTCAAAACCCTTTCCCCTTGATTATCCCAGTGGGTGTGATCCTTTTCACAAGTTTTCAAAATCGACAAATAGTTGAAAAATCACATATTGGTGATTAAGGTCTTGCTCTTAGTGGCAATAGTTCTAGGAACTAAATGCATTGGTGTATTGGGAGGATACACGATCGCTGCTGAGCATTCTCTAAGGGAGGTTTGTTTCAACAATATTTTCGACTTTTGTATCTAAGCCCTTTTTCCAAAACACTTGTTCAGGTGTTAACAAAGTTTGAGGCTTAAACTTGTTTAAGGAAATCCAATTTTCCTTTTTGTAATCATGGGGTTTAACTATTATGTTTTGCTTTTTGCTCTCAGGATCGTTAAGCTTCTTATCCATTTTCTCCCTAGATGCATCATCTAATTTTCTATCTTCCTCAGTGCACACAATGCAACTAGGTGTTTGTCTAGGTTTAAGAATCTCATTGCCATCATATATTACATTTTGGCAGCCTTTGCAATCTTACCGTACTCGGGGTTGGGTTTATTAATAATGGGAACACTATGCTTATCGCTTAAAACTCTATGCTTAGTGATCAGTGAAGCGATCGAATGGTATTTCCTTGTACGCACAACTTGTTTTCAAGTTTGTTTTTCAAAGTTTTAGATTAGAAAACTCATTCAAAAGTTTTGATTCCTTAGCATGAAATTCTGTTTAAGCACTTTAACATTATCTTGAAGTTCTTTCTTTTGTACTTGATTTTAGAGAGCTTTTCTTGTAAGGAGTTTAACTCTTGTTTTAATACTTCTTCTGCGAAGTTACTTTTCTAATAATTATACGCATTTGGACATCCATTTCCTGCTCACGTGTGGTCAACTCAAATTTAGCATGTTGTTCATAAATAGCAACACGTTCTTTATAGGCAATAAGTTCGAGAGACAACAGATTATCAAGGGCACATGCGGTATGTTCATTAAAACATAGTCATCATTGATCGGAAAATGCATTACTTGGTACAACCTCACTTTCATTTTACTTACATATTGATCATATGGGACAATATTGCTATTACCTCATAATCAATATCGATTCATAAGTCTCAAGAGTTTGTACTTCATTATGCATCTTTCGCTCATCAACCTCATCATATAGTTTTAATACCTCAGAAATGATTGATTCTTTGGATGGACTAGCTTGCTATGGTGAGGGGACCTTAGGAGAGACCATTGGAGAGATGTTGGCCATGAAAATTGTTTGTGCAGTAGGTTCATCATCGACGTCAGAGTCGTATGCATCACAGTCGGCGACTTGGAAGGCATTCGATGATTATGACCCATCTCACGAATTGGTTGTTCATCAACATCGGCATCATAAGTCTTGGCATTCCCTTGAGAAGAAACAATAACTCTTCATCCAAAGCGACTCCATTGTCACGAGCTTGAACAAGCAACATCTTATCCACAAGTACTTTGCTTGTCCTTGCAATGTGTCCTCACCGCCACGTTGTAGCATTTGATCGACTTTGCTTGTCCTTGATTTCCATTCCTTCCCCAATACGATTTGCCACATATCCTCTACCACCCACCTCTCCTTGTTCATACGCTTTCTTGAACTGGTTGTACCATAACCTTCCCATCTCGGCGGTGGCTTGATTGTGTGGATTGGATCTTGTTATGAGGTTGTTGTTATGTGTGGGAGAGAGTTCATGTTTTGACTAATCATGAGAGCAGGTTGATTAATGAAGTTTCCAGCGTGTGCATCAAGATCGACTTGTTTGAACATTGTATCGGGAATGAGTTTGTGATTACCATTACCCATGGGTATAACTTGAGATGCCTTGGTGGTAATTCCAATGTTTGAGTAGAAAGCGGTTGAATCATTTGATGAGCTTGTCTCTCCACAGTTGGTTTTGAGCGATCAAGAATCCTTTTTTCAAACATAGCATGTCTCTCATTACGAAGAAGGAAAGCATAGAGTTGCTCATAGTTCGTATTCTTCAATCCTTTGGTTAGTTTCACGTAGGTGACAAACTTGTGCCATTCGGGATTCATGTTGTTCACAAACTTTGAGTTCGGTGAATGTTTGGCATAGTCATTCCGATGTTCCTCATGTCATTAACAAGCTTGTGGAATCTCGTAATACTCATAGACACCTCATCCGGTTTCATCTTGAAGTGCTCAAATTCATCATAGAGTTGTGATTCTCATCTTCCATAGTTAATTCGAACTGAGATAAGCATCTTGACATTATCCCATACGACCTTTGCTTCGGTGTTGTGATTGATAAGCTTGTAGATGTCTTTTGGAAGACCTTGCGATTATAATGTTAGAAGCCCTTTATATCTCGCATCGAATCTCTTTTCTCCTTATCAATGAGCTCATCATATGTCTTTAGTGCATCTATTCCATAGATCATTGTTCCATCTGCTTGTTGTATCAATCAAGTCTCTAGTAGTCTCAATCTGATAAGGTCCTTCATCGATTGACTTGAGAATGTTGACTCCGTTTTCTTTTCCCAAACAGTACAATCGGATTCGTTGTGCCCATGAGTCATAATCCGCCTGTCGAGCATAGGTAGGCGTGTATTCGATCCCCGGCAGGCGTCCTCGCCTACGGAAGAAACAATAGTAGGAACGATGTTTGCCATGATTACAAGTTCTACGGGATTTTACTATTCTTTGATTAAACCGGGAAATTGATTCTTTCACGGGATTTTACTAAACCAAAAGAACAACCGTAAGAATGTATCACGAAGAAGTAACAAGTCTAAATAGACAAGTAGCTAAACACTCAACTCGCTTAGTAATCAACTCGCTAAACAACCAACTCGCTCAAAGGAACAAGTCGCTTAAGGAATCAACTCGCTAAATAGCAAGTCGCATTAGTATCAACTAGCAACACAATCAACTCGCTTGATGAAACAAGTCGCTAAATATTGACTCGCTTTAGTATCAACTCGCAACACAATCAACTCGCTTAAAGAAGCAAATCAACTCGCTTAATAGCAAGTCGCAAAGCACAACCGCTTAACCACCAAGTCGCTTAAAAGCTTAACTCGCTAAGTAGCCAAGTCGCATACAACAACTCGCATCCGGTAACAAAGCAACTCGCTCGAAGAAATGTGTATCCGAGACTCGACTCGCTTTGTACAAAGTTCAAATATAACCACTTTATCAATAAAAAACAACCAAACCACAATGATTTAAGCCTTCCAATTCAAAACATAAACACATATGATGATCCTAAACACAAAAGTACAAGCAAAATTTAAACTTTAACACTAGAACTTGTCCAAATGAATCAAACTCTTCTAAACACTTAATACCCCAAAAACCTTATGAAATCCACCAAAACAAATAGCATGAAAGATGAGTGATCAAACCATGGCTCTTGATACCAATTGTTAGATATAAGATTTCACAAACACACTAAACCATAATCACTATGGGGCGTACAAGATGTTTAGAGAGAGAAAGTTCTAGAGAGAGAATGGGAAGAGAGTTGGGAACTATGTGGAACAAAGAAAAATGGTATTGAAGCTCCAACCCTCACTTGGGAGGTAGAGGGTATTTATAGTTTCTTACAAACAAACGCCACCTACAGGCCGTGGATCGGGCATACGATGGGCAAAGACCGTCCGTCCTCCACGGTGTTACAAGACAAATAACTTAATAATATAACTAGACTACGACTACGAGCTTTCTAACGAATACATATACTGGAGGTGACCGACTCTTTAACAACTGAATTTTCTAATTCCTAACAAAAAAACATACCGATTGTGGTCTTGGCTCTTGGCTAGCTGGTCTCGGCTCTCAGCTCTCGGCTGGTCTCGGCTCTCGGCTGGTCTCGGCTCTCGCTGGTCTCGACTGTAAAAATTAAACGACCCTTTAGTGGTGCAAATGATTTTTTTTAATTTTAAATACTAAAAAACTATTGAAATCTACTACCAAATATCTAATAAAAATATTTTTTATATTTTTATGATTTATATATACGCTAATAAACAAAGGATACTCAATATAAGCAAAGGATACTCAATATAATATACGATATCATGGGGCATTATAGAAACACGAAGACTACCATATAACCAAGTATTATCCTATAAAACAACCATATAACCCGTAGCAGCTTCTCAAGTTTCCTACCATTCAGTTTCCAAGTACTATCCCAAACATCCCTTTAGTGTCACAAAGACTTAAGTTTTGGGATGACAAGTCGATTTCAAAAGGGACTACTACTACTACTACTACTACTACTACTACTATTACTACTATTACTACTATTACTACTATTACTATTATTATTATTATTATTATTATTATTATTATTATTATTATTATTATTATTATTATTATAAACATCACTTTCATTAGAACCAAAACCATAGGATTACAAGAAATTGGTGGGGAGCCTCGAAACAATGGGCTCCCACACCTTAACAATAGCAAAACTAATCCCATCGAAGATATGAGTAGCGACGCGCCCCAATATCTTGAGTTATAGAGAACACGGATCCGTTTAAGTAAGGTCACCGCATATCTCGCCTCAAGTTCCCCAAAGAGAGAAAGAGAGGGATGAACCCGTATCTAATATTTGCACATTTAGCTCACATTACTTAGCGCTTGCGTTTTGCGGCATCAATCACCACACCACTGCATGCGAAATCATTCATACCGGTTTGCGTGAGGAGGCGATCCGTCGAATCGACACATCGTCTCCGCCTTCATCCCAAGAATAGAGCAAGATATCCGCTGGTCGTAAGATTTGCTCCCTTTCTCCACTCAACCCAATGTCGACCTCTTTACGAATCGAGACCCCAGATCGAAAACATATGTCAACCAAAGTATCGCGCACTATGTTGTGCCGATGTTTAATATCAATAGTGCTAGTACACGATACAGCATGGTCCCCGTAAATGTCCCCCCTGAAAACCTTGGAGCAAGATGAGCATGGCATCTAAACAGAGAAAAGGGGAACGCCTAGCCAAAAACATAATATACACCTGTAAGTTCTGGCATTCATAGTCTGTCCAAGTCCAGATATCGGGACCACCCTAAGCGATCGGCGTGTAGTCCTCTTTTGTGACCTCCATTGAGCCATTTGTCTGGGGATAAGCAAAATGTAGATTCACCATTTGGGTAACACGTGTGAAATATATATCGCCAATTTCTTCATGAGTTTGGGGCGTGATTTCATCCGGGCTACTCGGAAGGTCAATTTCCATTTTCACATTAAAAGCGCCAAGGCCTCTTGAAAGAAGGTCCGGAGGTTCTGATGTCGAATGTCCGAGGAGCTTAGTGCAGTAGTTTGGCGATTGAAGTCTAGATGCAAGGAAAGCATAATTCAAGGCGTCCCGGTGAGTATCGTAAGCCCCCAAATGTAAATGGCGGTGGCCACGCCTCCATTGCCCGATCTCCGAATCCAGGCCCAACGGCGGTAACAATACGTTCGAGGGAAGAACGCAGCCCATCAAAAGCAACTGAGCATGCTCAAAGAACCTAGGAGAACATGTGCAAGCAGAGAAATATAACTTTGAAATCTGCGGCACAAGCACGAAGGAGCAACAACTCACATTGGGGTCCCTAAGCCTAGCAACGACATCCATGAGCTCAATAGTTTTAGTAACCCTTTATAATAATAATATTATTATTATTATTATTATTATTATTATTATTATTATTACTACTACTACTACATAGGTCCAAATTGTTGCGAGTTGGCTCGACTTCCCACCAAAAAACGTAGCTAAGAATTCCACAAAAACATGGCGCAAGAATTCCACAAAAACATGGCCAAAAATTCCCACCAAAAGCTACCATATCGCTCTATATATCAAATAAAGAATACTTGAGATCTTATCCCACCAAAAGCTACGGATCTTATCCTCAAAACCACTCAACCTCACAACCTCTTATCTTCACAAATTTCAAACACGAGATGGAGCCATTTAATCCTTTTATGTGTTCTTGTGGAGAAGGAAATATAAAATTAAGAACATCACATAGAGATTATTAATTTGGACGACAATATTATGCATGTCCTCTGTTAAAGGTGAACAATCATACATTTCTTATTTATGTAAATATACAAATAATTGGGTTGTAATCGCTTATAATTTTCTTATTATGTAACACCGGAGAAAAGATAATGGGTGCGGATATTTTATATGGAAGGATGCATTTGGCGAGTACTTAAGAACAATCTCTTCTCAAGGTTACGGATCCGCACCAACAGAGTGCTCGATTTGCCATGAAAAAGATCTTAGGATAAGCTTCTTTGGAATCACAAAACATGTGCTAGAGACAAGAGTAAGGTTCTTTGGAGGCCGGACTTGAAATGGCAAGGATTCTCGACGACCACGCATGTCGATCGGATGCATTACTTCGTGAGCTGTTAGGTGACATGGAAAATCTTCGTATGTAGTAGTAGTAGTTGTTGTTGTTCTTGTAGTTGTTGTTGTTGTTGTTGTTGTTGTTGTTGTTGTTGTTGTTGTTGTTGTTCTTGTTGTTGCTGATCAAAGTAGTAGTTGTTCTTGTAGTTGTTGTTGTTGATGTTGTCGTTCTTGTAGTATGTATCTGTCAAGTATTTTTATAAATCAAAACACATGCTGGATTTGTAAAGCTGACCATGTTCTTAGTTAACCAGATTATGGTATCCAAACACCCCTTTTCCAATACTAAATTACATATGCTCAAAGAATGGCCGAAGAAACAATATCACATTTAACAAACACGAATTAAGAACCATATTAATTCATCGTAAATTTAATATTTTTGTTTTCCGTAGCTATATATCTACTCTGTTTCGTCAAGTCTCATCAATAAATCTCAGCGTTGGATAACACGGAGATACAACCCACCTCAAAATTCAAGTCTTCGTTTCTTTTGACGGATATTTTGTAACGACAGACGATGGAACTAAAGATATGCCGTTTAATTTTAAAATAGTTTAGGGTTTTACGTAATGAAAAGACTATCCAAGTATCGGGGTTTTAGTTATGTATCAATAGTTGCAATAAAGTGTATTTTTATAAATAGCATGTTTTGCACAGGACATGTCCCCAGTAAAGGTTTGGCGGGAATTTTCCATGAACAATTAATACTTTTGACTTTGGTCAAATTTTGGTAAAGTGAAATATACTTTTAGGGGACATGTCCCGGAGAAAGTTTACGTTGAATTTTGACTATCCGGTCAAAGTTTGATAAAATCAAACTTACTTTCATGGGGACATGTCCTCACTGAAAGTGTCGGTTGAATTTTCCATAACAAGTCGGTGTTTATGTAATGTCGGATATTATTTTGTCGTTTAGTGACTTTCATGAGGGACGTGGTGTCCGCAAAATCTCTCGCCGTCCATCCGATTGTTGTAGTGATCCTTTCATCTCTAAATTCCAAACGCGAAGTAGAAAACTTAAGTGATGTATGTAATTTATGTTTTGTTTTGATATGTTTGAAGCTTGTTATATATCCTCTTAGTAACAAGTCATAATATTGTTCAAAATAAAGTAACAACTCATAGTTTCAACAAGGTCCTCCTCTTAATATATTCAAGTGTCTTCGAGATCATCACTCACAGTTGTTGTCAACAAAAAGGGTAAATCTGATTCAAGCTCTGTTTTGCACACGGCAACAGTTATGGCTAGGGCTAACGTTTTACATTACCAACAGTTGTTAAACAGTTGACTTCCCTTGAATATAGCATATCGACATTATCGTTAAGTTTATATGTTTAGATGCAAATTTAATCATAGTCTTTGATTACGGATACATTGGCATTGGTCAAATAATATTAGCTCATCAAAAGATACATACAGGAAATTATGATACAGTTAATAATATGAACGTATCAGGACGCCGTATATCTCAGACAACGTGAGGAAATGGCCACCCTTGGTGTTAGTAGCAATTTTTATTAAGAACTGGGCCTTAAAGACCCTATCAAAATACAATATCTCTACCAACATAACTAATAAGGAAAATAATACAGTAGTTAACTCGAAGTGCCAAAGAAAAAGATATGAAACATACGCCGCTATGCACGTGCAACCCTTGGCAACTTTGCCATGAACACCGCCACCTTTACATACACCCAATCCTTCAAGCAATTATGAAAGTGGAAAAAAGCATGTCTGAGACGACGATTGAGAACTAAAGCGCTACATGCTATCCAAAATGCAGTTGCAAAACCACTGGCCCCTCCGATATAAAACCATGTCCAAAGTTCATTAGTGCTTTCCCCATCGCCTACACCCTCACCGACAGATGGTACTCCTACATCTTCATCTCTGAGACATTTTTTTGTTGTAGGAAGTCCGCATAGTCTTGCATTTCCCGCGAACCTTTCAGGCGGAAAGGACTGGAGTTGAGTGCTGGATGGAATTTTCCCAGACAGGTTATTATATGAAACATCTAGATCATTTAATCTATCCATTTTAGACATGGTTGATGGTATTTCTCCTGAAACCATGTTTCGAGATAGATTTAATGTTAACAGATCTTTCATTTGACCAATGTCTTGTGGAATCTCTCCAATTAGAGCGTTGTGTGACAAGTCTAGTACCAACAATCCATACAGATTGGTAAGTTCGCCTGGGATTTTTCCTGTGAGATTGTTGCTTGATAAATCAATGGTCTTCACCAATCCTAGAGTGCTACTAAACTCATTTATCTTTCCTTGCCACTCGATCATCGCATGGTCAACATAGTTATCATTGATATGATCCAGAGTGTAAAAACCATCATCACTTGAGGATACCTCATCGGCTGACCATGAATAATGATGTACGTTTTGTTTTACAAAGAATCCTTTTTGAACCATGGTAGTAAGATTATTCACACATGAAGGGATAGTTCCTTGGAGGTTGTTCATTGACAGGTCTAGGATTTGAAGAGTTACTAATTGACATAACTGTAAAGGAATTGTTCCAAAAAAGTTATTTGATCTTAGGCTAAGATAATACAACCCTGACAATTTTTCCCCAATCCAAACTGGAACATTACCAAGAAACAAGTTGGCCCCCAAATCCAAAAGGCTTAACTTGGTGCAATTCCTTAGCGACAAAGGCAATGCTCCAGAGAAGCTGTTGTTGTATAAACAAAGCATCTTCAGTTGATCCAAATATCCCAAAGAGGGAGGAAGACTTCCTGACAGAAAGTTGTGCCCTAGATTAAGGACGGTTAGTTTTGTCAAGTTCCTCAAACAGTCCGGAAGTTTTCCGGTTAACAAGTTACGCGAGAGGTCAACAAATACCAATTTTTCATGCATTTGGCACAAGGAAGAGATTCCACCATGGAATTTGTTTCCCGAAAGATCCAAAAAACTTGTGCCCATCGGAAAAGTAGGCATCGGACCATAAAAGTTGTTGGAACTCAAGACTACTGAAAAAAGGTTTAGGCTTGATAATGAATATATTTGGTATTCTCCCAGTGATGTTGTTAAAAGAAAGATTGATATAGTTTAGTCGAGAGAGGCGCCATTTATTCCAATACTCTATGGATAGTGTATCTGAAATGCTATTGTTGGAAAGATCAAGATGTATAAGTTTTTCCATTTTTTGGATCCATTTGGGGAAAAGAGGCCCAATGTTGCAAGAGCTGAAATCCATATACGTACTCTAAATTCATAGAAAGGTTTGACATGTCAGCATTGAAGGGAACTCCTTCGAGTGAGTTGTTTGAAAGATCTATATACAAAAGATTTGATTTTCCAATGTTTTTAGAGATAGAACCTCTAAGAGCATTGGAAGATAGATCAACTTCTTTTATACTGGGTAGTTTCCACAGTGCGTCACTTATAGTTCCATCTAACTGATTTGAAGATAGGTTCAAGTATACGAGGGATGAAAAGTTTTGAATCTCATCAGACATTGACCCTGTCAATTGGCTACTTGAAGCATCCAAATATCGTAACGTGGCAGATGTGCATCCAGACAAGTTGTTCAGAAAATATGAAAGTTTCCCGTCAAACGTGTTGCCAGAGAGATAAAGATACGCAAGCCTATTGCCAAATAATGGGCACAACCAACGATACATGGATGCGTTGAGATTGTTCCTATCGAGATAAAGGGTATCAATAGATGATGAAGAGTCAACTGATGAAGAATAAGGATGCATGACTTGTGAGAGTTCACATCCCTCTAAACTTAAAAATTATAGGTTTTGGAGACCTATAATTACATTTACCCAGTTATTTGCTTTGGCTAGAGAAATTCCATCCAATTCAAGTTTTTCTAGATAGAATAGAGGAGACAACCAATCTAAGTTTACAACTGTACAGCTTCCAAGGGATACTAGTGAAAGCCTTACCAAACTGGTGAGGTTTCCAAATTCCTGAGGAATGGTTCCATTGAGAGAGTTATGTGAAACGTCAAGGAATACTAAATTAGTCAAGGAACCAATAGACCTGGGAATGGTTCCACTAAAATTATTCCCATTTAGGTAAAGGTGTGTTAATTTGGCCATGTTACCAATGGGCATGGGAATGGTTCCACAAAAATTATTCTCATTTAGGTAAAGGTGTGTTAGTTTGGTCATGTTACCAACTAACTCGTGAATGGTTCCATAAAGAGAGTTTCGTGAAAGGTAAAGGTGTGTTAAATTGATCAAGGAACCAATGGACATGGGAACTGCTCCACTGAAATTATTCAAACCAAGGTGAAGGGTTGTTAGTTTGGTTAAGGAACCAATAGACTTAGGAATGGTGCCACTAAAATTATTCCAACCAAGGTGAAGGGTTGTTAGTTTGGTTAAGGAACCAATAGACCTGGGAATGGTGCCACTAAAATTATTCCAACCAAGGTTAAGATAAGTTAAACGGGTCATGTTACCAATGAACTTAGGAATGGTTCCGGTAAACTCATTCTCACTAAGGTCAAGATAAGTTATATGAGTCATGGAGGCAATGAATCTGGGAATGATTCCATGAAAAGAATTTCCTTTAAGATCAAGATGATTCATGTAGCTTAAGTTAAGCAACGAAAGGCTAATATCACCTCCAAGCGTACCTTCGTTATAAACGTAGGATAGGTCAAGCTCTGTTACATGACCTGTTTGGTCGTTGCACGTTACTCCGCTCCATTTGCAACAATCATCTTCTTCTTGTGGCCTCCATTTAAAGAGTCGATCTTCAGGGTCTTCAAGGTGAGCTTTGAAATCAAGAAGAGCATGTCTTTCTTTATTGATGCACTTATTTGGAGCTCCGTCTGCTATTGCAACCAGTTGGCCGGCAAGGGAAGTGGAAGTTATAGTAAAACAGCATAGTAAGAAAAGTGACAAAATAAATAAAACATGAGTATGCATGAAGTATAGGTATATCTTATCTCTCATTGTATATGTTGTATATTGTTTATATGAATTGTTTGATAAATATAAATATATATGCCTCCAGCCTCTATGTGTCTTTATATAGACTCAAGTCTGAAAACAAATAATTGATGGAACTAGACAGATTTAAATTTGGGTGGAGCATACAGCTTCTTGGAAAAAGATAATGGAAGAAATTTGAAGTCCCAAGTTATACGTCCAAAGACTCTCAAGTCTTCGCAATCTCACTTTTAGCGTATTCTTTCCTTCCTGTGATATTTTCTTGTCCCAGATTTATCTGATATAACTCAAAATGAATGGACCAAAATAAAGCAACTCATTCATATGAGTAATAACAAGATATAACTTGATGTAACCAGCAAAACACAGAGTATTTTTTTATCGTTCCTAGCTTATCATCATCTAACCACATAAACATGACATGCAACTATCAATCCTTGAGTTCGAAAAATAGGATATATGGATCGATCTTAAAACTTAAAAATCTTTAAATTTTACATGGTATGGTTAGTTAATGTTACGTATGGCCGTCTTTGTTAGGTATGTAAGAGTTATTTCAACTTTAACTTGTGCAAGTTAAATTTTTTTGACTTTTTAAAATCTAAAGAGAACTTTAAACTGTACAATTTTTTAACCCGATACGTTTAACTAAACTGAGCAGAAAGAGTGCAAGCAAGACGAGAATTTTATTGTTGCAAACAATTATACTAGTAAAAAAAAATTGTAATATGGTGTTTTATATATAGAGTTTGTTGATGAATTTTTAGAAAATATTAATGTTAGGAGTAAATATAAAAGTTTTTTTTTTTTTTTTTTTTAATAGAAACTCACTCAAGAAATGCTGTTAAAAGTTGTTTCCCATTTTTTTTAGAAACATAGTTAAGGAAATTATTTTATTAAGGCAACATTATTTGAATTTTAATGTGAGAGAAATTATATTTTAAAATAGTATTTTGAATATTAAACATTACTCATTTTAAAGTTTTTTAAGCTTTAAGCAAAAACATTCGTGTTTTATATGTAGTATCGACAAAAAAAGTAAGTATTTTTAAAATTAAATTTGTATAAAGTATGATATCCTCTCAAGGTTATTTGCGCATATGAAGTGGACAATTAAGAACTATTATGTCTTACTTTTTCGTCTTCGAATAAAAATTAAATTTTTTTAGCAAGTCTTGTTATTCACCGGTAAACGATGAAGAATTGAAGTTAAGAATCTCATGTCATACGTTAGAACTTAGACGACTTATAAGTCTTGAAAACTTATGACAGAAATTGAAAGCAAATTGATTGGCACAAATAAAGCAACTATTTATGTGGACCAAATAAATCAACCATTATGATGGAAAATTTCATGGAAAACTATGTGGCTTCCATTCAAAATACTATTTTGGAAAACATAATCTTAAGATGTGAAAATCGTCAACAAAAGTAACCAAAAGTTTATTTGTGAGGAACATGAAGATTTCTATCTTTTTAGTAAAAACGAAATTTTATTTGAATAAATTAAAAGTATCCCTATTGGCTCATGGATCCAATTATAGGATTTTAGGCTAAAGTATACATGTTTCAGTTTACTTGATCGTGTTTTATTTTTTTATTGCTTTAATTTTGACCGTTGCATGTTAGATAAACACTGTTTTCGGGTTTAACGGTTAAAAGAGGATTTTTAAAGGTTGAACACCAAATTGATTTTAAAATAGTTTAAATTTGTTAAATTGTTTTAATAAAATTCCATCATAAGTAATATGCATGTATTGCTTATGACACACGTTTCATAATATAAGTTATCTAGAAATTTTAGTCGTGCTATCCAATTGTGACAAGAACATCCCTCCCATCTTTGTGACATGGTCAGACCTAACTCAATTATGGGACTGGAATGGAATGTTGAAAATGGTCAGACCTAGCTCAACGTTTCTTTGACTTCTTATTGGAGGAATAAATTGTGCGGATGGTCAGACCAAAGCTCGGGCAAAGATGGGACAATGTGTCATGAATATTTATATGAGAAAATTTGGGAAGGGGATCGGTCGCCCAACTGGTTTACCTTTTGTAGACCGGTAAAAAAAATCAATTTCTAAACATGGGCAACTTAGGACTTGAGCTACCTTGTTAACATGATGACACATGTCCACCTGCGAAAGTACAAAAAGTATGAGTGTGTAGCTATGTGTAAAACTTTGTCCCCTAAATGTATTTTGGGCGACTACTGTTCTGTCAGGGCTACTAGCACCCAGGGCGACCCGATTTTTGTCGTTTTGGGAAAAAAGTCAAACTTAAAAAATAATAAAATGATCATACAATACAGTTGGTCGACCCGTATCTTGGGCGACTTGCATTTAATATGTTGGGCGACCGGTTGGTAAAAAGTGTACTTTATCTTATCCACTTAATACACAAATACATAAATACACACTTTTTAATATACTAAATACACAAAATACACAAATAAACAAATACATTGTTTTTAAATGTTTTGTAACACCCCAAAAATCGCAGCGGAAGATTGTGTCATTGGGGTCTACTTACATAATACTAAGTACAAGTTATGAAACGACCTCTAAATGAGGCGTTTTGAAAAGTTACCATTCGATTAATGAAATCGAGTTACAAACAATGAGGTCCCAAAGTATAATATATAAATGTTTACAAAATGTTTGGAATGGTAAATGATATAAGCGTAAGTCTTCAAAATATGTCGTGCGACTCTATGCTTCAAACTCTAGCTATCGCCTTAAGACACGAGATAAACATTCTAAAAGTGTCAACACAATGGTTGGTGAGTTCATAGAGTTTGTTTAACGTGTAAAGCCTTGAAAGAATGTTTTTCACGACAAAGGCATTGTAAATCCACTCGGTTCAAGTTCCGTCCATACAAAACTTGCAACCTTGTGTTCACAACCATTGTCAAAATATAGTTTGCACAATACACGGATTATATTCACCCAAGGTCATGAATCGGGTACCATGGGCGGGGCATCTTCCCAAATAGTACTATATTAATCCCATGGTCATGAATCGGGTACCATGGTGGGCATATCCCCGACTTATAGTACTATCAATATCTCTCCGACAAAGATAGAGTATTAAATGCGTTTGTAAATACAATTCATGTATTTAAGCGAGTTAAGTATTTCAAGCATGTAAAAGCGAAATCAAGTATAACGTAATCAAGTATAATGCAACCAAGTATAATGCGATCAAGTATAATGCAATCACGTATAATGCAATCAAGTATAATGTTTTGAGTATTTGTAAAAGTAAAATAAATAGTCGAGCATGTATCTCCCGAAAGAGTTTGTAAAACAAGTATTAAAAGAATAGGGCTATGACTCACGGAAATCCTTAAAAGTTTAGAGTACTTGTGAAAGTAAATGAAAATATTTGAGCATGTATCTCAAAAGTAATTCAAAAGGTATAAAAGTAGGGCTATGAAACTCACCTTAAAAATGATATCACAGCGTATAACAGGATCGATGGATAAGCACGGAAGTCTCTCGTATAACCTAGAATATGATGTCAACTCTTAGGTTCGAATAATGCCTAAGAAAACATGAGCGAGCCTATATATGCCATTATATTGATCATGACGTAGTATTTGTATGTTTGTTTATAGAAATGGTTTTAGTTTGTATATCTCGTACTACCGTTCGGGCCATCATAATTCGAGGTCATGCGATGGCGTTCAAGGAGCTAGGACACTTTAAATCGTAAATCCAAAGAACTCGTCGATCCGTTTACCCAAATGAACCCTCACATGAAGTTCCCTAGTGTTGTAGTGCTCAATACGTGAAACATGTATTTTAATTATTTGATTATATTATAAATTAAGAGTTTATAAATACGATAAATAAACTAACAAAGTTTATAAGTATTTAAATAAGTTTGAGTTATATATATACTTACCTTAAAATAAAATGCTTGAGTATTATGAAAAAATAAAATATTAGCGAGCTTCGACGTAGAATTTGCAATCTTGAAAACCCACGGCTATTAGAAGATTATAGCCTTCTTGAGAACCGAAGAAGAAAAGAAGATTATAACGACGTCTTTTGGAGACTTAAAGATATTTGAAGATTATAACGACTTTTCTTGAAAACTTCCAAAACGAAGATCAAACGCTAGTTTTCTTCAAGAACACATGAATGTTCTTACAAGATCTATAAGAAATGCCTTAGGGTTTAGGACTTTAGATGATAAGAAGGGTGGTGCAAGAAAAATGAAGTGATTTAGCTTGGTATTTATAGGCTAGAGATTATGGTTAACTATATATTGGGTTAAAAACTAACCATGGTTAAGTTTACACATGTAATGATCTAAAGAAAGTATGCTTAGGATTTTGACACCAACATGATGACTCCCTCCCTAATTTCGTTCATGATAAGATAGGATGACTTTGGTGGATAGTTTTGGTATTATCTTGGTTACGGAGTGAGTTTTGGTTCCGATTAAATGCTAACAAAGCCATAAAAGGTAAAACCGGTATCGTAAAAATATGAAACTTGCGGGAATGATGAAACTCATCATTATACTCCATCTAAAAATATAAAATGGGTGATAAGTCTTATTGGGTGCAAAATTTGCTTAAAAGCGGAAATACATGTCAAAAACGCGTAATTGTAGTTTATCGAAAAGAAGCGAAATTTCGGAAGCGACCGTGAATTTATTTAGAGTAGACTAAAATTAGTCTAAAATTGATATGAGATGTAAAATGTGGTTTTCGTCATACGTGGGATAACTTAATGCTTATTTGCGAAGTTTAAAAGTTCATGATTTAAGAAAAAGGTAGAGCATCAAGGTTAATTTCTTTGTGGTCAAAGGAGGAGGAAATATGTTTGACTTTTCCAAAATGTAAAATTTTCTAAAATCTTAGAAATACAAAGGTGAATCGTTAAGTCGGATGTAAGTAGAATTGTTTAAAATGTAAGTTTAGTTTCGTCTTCTTATTTGGCTTATTTGGTAACATAAAATAAATCTTAAAAATTCTCAAATTCATCATGAGTGATCCAAAATTAATCTAATGCGGAGAAATTTGTCGAGGCGGTTTTCGTTATGCGGGACGTTGAAATGGTGTTCAGACCAAAATGAAACTTTAAGGCGAATGATCTAACGATTGTCGAACTCTCAGGTCATTACTAAAATAATTTATCCTACGAGAATGTGAAATAAAAATTTTACGAGATGAATAGTAACAGTGAATAGTGACCTGAAAATGCGAATTGTTACATGTTTAAACAACCAAAAAAAATAATAAATAAATAAATAAATTACACCAAATCTGCTAACACACTCTCCATCTTCTTCCCACAAATCTGCTAACACAAAATCAAAATGCAGTTTGACTAATCCATTAGGGCATTCTGAGTATTGCATTTTGACTTGCTAAAGTCAAATTGGGTAAAGGGCCTTAATTGCTAAACTCAAATTGCAGTTTTAGTAATGCAAATAATAAACTAACCTAAAACTAAAAGGCATTCATTAGGGCATCAACAAAAGGGCAAATCAACATCAAAAGGGTCTAAACACATGTTCAAGGTTTGCCATTGCACAAAAAAAACCAAAATGCATACCTTTATTCGCCTCTGCTTGGTTTCCTTCCATGGTTTTTTGTTGATGTTCCAGTTATTGTAAATGTTGTTGCCAAACATGCTCAATAATATTTCGTTGAAGCCTTGCATGTATTTGTTTATCACGGAGTTCTTTGGCTTTTCTCCGTTGCACTGCGCATCGCTCGAACCATGTATGTCGAAAATTTACTCGCGGACAAATATAAATCTCGCTCTTTTCGGATAGCGCAAATTTTTTATCTTTCAAAATCATGTTATGCAATATGATGCACGTGTACATGACTTTTGGTAACTTGTTGACAGTCCAAGAACGCGCCAGTTGGCTTATAACATGCCAACGTCCTTGGAGGACACCAAAAGCTCTTTCGATGTCTTTTCGAGCACTTTTATGTCGCCGTTTAAATACGGCCTTTTTATCGGAATTTGCAACCGTAAATGATTTGACAAAAGATGACCACTATGGATAAATCTCGTCAACTAGATAATACATTTGTTCAAATGTAACTCCATTAACTTCAAACGGAGCCACAGGGGCAATGTCATCAAGACGGTCGTTGAATAACGGAGAATTATTCAAAACAGTTAGATCATTATTCGCACCCGCTATCCCAAAAAATGCATGACAAATCAACTAATCATGTGACACAACTACTTCAAGCATTATAGTTGGGTATTTTTTATCACCCATGTGATATTGTAGATGTTGTTGCCAAACATGCTCAATAATATTTCATTGAAGCCTTGCGTGTATTTGTTTATCACGGAGTTCTTTGGCTTTTCTCTGTTGCACTGCGCATTGCTCGAACCATATCTGTCGAAATTTTACTCGCGGACAAATATAAATCTCGCTCTTTTCGGATATCGCAAATTTTTTATCTTTCAAAATCATGTTATGCAATATGATGCACGTGTACATGACTTTCGGTAACTTGTTGACAGTCCAAGCACGCGCCAGTTGGCTTATAACATGCCAACGTCCTTGGAGGACACCAAAAGCTCTTTCAATGTCTTTTCGAGCACTTTCTTGTCGCCGTTTAAATACGGCATTTTTATCAGAATTTGCAACCGTAAATGATTTGACAAAAGATGACCACTATGGATAAATCTCATCAGCTAGATAATACCCTTGTTCAAATGTAACTCCGTTAACTTCAAACGGAGCCACAAGGGCGATGTCATCAAGAAGGTCGTTGAATAACAGAGAATTATTCAAAACAATTAGATCATTATTCGCACCTAGGGGTGTTATCGGTTCAGGTTATCGGGGTTATCGGGTTAGTCGGGTCGGGTTGAGTCGGGTTTTGTATTTTTTTCAAAGTGACCCGCAACCCAACCCGATTAAGAATCGGGTTATCGGGTTCGGGTGATTCGGGTTATCGGGTGACCCGATTAAGTATCAGTTGTAAAAAAACATCAATTATTTGAACAATAATGTAACTACAATTTTTCTATGACACTTCATTTAGCAACAAGTGATGTTTAAATGAATACTCTAACTACAATTTTTGCTAATACTTCACCTACTGGAATGTTATACGATGTCTTTGACCCTTGCCTTTTCAATGACTAATCCACTATCACGTCCTTTGTGATTATATCTCAGATACAATAAAATAACATTCTTGAAGATACCTGAACCATTGCAATTTGCAACTTGAACCAGAAAGTGACACATTATTTTATAAAATAAGGTATTCATATTATATAACCATATAAATTATAGACTAAAATACCGTTGGTCCCTAAACTTGTCTCAGAGGATCGCGATGGGACGAACCTCGCCTTTTCATCGCCACGGGTCCAAAGCGGTAGCCATTAAATGCCAGATTGGTCCCTTGACCACTAACACCTATGTCAGCGGCTCTTTTACATTAGTTACGGGAGGGTAATATAGTCAATCACATTTATAACTCAACCCACAATTACAACCCAGCGGTTATCAGTATACCATCTTGATCGTTTCGCCTTCTTCACACAACCTCACACACACTTTAACAATGGCGGACAAGGAGCTTACTTATGCGGATGTAGCGATGAGATGGTAAAATATGTGGAGGCAAAATATGGGGATACTTGGTTAAAGAAGATGAAATGTCGATGAAATGTTTGATGATTTATGCGGATATCGAAGCGGCTCAGTGATGAAAGGTTAGTCGGGTTTTGTATTTGTGTTATTGCCATTTTAAGGGAGGGCGTAAATAACTCCTATTTATTTGACAATCCGGCGGTGTAGAATCTGTCAAAAGAGGATTATAGCAAGCTAAAGGTATCTCGACGATATGGTTGACTATGCCATGGCTACTTATGGGAACAAGTGGGATATAGGAGATGACATTCTTGATGTGATACTTGAAGACTTGTGGGAAAAATATGGGAATAAGGAGTCTCGAAAGGTTAGACTTTAGAGTGAGTGTTTACAAGCTAAGAAAGTTGTAATGGGTCAACTCGATTATTTACGTTTTGTCTATCTTTCCGAGATACTAACGTGAAGGAAATGAAGTTGATGTCATCATTATTTGAGACACATCGATGATGAGTGTGGGAACATGTCTTCTAAGACCACTAATTGAAGGTTCCACTTTGAGCTTCCAGGCGCCCAAGGCTTCCGCTCCCCAGTTGTACTTGCTCTTTGGCGGTGTGGGATGCTCGGCACAAATAGGAATGGCGGTATGTGCCTCCCCAAGGACCTCAAGTCTCCCCCATGAATAACAAGCCTCCCATCAAGAAGTTCACTGTTATTTTTAGTTGTTGATGTAATGAAGATGTATAGTTTTGGTGATGATGGTTCTGAAAGCGATACTTGTTAACATGTATGTTTTGCTTCATATGGTGTAATTAGGTGGTGGTGTAGGTATATTTTGGAAATGTTGTTTTCATTTTGTAGTTTGCACTTGCATATCCGGTTTAGGTGGGTGCTTGGGAAAACCCATTTTGACTTATAAGGTCAACATAAACCAAATTATTACAGGATACGAAACCGAATTGTTTGTTTTAAAATCTCGCTTGTTTGACTTATAAAGTCAATGATTCAAATGTAACCAAAATTCAATTATTATAAAAAAAAGCACACATGTCGATTAAAGCTACATTTAGTGAAAGACAACATAACATTTCTTGCTAGGAATTCACTGCGATAAATGACTAGTAGGTGATCCATTTGGTGCATCGATTCGAGTTGGTTCAAGCGGTGTTTGTCTCGGCGTTCTCTATTTGCTCTTTCGATTGCGGGTGCTTCACGTGGTGTTTGGCTTGGGCACTCCACTTGCTATTTCAGTTGTAGGTGGTTCACTTTGTTCTTCATCACCGCCCAAGGATGCACCAACACTAGTAGGTGCGATATATAGACCCATCACATATCCACCACTATCTCTTGTGGTTGTGTTTTCCTTGTATCACCATCTCTACCGAGTATAAGATGTGTTTCCCTTATCTCAAGGCACACTAGACAAACATACCACATGAAAGCTCTATAAGGTGGACGCCTTGCAAAAAGGTCAATCCGACCTGTTTTCCCTTTGAAGCCAGCGATCGATGCATACCATTTGACAACCATTTTCTACATCCATGGTGATAATATGGTGGTATGATAAAAATTCTTGACTTAAGATGTATTATATAAGTAGATGGGAGTTGTGGTTGTTGAACAAGTAGATAAGGAGTAAAGACAACATAAATTCTTACAAGCTAGTCAACTTATAAAGTCAACAAAAAAAAACGAAAACATGTTCAAACATAATATTGTCGATATTACAAAATGGCTATAAGAGTAGAAGCCTACAACCTTAGAAAACTGCTGGAATTTGTGACTTTCAGAGCGTGAATTTTATCCAACACATATGGATGTCTTGGATATAACTCTTCCACAGACACTCCATAGTAAGTCGCCTCATACTCTACATCTTCAAGCCAATTTTCCTCTCCCATTCCTCTTCAATTCTTTTGTACATTCTCTCTCTTCCAAAAGCTCTTGGAATGCTTCTTCATCCAACACGATTGCTCTTCATTTTCCTCCAATTTGTGTGTTCTTCTTCTTGCTTGTAAAGAGCATCATAAAACTCTTGTTCCATAGTCTTCCTTCTATCCTCTTCATCCATCCACTTCAAAAGTAATACATTTGCACATCAACTAGAATGTAAACACACTAGAACAATCGTTATACAAATGACAATTAAATGAATACATGTTGCCTTACGCCATCACAATGCCTTTTTCTACCTCGAACCTTACTTTCCTTTGTTGGTTTTGCTACACGATCCTTGTAATGACTAGACTTAATCGTTTACAAGCTCTAGATTTACCCATTTGACTCAATTTCTACGAAAGGGTTGGGTTTATGTATTTGAATTCAAATTTGTGGTAAAATGTGAGAATAAAGTGCTTGCTATAAGTTAATGAAGACATGATAGGGGACTAAAACACGTGTCCCCTACACTCTAAATCTGTTTGACCAAGGACCATAGTTCCACCAACACCCAATACAATCAAAACCATATAACAACTCTCTTAGGCGAATACAACAATTAACAACATAATTAACATACTGATTCATTAACTTCATATTAAAACACTAGAACATAAATATTGATTACATATTTTCCAAAAAAAGGGAAAACATAACCACATATTTCATACTCAACACTTCCTAAGATGATCAAGGAAGTTGTTCTGTCACACACCTGAGAGTGTATCGACAGATCATCCTCCTTAGCTCCAACGCCTTCAAGACATTAGCCTTTTGCACATTGCGAAGATCCTCGATAACCTTGTAGTTCATCACCGTAGTTCGAAAGCCTTGATCTCGAGATGTATTGTTGGGTTTCCTTCATACCCGAATCAAGTCGGTCAAAGTGTTTTGGAGTCCTTTAGCAATTTTGATGTCCTTAACGTTTTCTCTCGATAAAAGAGATAAATCGAGTCAAACATGTATTCGGAGTTCGAAGATTTGGCGAGTTCTTCAAGTAGTGGGAAGTCGACCATTGGGAGGTTGTTTCTTGTGATTGTTGGTATGCAAATGATATAGTGTATTAACCAATAAATACCGAAAACAATTGGACGTTCCAAATTGAGGACTAATTGTGAAGTTAGTAAGCAGAGAAAAGTCAAGTTTGTGTGACAAAAATAGCGAGAATTTTAAGTGCAAAAAGCGGTGTTGGCCAAATTGAGGACCAATTGTGACATTTTAAACACGGTACCACCGCAACTTGGCCTTTGCCTTCCTTGATCACGCATATACACAATTAGTGTGGTTGGAATCACCAAAAGAACCCAACTAACAAGATCCGAAACCATAAACACTATCATATAACCCGACCCATTTAACAAAACCCAATCAAGCGAAACCTAACATACATCCACTCACGTCTTGAAACACACATCTAGTCAAACCCATTCTTAAAAACCAAAACTAATAATGAAGGCGAAGCATATTCGTCTCCACGTTTAAGGATGTCGAGGAAGAAGAAGAAGGTGAGGTCTGTTCGAATCCACTATAATGGGGTTTTGATTATAGCCACTCGGTATGAGCGAGGTTCATTAATTAATCTGTGTGCCTTTACCGATGATAGGGATATATTTAGTTCAAGCCTTGATAATGTGTTATCGAGATTAATGAACAAAATGGGCGTTGTTTTTGTGATCCTAAACAATCCCTAGAAAATGGTTTGCATTTGATTCATCGATGTTGATGTTCATACTTTGTTTGGAATGGTGAAACAAATGACTCGATTGATATCTTCATAGCCCACAAGCCCCAGTTAGCACAATTTTACTTAAAAACATCGGTTTTGAAGTTGTGGGTTGGGTAGAAGCGGGATGTTAACTTTAGGATGCTTAGTCCAACACCTTTTAGGACTAGCAATCAATGGCGAGGGATCGATAAGAAAAAATGCAGGGGTGGAACCGGGACACAAAGAGTGAAAGGTGGGGTAGTAGCTAATAAAAGGGACAAAATTAAAGGAAAGGGAAAAGGAAAGATGGTTGATGAAGAGGAGGTTTGCCCGTAAAAAAGGGAGATAAGTTGTTCAAGAATTTAAGCGAGGTTTAGATGGGAAGGGAAGGCCAAATGGTTGAGTTTGCGGGGTTTGATGTTGAGAACTTGCACAGGTTTGACTTGGAGGAAGGGTGAAAGGGTTGGTGGTCTTCTGCGAGATGTTTCAAGTGGTGTTAAGACACTCTTTCGAACAAAGAAAATATTACAAGCTGCGTCCTAGCACTCTTTGCCCAAAAGCGACCCTAGGTGATGTTTGATGATGAATACCATGTCATGTGTTAAATTCCATTAACACAGTAACACTACGAGTTCATAACTTATATGTTTGTAATTTGTATCCTTGTTTTTGCGAGACAAGGTTGCGCAGCATCATCAAGTTAGGCCTAACGGTTTTATACATTCAGCAGTTTACGGATATCAATCACATTTGTGTAGATCATTTGAAGGTTCATCCGTTGAGCGTTTTGAAGTTGGGCCCAAATTCATCTTTTATATTTTGTAACTAATTAGTAAATTAACATGTATCGGACAATGACTCCGTGGTATCGGTTATGTTCGGTTTCATCAAACATCGTATATAGTTGATTGTTATAAGTCAACTAGCTAAGTAGTTGATAATGTATAAATTTGTTTGTTAATCTGGGTAAATTTATGTGAGCTATTACTAAGTAGTTGACTTTTATGAAGTCATACTTAAGTGGTGAGGACTCGAGAACTTGAAATTATTTGTTCAAACAATATTCCTTTTTGTTTTGGTGGAATAGTTCTTGGGTTAGAATTAAGTGGGTTGAGTTATAAATGTGATTGGACTATATTACCCCCGTAACTGAGAAAAGAGCCGTTGACATATGTGTTAGTGGTCGAGGACCAATCGGCATTTAATGGCTCTTGTTTGGACCCGTGGCGATGAAAAGGGCGAGGTTCATCCCATCGCGATCCTCCGAGACAAGTTTAGGGACCAACGGTGTATTTTAGTCTAAATTATATATACAAAATAATAATTTAACGAAAGTTATTGATGTACTCCGTATATAACTTTCATGATATGTTTATCTTTTATAACCATTTTATTCATTCAAAATAATCATTTTTATATATCACAACTATTATCCATAACTCTCTCATCCACATATTGATATTGATGAGTCTGCCATCAGCGTAGGAATAAAGTATCAACTTTGTAATATTGCCATCAAGAGAGAATTGTTTTTCGCAACAGCAGGTCTCTACCTGCTGCCACAAAACGCGATTTTGAAGCCATACAAACGTAAAAACTCATTTGTCTCACCAGGGAAATTAAATATCATATCAGAGTTTTAAGTACGCTTAGCATAATTGCAACAGACCTGAACCATTGAATTGCGGACTTGAACCGATAAGTGATTGTGGGTCTTATCGGTTGACCGATAACCCGATAACGTATTTATTTAACCCAACCCGACCCGATAACACTATCGGGTTATCGGTTCAGTCAAAGCAACCCGACAAGATTTTTACCCGATTAGACCCGACCCGATTAACCTTATCGGGTTGGGTCAACCCATTCTCTTGGCCTTTATTTGCACCGTATCCTAAAAATGCATGCCAAATCCACAAATCATGTGACGCAACTACTTCAAGCATTATAGTTGGGTATTTTTTATCACCCATGTGAAATTTCCCGTGCCATTATTTCGGACAATTAACCCATCCCTAGTGCATACAATCAATGCTTTCAAGCATTTCCGGTAACCCATGTTCTCTGTTATGTGCGTTGTATAAATTGTGAATGTCATTCAAGTCATGTTTTCTTAAAAACTCGAGCATAAACAATTCGATAACACACATAGTAAAATTATCTAGACAATCACGTGCACAATGTTCCCCCATTTGCAAATAGTCATCTAATGCATCAAGTATTACGCCGTATGCCAATTAGCGTATGGCGGATGTGCACTTCATAATAACACTAAAACTCATTAGACCCGTACAATCGGGTCGGACAACAAAGAATTTAAAATGATCGGGAAGAGGATGAACATTTTGAATATGTGTTTCAATATTTTTTACTATTTTTAAAAATAGTTTACGGCTCATACGATATCGACGCCCAAAATAACTCTCATGATATTTTGGGTTATCAAATAGTCGGTCATTAAACGTGCTTCAGCAATATCACGTTCACGGGCGATGTAATTACGACGGTATAAACTTTCAGCTTCTTGTTCCAATAATTGCTCATACTGATATTGTTTCATAATCATCTCGAGATCAGCTATATAATCTTGATCGGAGAGACTACCGGACAAACTATCGAAATTGCTTGAGGAACTCATGTTTATTTGAAAGAGTAATTGTGTTGGTAGAGAATTGTGTGAAAGTTATTGTTAAAATGATGTGTTATTTAGTGTGAAAATTGGGTTTAAATAAAAAAAAAGTTTGATTAAAAAAAAGGTACAATTTAAAATTTTAAATATAACCGTTTGTATTAAATGACTATATTTCAAAAAGTCGTTTTTCTCCTTTTGCTTCACCTCAACGACGATATGACCGGTGAACTCAAACGACGAGGTCACCTGGTATGGTGTGAGCTAAACGTGACGTCATTTGAGTCTTGGCGTCAAAGCGGCGTATAACCACTACCACACCCCTTGCTCTTAGAGCATTGGGTATAGTGGCTATATCTCTAGTCAAAATGACATGGACATGGTTTTGGCTGTGCCAAATCTTAGCCGTTATACCATCATGGCTAGCCACTTCCATTTTAGTCACTTCTCCAACACACAAAAGACAAGACATTTTCATTTATGATTTTCAACCATTTGAAAACAATGGAGGTGGGTAGGGCCCAAATGGTTGTGTTAAGTTAGTTGTTATGGAGAGTTATTTTGAGTTTGGAGTGTTGAAATGAGGTGGCATGTGATGGGGCTGAAATGACTAAAAAATAGTAGCCATTATACCTTATGCTCTTGGAGCATAAGGTGCCATTCGTTGTGGCTCGTCATAGGGTGCCACATCACCTTGTCATATCTATTCATGAGACCGCCCCCTTGTAATAGCTCTTCATCCCAACCGTAAATCGTGCTGCGGGGTATATCGATTATATATATATATATATATATATATATATATATATATATATATATATATATATATATATATATATATATATATATATATATATATATATATATATATATATTTTTGTAAATATGTAATGTTTTATAAATGGTGGGCGCCAAATGAGTAAGTTGATGTTAGTTGTGAGTGAATGAGTTAGTTGTGGAGGTTTGTTATAGTGATGTGACGTCCACGTGCCCCGAATGAGTAACTGGCACCTAGTGCTCATAGGCTAACCACAATAGGTCTGTCGACCCAAAGGGTTATCGATCGGTTGAGATCGATCCTCCCATTGTGGAGGTTCGGTCGAGCTAGGTTGGGCGACACAATTTTGACAAACTAGTTCGAGGAAGCAACCGAGTTCTTTTCTCATTTTTTGTACCGTTTGGCAATTAAAACAAAAACAAAAAACTGTTTTTTAAAAAAAATTTATCACTGTGACAACTAGGTCGTCGTCAGATCGTCGGAGAGAAAAAGCTGATGTGAGACTGGCTTTAGACACTTGGGTAAAAAACCACTGTCCCTACCCGATCCATCCCACATGGACAAGTCAACCAAAAACCCTGACGTGTCACGCCGCCATTCGTCCACACCACGTATCACCCCAAACCAAAAAAAAACCTCCCTTCACCATCACCATCTCCCCAAAAAAAACACACACAACCCCAAAAACCCTAACAAACAAACAAAAATGTCAATCCGTCCCTCCCTCCACCGCTTCCCAATCGACCCGGACGCACAAGAAGCCTCCGGAACCCCATGGGGAGTAACCGTAACACCGTTCAGTTCAAAAGACGAGCACGGCAACTCACCTGTGTACGGATCTGGCGGTGATTTGATCCCTAGGTGTGAGAATTGTTACGGTTATTACAATACTTATTGTGATCAGGATCAGTGGGCTTGGACTTGTGCTTTGTGTGGTACTTTGAATGGATTGAGTAGTGACACCATTGCGCGGTACTCCGTTCCGGAGAATTCGGCCGAGAATATGTCCGCTTTTGTTGACCTTGAGTTGCCACGTAAGCACATTGCTTATTGCTTGTTGAATTAGGTTGTGTATTATGTAATTGCATCTGACAATGAGAAGTTGCGTTAGAAATGAAGCGGTTGAGGTTCGATTTGAGTGTGATTTGTATAGGTTTGTTGAACTTGAGTTGCCGCGTAAGCACATTTAGTTTCTATCTGTTACGGCGTTATTAGGTATCGAGTTAGCTTATGCGTTGTGTAATTAGAGGTGGAATTGTGAGATTAGGTTAGAAATGAAGCGGTCGAGGTTTGATTACAGTGTAATTTGTAATTAGGTTTTAACTAGTTTTATGTCGGCGTTTCTAGACCTTGAGTTGCCGGCATTGATTGTTGTTAATTGTTGCTGCGTTGTTTATTAGTTGTTGAGTTAGGATTACAATCTGTGTTCTGTGTTGTTGACATAATTTCGCGCGAAATGTGTGTCGTATGTTAATTAGGTTGTGAAAAATGAGAATTTGCGTTAGAAATGAAGCGGTTGAGGTTTGATTTGAGTGTGATTTCGATAGGTTAGTTGTTAGTGCATTGTTTACTTTTTGAATTAGGTTGTGCATTGTATAATTACGGTTAGAGGTTCGATTAGAGTGTAATTTGCACGAAATATGTCTATAGGTTTTTATTAGTTTTGTTAATTGCTTGGTCTTCGGTACCTGAATTTGCACCGGAGAATATGTCCTTGTTTGTAGACCTTGAGTTGCCATGTAAGCGCATTTAGTCTCTATATGAACATGAAATGTTATTATGTGTTACAGCATTATTAGGTGTCGAATTAGGGTGTGTATTGTACGATTAGAGATGGAAATGAGAGATTAGGTTAGAAATGAAGCGGTTGATGTTCGATTAGAGTGTAATTTGTTATAGGTTTTCTGCTTGTTTTGTTAATTCCGTGGCATTCAGTACCGGAATTTTTGCCGGAATATATGTCCTGGTTTGTTGACCTTCAGTTGCCACGTAAGCATGGTTATCTGTTACCGCATTGTTCATTACTTGTTGAATTAGGTTGTGTATTGTACTGGAAATGAGAGATTAGGTTAGAAATGAAGCGGTTGAGGTTTAATTAGAGTGTAATTTTGATAGGTTTTTTTGCTTAAGTTTGTTAATTGCATTATGCATTCGTGGAATCTTCGTCGGAGAATATGTTCCTTTGTTGACCTTGAGTTGCCACGTAAGAACAGTTTTTGATAATGTATATGTTCAATTAGGTTGTGCATTGTGTTCTGTTTGAGAAATTATGTTAGAAATGAACTGGTTGAGGTTCAAATGGCCTTGAATTGCCACGTAAGCAGAATGATCTGTTACGGCATTGTTTATTACTTGTTGCATTAGTGTAGTTCTATTTAGTTAGGATAACGATATGTGTTTGTTTGTTGTCCTTGAATTGCCACGTAAGCATGATTATCTGTTACTTCATTGTTTATTACTTGTTGAATTAGGTTGTCTGTTGTGTATTTATAGCTGGAATTGAGAAACTAGGTAAGAAATGAAGCGGTTGAGGTTCGATTAGAGTGTAATATCCGTAGGTTTTGTTTAGCTCTGACAATGTTAATTTTAATGTAAATGTGGACTAATAGAAGAGTTGGTAAATGTAGGTTAATTTAAGACTTGGTGAACATTTATTGCAATGGAAGTCGTTTGAATATTTTTGCATTATAGATAATAAGACGTTTAGTTGTAGATTGAAGTGTTTGTTATATGTAATTGAGTGTTTTAATCTTGCAGTCGAAGGTTCTGAGGAGGAAGATATGCAAGCCCGTCCTGTTTATGTTGCTGCTATTGATTTGGCATGTAAGTTTCGCTGTCAGATTGTGGTGTTTATTTGAATTGTTTACCAGTTTTACATGTTCCCAGAAAGTGCAGTGCTTCAAGAATGGAATGTTCTGATGCATAATTAACTTTAAGCTCTCCGGTCATATTCATAAAGGACATTTCTTTCTGTGCATTAGTTGTACTTTTAGTATATGCGTAATGCGTGTACTTAATCAACATTTACTTGCTATTTTCCAGCCTCAGAAGAGTTTCTGGAACTTACGAAAAGTGCATTGTTAGCTGCTTTAGAAGGTTAGTAATCCCAGTATTTCTATCTAGACTCTAAATGCGTACCTGCTCCCATGAGCTTTGAATGCTAAAATCTAGTTTTATTATAGCTCTTGCGCCTGGATCGCTTTTTGGTCTTGCTACATTCAGCCACAAGTTAGGTTTGTATGATGTACAAGGACCTATTCCTGTGGTGAAAAATGTTTTCCTACCTGCGGACTCTGATGGAACCCTATCAATTGAGCTTGAAGATGCCATGCCATTGCTTTCCTTCTTGGCTCCAGTAAGTTTATTTACAACTAAATATCAAACCTCCATATCGGATTATATTTAGTTTTGTAGGATCCATTTTAGAAGACCAAAAGATGAGGTCTGTTGTGGCTGTTATCTTTACTACAGGTAGAAACATGTAAGGATCGAATTGCATCTGCGCTTGAAACTTTAAGACCGACGTCATCATGGGAAGGTCCAGCTTCTGGACAGGGAATTTTTTTGGGAGGGCGAGGTTTTGGGCTGGCAATGGAATCACTAATCTCATACCTTGGATCTGAACATGGCAACACTTACGCTTTAGGTTTGATAACTTTCATTTTTTTTTTAATTTCGGAATTGCTTATGTTTTGCTGCTTGCACAATCAAAATATATTTTGATTGAAATGATAATTTTTTTTTTCGCTTCTAATGTGAAATTCGTTGCAGCCAGAATCTTTGCTTTTCTATCTGGACCTCCTGATTATGGACCTGGGCAACTGGACACAAGAAGATATGGTGATCAATATGCTAGTAGAGGAGAGGACGCTGAACTTGCATTACTTCCTGAACAGACACCATTTTACAAAGATTTGGTACTAATCTGAATTTTGATTACCAACCTGTGTCTTTTATGATATATATATTTTCAAGAAACATATGTTTTCATGTATGTTTTTGCAGGCTGCTGTCGCTGTTCAAGCAGGTGTTTGCATAGACATACTTGCTGTTACAAATGAGTACACAGATTTGGCATCCTTGAAGTTTCTTAGTATTGATAGTGGAGGCTCATTGTTTCTATACCCAAATACTGATGATTCAACACTTCCACAGGATATGTAAGTAATGTTCATCTGAAATAAGTTATAAAATTTTGTATGGATCATTAAAAATTTAGCTAATATATCTGTTTTTGAGGTAGTCTGCTTAACTACTATATTGTATGGTGCATCTTATCTCATGAAGTTACTCAAAAGATTGATATCTTAAGTTATTTATTTATCTTATACAAGGAAAATTGCTTCTTCCATTGCAGGTATCGGATGTTAAGTCGTCCATACGCTTTCAATTGTGTCATGCGGCTGAGGACGTCTACTGAGTTTAAAACCGGAAATTCCGTGAGTAGCTTTTCGTTCTATTTCTGAACTTTCTTATTGTACCGCTTTGATCATGTCTCTAATAAATTAATTCTTTGCCTGCAGTATGGTCATTTCTTTCCGGATCCGCAGTATGATAATGTTCAGCATGTTATCTGTTGCGACTCATTTGCTACATATGCTTATGACTTCGATTTTGTAAATAATTATGGGTTTGCCAGGTAGAAGTTCATATTTCACCCGTTCTTCTATTATCTATGCTGTATTTTTATGCATTTATATGTGCGGGACTCGGGTGAGACCTCAGCCATCGGATTATCTTTGGCTAGATCTCACTCTTGATATTGTATCTACGTAACCAAACACCTTCGACAACTCCCCTACATATACACACATATTAAAGCCAAGACAACCTGAATATAGACGTGACACATCACCGCCCCCTTCCTCTCTTACACCACCAGCTCTGGCAACCGCCAGATACTGTCAGAAAAATCGAAAAACCGCTGGATAGTAATCGCCGCCACCGCTTTGCGCGGGGTACTGTGCTAGTAAATGTTACTGTACAAGTTTGCCTTGTAGATTTGCAGTTCCCCAATATCAAATGGCAGTGTTCTGTGTTATGTTATTGCAACTATGTTTGAAGTTTGAAGCCTAATTTGTTGGATCATATATGCTGCAGACACACTTCTGAGCTTCCTATGCTACAATTAGCTTTCCAGTATACTGTCATTGTGCCCCAAGAGGAAAATCCAACTCCAGGATCAGGCCTGCCTAGTAGGTATGTGTATTTCTGCCATATTTTTTGTTATTTGACTTTATAAATAGAGGTGGCAAAATGGTTGGGGTGGGTAACTGGTCAAAGCAGGTTGCTCCTTGTTGTTCGGATCTTGACCGGGTCCGAGCTTCCCAAGCTCTATGCTGTTGGGGAACTCTGCAAGGGTCTTACCACCTTCTTTATTTACTATATTTGAGTGGGTCGGGTTGACCCACTCGTTTTTCAGTTTTTAAAAGTTTTTTAGTTGCCAACATACTAAATGATTCTCAAGTAGTGTTATTCATTATTAAAGTAATAAATTGTAGCATCAAAAGTAGTAAACTAATATTGGTGATTTTGCGGGTCAAAAGTATCAAATGTTTACAGCCTCACCTATATTGTTTTATTCTAGAATATTGGATTATTGTTTTGAAGTATAATTATTGGAATCATGCTTCATACTTGACTGACTACGATGTATCAAATTCAAAGGAATAGGACAAAACTTATTAGTTTGCTAGTGTGACGACCATACCTGATTCAAGATTTTGACCCATAAATTCGTTGGGTCTTCTCTAATTTTTCCCCATCTGGACCTGATTGGATATGTTGGTTTTTACAAACAAACCCAAAAGATTGGCAAAGTAACTCAAATTGATCCGGTTTTGTCCTTTTAAGCCGAAATTGCCCATTGTACCTATAAATAATAACTTGATGTAGCTACTCGTCAGGCAATAAATATTTAACCAATTGGGCCTTTTCTTCTCGACATATATAGTTACTAGTATTGTTGTCATTACCGCAAGCCAATCAAGATCATACCATTGCTGTGTGTGCTGTAAAAATGGTTCTTGTCAAGTCTTTGGGTACCATTCTTTTTCACACAAATGTAATGCATCCATGCAGATTGAAATATACCCTGAAAAGGCGACTCAGAATTCGAACAATGCAGTTTGGAGTTGCGCATAACATGAATGAGCTATATGACGGTGTTGATCCTGAAGTTGTTCTTTCAATACTCGTTCACAAGGTAAGAATATTTATCTGTTTACCCAATTTCGATGTGAAAGCTGGCATGTTGTGATCTCTAGCTCTATGTTGCCCTCTCCAAACAGGTCATACTCGCCTCACTGAGTGAAGGAGTAAGAGAAGGAAGGATGTTACTACATGATTGGCTTGTAATTCTTACTGGTCAGTATAATGAAGCATGCAAAAATGCCCCCAACGAGTTTGGAAGCTCAACGGGCTCACTTATTGATGTCACGTTCGCTCAATGTCCGCAATTACAGCCTTTACCTCGCCTAGTCTTTGCTTTGCTTCGTAATCCTCTTCTTCGCTTTCATGAAGAAGGAATTCATCCAGATTATCGGATATACCTTCAATGCTTGTTCAGGTATGTCATATTCTATGCATGAGAGTAAAGGTAAACCAGTTATTGTTTAGGGAGTAAGAGTTCAGCTTGTAAAATTGAAGTTGTGAATGTGTATGATAACCATGAAATGAAAATATTTAAACATGTAGAAAGTAATGGGAGAAATAGTTTAGGTCTGTTTGTTTAGTTACATTCTACGCGGCATTATGTTAATGTTTATTTTGACTCTTTGATGCAGTGGACTTGAACCAAGTTCTCTTCACCGTGCAATATATCCTCTGTTAACATCATATTCAACTCCTGATAAACTTGCATATCCTCGCCATTCACTGAGCCGTGCTGCACTACTGACAAGTGAAAGTCCCATATTTTTTCTTGATGCATTCACAATCCTCATTGTATTTTATTCCTCCACAGCTGACCCTACCCTTCCTTATCCTCCACCACATGACTGTAAGTAGTTGAAAAATACTCCTAGACTTGTCTCATTTTTGACTATATAATTTAATTGTTGGACTTTGCATTCTAGGTTTATTGAGAACTACAATTAATAAACTGAAGCAAGAGAGAAGCATTACTCCTAGATTGATATTTATTAGAGGCAGTCAAGAAGATGCCACACTGTTCGAGAACTATTTAATTGAAGAACAAGATGTTGACGGAAGTGGATTTGCAAATTCTATGGGGTTCGTTTCTTTTCTCGAAGAGATCAGTCAGGGTGTGCTTGAATACATGAAATAGAAGACATGTACATATTGCAGTAGGAACAAGAGTTGTGTTGCAAAATGAGTCATACAAAAAGAGTTCATCATTTTTGCAGGTATGTACATCCGGGACAAGTTCATGTAATAAGGGCTAATTTAACAACCGCCCTGTCTTGTGTTGAGTACTTAGAGATCAAAATCAAATTTATACACATTGCTTTGGAAGAGGTAACTTGGAATTCTGTTATATACTATTTAATTGCAAAGGAAACCTTTGTTGTTTTGCCAATCGATATTCTGTATAGGTGTCAAGTTGTGCGAGTCAGTTTGCGTAACATGGGGTAGTTTTTGGTATGGGCCAGGGTTGACCTGAACCTCCTATTGGTTTCTTTTGATTATGTGATATGATTCTGTAAATTTCACCAAAGAAATGGTATAGAATCTCGAGTAAAAAGATGAAATCTTAGTTAGAAGAATAAGATTTGGACCTTAGAACTCCATTGTTGATTAATCATGCAATTGCAAGACACTGTTACAAGATTGAGAGCGTACAAATGAGGGAGAGAATTATCTTTACAAGTTAACTAAAATCTGTTACAAAATGAAGCCTATATAGTTAAGAGTGAAAGAGACAATCATGTGCCAAATACGGGTCTAGCGAGTAAAGTTGGTTAAGTGAATGCAACGTCCTGGTCACATGGGTTGGACTTAGTAGGGTCTAGCACGTAAGTTGGTTAAGTGAATGCACGTCCTGGTCACATGGGTTTGACTTAAGTAGGGTCTAGCGTAAGTTGGTTAAGTGAATGCACGTCCTGGTCACATGGGTTGGACTTAAGTAGATGCACGTGGAAGTCACGTGCTTATTAATTAGACTCGCATCAGTTTATTCATTTGACCTGTGATATAGAAACATAGTCGGAACTAGGGGTGAACGAGCGAGCCGAGCTCGGCTCGTTTAAGCCGGCTCGGCTACGTTTATATATAAAAGCTCGAGCTCGATTCGAGCTCGTTCGAACTCACATTTTGAGCTCGTGAAATTTTTCATGCTCGAGCTCGCTCGTTAACACAAAGTTTCGTTAACACAATTTCGAGCTCGTTAGACGGTTATCGTATAGAAAATATATATACGTATATATTCTTGGGGCTCGTTTGAGAAGCCATGAGCCTAAACGACTTTAGAAGCTCGGCTCGAGCTCGATTATTAAATGAGCCCAAACTTAGGCTCGAGCTCGGCTCGAGCTCGTTTAAACTCGGCTCGAGTTTTTTCTTGATCCGATCAGAAACTTTTCGAGGCGGCCATTCATTTCCACCCCTAGTCGGAACGGACCCTTCTGTAATTTGGTCAAAAGTTAGTTAAATGGTGGTTTAAGAAATCCAATTTGGATCATAAAAATGGCGTGGTTTACATGGGTTAACTGACCCAGAATTTTGAAACTGACCCAGAATTTTGACTGAATTATTTTAAAAAAAGTGTTATAGATGACTTATCCATGTGTTAACAAGTCACAGTCTGATTATTTGTGATTTTAATATAAAGTTATTTTATGAAATTGAATCCGACTTGGTTGTTTGTATGCTGGCAAGATGTTTATGATGATTGTGTTCTGTATGTTCAATAATGCAAACTTAAGTATATTCCAAGAGTCAAGTTCTAGAATACTACACTAAATTTCAACACAATGACATATAGTCATATACACATGACATGCCAAGTTTAGACATAGATTTTGATTTTCTAACATTATCAAAAGGGTAGGCTGACGTTTAGGCTTGCGATCAATGTTGTTCCTATCTTTTATGCCTTAAAGGGTGTATCGTTATCTCTTCGTGTAACTGGCACGTTCATACTTATTTTATCTAGTTTGGTCTTTTGTTGGAAAAACCCGGAAAAATGTAATGCGAGAAACTTGTGTAGTGTATGGCTGTTTTAATACTGCCAAAGGCAATAATCGAATATTCCATATACTAACTCTAGCAAACCCGACCCTTTTAGGTTATTTGATTCTTCATTGGACATTCCATTGTTCCACTTGATGTTGTAATAAGGGTCAATGATTCACTTCTTCGTACTATTATTCTTCTACTTGTTCATAACGACATGCTTGTGTGGTTCAGTTGATCCCATTTGATCTACGTACATTGGTAGAAAGAAATTTGTCTTTGGTCGTCGCAAGGTCAATGAAAAAAATGATTTATATATAGAAAATTAATGGGAGCTGATTAGTTGAATCTATTGTAAAATATTATGGGCTTATGGGCTTATATCTATTCATCCTAATCTTGATTATCAAGTTAGGGTTTTCCTATAAATACCTCCTATTGTAACATTATGAATATCATCTCAATAGTAAGAATTCTATTCCTCTCTCATTCTTGTGTTCTTGTTCATACATTTACAACACGTTATCAGCACGAAGCTTTAATGAAAAGAAAAGAAAGAAAGATATGAATCTAAGAAGGACGGATGGATTTCTTTTTCCGATGGAGTCATGGTTTAGTTCATTTATTAAAATTGGTTTTTATTCAAGCTTCCAAAAGGTATATCCCAAATCCCAAACTTTAATATATTAGTTGATTTGGTATCGTAAACCATAATGCATTAATATTAATTGAATTGATCGTATATCATATGTTAAAATCAAGATATTCCGCTACTACATATTAACATTGTTTAAGATGATTATTATTGCATCAATTTTAATAACATGGTGATTTTATTATGCTTCGATTTTTTTTTTGAGAGAATCATTTTATGTGCACTTGATTTGTTTATCATGAATATATGTTTAATGTTTTTAGTTACTTGATGAATAAGTAGAAAAGTAATAAAAAAATAACGCGAGCAAAACTTTGGCACATATATAAGATTACTGGTGACACGAAAATTTTGGATCTCAAAATTTTAGTAATGGTTTTTTTAACCAGATTGAGCAAAGTATTTAACAATGTTGATCATAAGGAATTAGTTGTACACGTTGACCAATTGCATGAATGATGGCTTAGTGTTAATCTTACACTTGATCGTTATTGTTGTTATAGTATACAAATGATTGTTATATGTGCTTTTATGATTATTATAGGTGCATTTAAATTGAATCTAAGTCTTACAGTATACAATTGATTCTATATCGCTCATAAATCGTGGCATGTTACTATTTGCTAAATCTTAACAGTTATATTGTGAATAAATATAAGTCACTAAAAGTGACAAGATGAAGGGTGTCATTGAGAGTATACATCGTAATTGTAAAGTTGTGTAGTATTTTTTTTAAACTCTATTGTGATTTACAAGAATAACAAATGTTCTATTGTGATTACATAACGAGAATTATGTTATATTTTATTGTTCATTTTTCAAACTCTCATGTAATTTACAAAAACAAATGTTTTATCCTGACTACAAAGAGAGAATCAAAATAACATAGCCACTATGTTATGGATGAAAAAAATTATTAGAACCTCAAGTTCTAATTTGATTCAATTAATAGAATCAATAACATAACCTCGTGTTATGTTTAAAAGAAAAAGAAAAGAAAAGTAGAACTTCAAGTTCTATTATGATTCCCTCAAGAGAATCAAAAGATATCATAACCTCATGTTATGATTATTATAGAACCTCAAGTTCTATTATGATTATAAAATGCAAATACAATAACCTCAAGTTATTGTTAAAATGTTCAAATATGATTCTATCAAGTGAATCACGATAACATAACCTCAAGTTATGATTATTTTTGTTTAAAGCCTAATGTGCTTTGATGATTCCCTCAAGTGAATCATAATAACATAACCCCATGTTTATGTTTTGAAAAAAAAAAAAAAAAAAAAAAAAAGGAAGCTCGCTCTATTGTATGCACCTCATGTTGCAAGAAAAAAAAATGTAAGCGAGTTAAATTTCACAATTTTCAGTGTTAGATCTGAACAAATAAAATTGTGATTTAAATGATACTGATGACGAAATGTTTAAGAAAACATTCTCTATTTTCAAAGTCTCGAACATGCTTCTATATTAGCAATATCGAGAACATGGTTTGAAAAGTATCATGAGATATTGTCAAATTCTCATATTATATAGAAGAAAAGCTAATGAGCTTTCGACGAAAAATATAAAAGTAGTTCAACTATTCGTCCATTCCTTAAAATGAATGTGACAACGATGATGATATTTATCATGGACGTGGTCGATTAAATAATCGACATAAAGATCTCTATTCCCTTAAGTGAATATGATGAATTGATCAACATAAGATTTTCATTCCCTTAAGTGAATATGATAATCTAATGATCCACGCTTATAGATCATTTCTCATGGTCATGGATATGGTCGAAGTAATATGAAAAATGACCAATCACTACAAGTGGTAAAATAAGAACGGAGCAAATAAAAATGTCATGTATAAAAAAAAATAAGTGTGTCAAATGTATTACACACTATCTTCATAGATGTTAGAATCTATGCTAATAAATTGTGAGATATACATGAATGCTCCAAGTTGATATGCCTTCTATTATGGGTTCCTTGATTAAATTTAATTAGTACTAATTTTTCAATAAGTTAAATGAAATTTTAGAAATATTGATTTTGTTCACATGTTCGATTTGAAGTTCTCAAACATCAATTTTTTTTTGTTCCTAATATTTGTGTGGATTTTTTATGCTAAGATCTATTTTAACTGTAAAATGTTTTAAGAGAACCCCGTTTTCTTCGTGAGGATCTCAAAAGGGAATACTTGACGATGAAAGATTCGTTAAATGTATGTCAAAATCTAAAAGAAAGATTTGACCATCATAAGCAAGAGATTCTTGCAAATGCGAGCACATTTTTCGCAATATTAAGTAGTACATCTGAATGATGAAAAGAAAAAATGCGATGAGATGGTTAATGCCTCGAATATACTCATATATCGAGAACGATGTTTTGATATAAAAGACATGGGCATTTTTGAACAAACACGATAAACCCGTTTACTAAATTTGCTCCATATTGTCGTGTTAAAAGAAACTGGTTGGCAACCTCAAGTTGCAACATAATGATCTCCATTCCCTCAAGTGAATGAGATAAAATGATCAATATGAGATCCTCATTCCCTCATGTGAATGTGATAATGTAACGATAAATGGTTAAAGATCATTTATCATGGTAAATGCTATGGTCAAGGTAGTATGACAATGACAAACCACTAGTAGTGGCGAAAATACAAAATGAAAGGAGCAAACAAAAATGTTATTTATGCAAAAATGCAATGTGATGTATATGAAGTACAAGTGTGTCAAAAATATTACACACTATATTCATATATTTAAAAATCATGCTAGCGCATTTTGCTCCACAAAAGAAAGTATAAAATTGTCATACGGAATGCAGTTCAATATTAATGATGTATTGTATTCTCTTGCATCTTCCTCGACATGCATAATACATAAAATAGTGAATGATAATCACAAGCCATAACATATGTTTATGGGCCATAACTATAATATTTGGTGGCATGACCGGTTATACCATTCCGAGTCGTTAATGATGCGAATAACTATAACATAATAAGATACTTTAATCTTATGTTATTTCTCTCAAAGCAAGTTGAATATTCAACCATCAACTAAATTGGGGACTCAATCCCTCAATATTCTGGAAAGAAAACAAGTGGATGCATGTAGGCATACACATCAATCGGATGAACCATTTAGAGCTTAAAATCGATGCATCGTCTAAATGGTAATCAAAATCGCAACCTTAAGTTTGCGTGATTAATAGCTCAATGCGAGCCTAACATTCCAGAATAAGTATTTCATCATGAAAATGCGATGAATTACTTCTAAGTTATCAAATGAAACTGAGAGAAAAACTTGTGTTGTTGTATGGGGCCATATTATAATATGCACAACAACAAAATTAGCATCATGCCAATATGTTATTATAAATCCTCCCTTTTATAATTGGTTTTGGTTATAAACCAAACATATCCCATTTTATTTTTTTGTGCAAATTACTCCACCTAAATGCACATATATGGGATATAGAAGATGGATAATTCCTTCGGAGGAGAGAAGTAGCGCAAATTCGAGAATGAATTATCATATTCATTGATCCTCGATAGAAATTTTTATGAATTGATTATTCAATGGATAATCTAATAGCCATAAATAAACATTGGCCAAAAAAAACAAAATTCCAGCTACTAATGCTCTAATTAGAAATTGTCCCTCAAGGACACTGTTTTATTATGACATGCCTCAAGGATGGGAGGCAAATCGATTCCAAATAAAATCCTCGATGAAAAACTTGGAGCATGAAAACAAGATGGTTGTTCGAGGTATAAAAGACCCCATGATAGTCTCATAAAGAGACACTAGACATTAAGGTTCCAAAGAACCTCAGATAGTTAATGAGATCTCAGTAAATTCTATCTTGTATTGAATTATTATGGAATCGAAACAAACGACGTCGATAAATTTGCTTACATACAATATAGTGCTTGCTATTATGCATAATGAGGATCATAAATCAAATGTTATTCAATGAAACGCTTGGCCAACGTAAGAAGACGCAATCTCATGAAAATACGAGAAGTCTTGGGACATGAAGTCCGTACACATAAATGTGTAAAATCTATTGGATATACATCGGTCTTTGTGTGAAACCGAAATAAGAGTTTTAAAGTTATTTGCTTTAAGACATGAATTGTTGAATAAATATATTCACAAAATTGATTATTGAGAGACAAATTATCTCGATGTGGATGTAAATATCTTATTGATATTTTATGAGATAAGTATCTATTTTTCCTTAAAATTGGGTTTATCAGAGCTCTCGTATTCTATAAAGGATATGTAATGTCTTAAACATGGCTTACAACTTCAACTTCTAGATACGATTAATAAAGTTCTCAATAACTTTATTTGATAAAGTTGAATGAATCCATATATGGATCAAAATGATTTTGGACGCATATTATATAAATTGCTTCTGCACATGTCTCAAAGAAATAATTAGTCCTCAAGTACCATACATAAGTACAATTGAGGTTTGGATGCCAATTTTGTAATTAATATGCGTCACGAGATTGTATTTTTCTTTTAATATTTGTACATGCATTGTATACTTTCCAACCAATTGATTTGATATTGGGTGGGAAGCTACATAAATTTTCTCATTTTGCGGGACTTATTCGTAACATCATCAATTTGATGGACTTCATTATAAAGTTGTTGCCAACAAAAGTATACGAGCAACTCGTTTAGAAGATTAGCATGCGATGCTTGAAATATAAACATTAAATTGAGGAGGAGGAGCATTATACTCACTACACTCTTTTCCTACATCAAGTTTTTTTTTTTTATCCCATTGGGTTTTTCTTGATAAGGTTTTTGATGAGGTAGTCTATGAAGTATGATGAACGATGAATATCTAAGGAGGAGTATTGTAAAATATTATGGGCTTATGGTCTTATATCTATTCATCCTAATCTTGATTATCAAGTTAGGGTTTTCCTATAAATACCTCCTATTGTAACATTATGAATATCATCTCAATAGTAAGAATTCTATTCCTCTCTCATTCTTGTGTTCTTGTTCATACATTTACAACAGAATCAGCTTTGTTTATTTTATTTTTTTTCTTTTAATTTTAATGATTATAGTCACCTTGGCTAATCAAACTTTGTAATCTTCTTTATTGGGATATTCAAATACTTGAGCCTGCCTGGTCCTTGTGAAAGAATAAGTTGGCACCCGAGGATGCTTATATCGAATTTCTTTGTTTAAAAAAAATTATTTTATTTTAAACTTATTATTCTTTGAAATTATATCTTAATACCACCTCTTTACACCGAGTGTAAATGATGACCGATATCACCACCGTTAACTCAGCGCCACATCCCACATTTTCTCTCACGACCAACATCACCATCACTAGTGTAATAAGACAAACAAGATTACCAAACAAACATATCTCACTTATACACACATATATCGCACTTTAAAGGTTTTTTTTTTTTTTTTTTTTTTTTTTTAAAACATACTTTTATAACGGATTCTGATAAGATGGCGGAGAAGACAGGCAACAATGTTGCGTCGCCACCCCTTTGAATGGCAAAACCAATTCTACTAAAATGAAATTTTGTGACTTAGGGTCGTAAATTACTTTTTGACAAACCGTTGAACCCTAGTCAAAACTCCACAATGCCGTTTGTGAACCCAAATGTATCAAAAGCAAACACTACAAGAATTCTGGCGATTGCCCACGGACTAAATCGTGGCTAAAAGAGCTAAATTCGTGGGTAATTGGCTGATTCCCACGACTTACCCACAAACCAGTGTACATGGGGAAAACCTCCGAGGCTAATTATATACCCACAAGAATTTCAAGTGGTGGGTAAGTTTACCCACGTCATCTTTGGTGGGAGTTCGTGGCAAAATGTGTTTGTGGGATTGCATAAGGTACCACGAAAATTCCCATTTATTTAGTTGTGGGTATTCAGTGGGTATAATTTCTCATGGATATAATCGTGTGTAAATGTCGGGGGTAAGCATTTTAAACAAATTGCACATAGTTTGTGGGTAAATGTGTGACTACAGTAACCACGAATTTTTCATTGTTAAATCGTGGCTATTTGTTTACGACGGTATACAGTACATTATTTCGTAAATCCCTACCAAAATTTAGAAATGCATACAAATATAATCCAAAACACAAATAATAAAATGGAGCTATATGTAATCTTGCATCCAAGTATAATCGATTAAAATTTCATCAAAGTATCTATTCCATAAAAATAAACAAACATATGTAGCTACAATGTTGCATAAACATGTATGTTTATAAGTTTATATGTTACGTCTCAAGGTACATTCACGAGCCATCTATCCATCGAAAAAGCTTGGGCGGGTTGCTCAAACATAATGCGATATCTCTTTATGATTTGGTTTGGTGGTCTGCACAAACATGATGCCATCTCTCTCTATGATTTGTTTTACAAATCATTAATGTTCATCAAACCCTGCAAATTATATACGAGGATAGTTATAAATATGATTAAACCATGAAACTACCATGTTTAAATGTTCAAGTGATCATGAATATACCATGAAAACAATAGAAAATATGAAAATTTACGAATGTGGAACTATGTGTTATCTAATAGTTAAACCAATTTTCTACTAAGTTAGTGTCACAACAACATTCACCATGGTACTCATTAAATGTTCAAGTAATCATGAATACATCAAACACATATTGAGTATGACATATGCCAAGTCAAACAAGCAGTAGAACAAATGCACTAACAAATCCCTAAACATGAAAAGTGAAACCATATAAACACAAGATATTAGAAATATTAAATTTTCAAAAACAAATGAATACCGTAGATATTGGTAAGTCACTTTCTATATACCTAAATAACAATACGTTGAAGTGTACATAATAGAAACTCCGCTAGTACTTATATCATATTTAAACAATGTAGTTTTGACAAAATAAGCTATACCTGACGAGAAACCATGTCCAAAGGAAGATCTCTTAGCGAACATGATGTGGAAATCATCTTACTATAACATGATCTGAAGAAGAACTCATGTACAACCTTGATAGATCATAATTTCAATAAGCAATCCCAAACAGCCTCTGCAAGCAATTAAATTAATAAGAAATCCGGAACAACTGCTATGAATCATGTATTTCTAGTCATATTCAAAGCCACCCAACCAAAATATATCATTAATAAGTAAATATTTCAAAATTTCCACCTCTTAATAAAGATCAATGTCATTCACAGGCAATCCCAAACGACCCCTAAAACTGAATTCAGCAGTGACTTGACACGAGTTATAGAAGCATGGAAGGTAGATTCCATCAACGGATCGAGAGGTGAAGGTAGCACCACACTCTCCCTCTGAAATACCAGTTGCGACCGTAAACAGATTTGAACACCTATCAAAATATCATTTAAAAACATGGAACCAATTAATCCAATTTAACATAATCTCATTAAAACAAATACAAATACAAAAATAGAGTGAATTTTACCGTCACCAGCGGATCATTTGTACTATAAGCACCAGTTAATTTTTGTGCTCAACAACTTCATTTAATCAACATTACTCCAAAAAAAAATATCACCATATACCATTTTATCAAATTGTCTCAACTTAAACATGCTCAAGTAATTATACTGGAAAGAAATGTCATCAACCACCTCTTGTTCTCAAATACAACTATGTACACCTAACCAGGATATCTCATAAAAAATGAATGCAACTAGTATTCTATTATAAAACAAGGAGGTACCAAACGCCATCTAATTATCTAACTATGCTACCTTGCAACTTCAAACCACTACCTTACAGTGAGAAATAATCACTAAAATAAGCCTTTCTGAATGAACAATTCCATACACTACCTTATAGTGCCAACCCACAATTATATTCCCAAACACTTTTTTTTGGTTAAATTCCCAAACACTGCTTAATTAACAAGTATTGATTCAAATAGATCACATGTTATGTTCTTCACAGCGCTAAAGTTCATATGTTACCAATAAAGTGAAAAATAGTAAGCCATTTAAACATGTTATTAATGCATGAGATCAACAACAACATCCTTCAATAATGGCTCAATCAAATTCACATAATGCTCAATCTATCTCTTAACCTGCTCCCAACATTTGTACTCATCTTTCGCCCTTTTCAATAATGCTCAATCTATCAAATGAACTTGGGTTGGAGTTTTTTCATACCCGTGCCTTTTCTTCCGCCCTTTTCATTCACTTTTACACCTTTTAAGATGATAAGAAATCACTTTTGCATTGAATCTATAGTGATCTAAACAGACAAGAAATAAGTTCATCAGAATGCAACAAATACACAGTCATCTAGACATACCAAAATTCTTACTGTAAATTATGAAATCAACAACCTTACATTAACACTAGACATTGATTCATCTCAAGTAAATCCTAACCAAATCTAAATCCAAATCCAAAAATCAACATGACTGAGAAAAAATATGCATAAGAAAATATAGAGAAAGGTTTAGTAAAATTAGTTATTTACATGTTGGTAGTATTAGATAAACACATTTGGAGGGTTTGGAATAGCTTATCCAAACTGATTATATGATTGAACGTTTTAAATAGGAAACATTGGAATTGGTTAACAAAATGTTTTGTCATGTTTTAAGTGGAACACATAGCTATTGAATCCTATAGCACACATCATAAAGCTCAAACAATCCAGTGAACACCAAACAGAAAGTTAGTACATGAGAATGGTGACGGTGAGAAGTGTAAAGATTAAACTCAAAAGAAACTTTTCTTTTCTTTTTTCCTACTATTATGGATATTCATGAAAGTAAATGATCTGGTTCTATTGATAAAAGTTAAGTCACTTAAAATTTCAATGCAACAAGTCGGTATATCATATACTACTTCATCCAAATTGGCAGGTAGTACATATAAACTAACCAATGAGCAAATGACTCTTCATGGGTCAATTTTAGCAAGTAACATACTATAGTGAGCCTGCTTGTTTATGATCACAAATAAATGAATAATGGACTTTGTAATTTATCATTGCTAATATAAAAAAGAGATTTGACCAGTCGCGAGTTAACCAGTCAGTAAAATGTAACTATAAATGCGAAGAGTTACCAACCGTTCCAAGCAGCATTGACAATTTTTGAGCTTCTTGCTCCGCATTTAACGGGATTTGAATTCCATTTCATCCCCTGCTGGTATCCATATTTGCGAGACCTTAACTCACCAATAAGCTGCAAAACCCCAAAATGCCACAAAGATTAATAAGATGAAATTGTCAAAAACACAAGATGCTATTAATATGTAGAAAGCACTTATGTTGACCACAATTAGACTCAAATTACAGTAAACACAACCATATAATCGAGTACATATAATAAAAAATAATAACTAATTTACAATGTCAAGAGGTTACCTAAATAACATTAGTCACTCCCCCTTTATATGATCTGGACTATGGTATACGGTTAGGGTTTCATGAGAAGGTAGTCTGTACTGACGGTTGCCATGCTAGTGGCCAGCGATTGTGATGTGTGTGACGTACACAACTATCAAACAAGGATAAGGAGACGTGACGGTTCCATGTAGGTGACGAGAGTGCGATATTAGCGGAACCATTTTTGGATGGATCTAAAATTTGGGAGGGTAGTTACAAATGGTAGCGGGAAGTAAAATTTGGGGGTGGGGAGTGTGGGAGGGATTCTTAAAAAACTAGTGTATAAAAATAAACAATCTTAAAAATTATTGTTTAAAGATAAGTATTTAAATTAAGAGGTAAGAAATATCTTAATAATAAAAAAAGTAAAAAAGTAATAAAAAAACTAAGATGCATGTATGACAGAGGGAGTGCAAGAGGTGTGATTGCACAGGGTCATCGTTTGATGATGGTCACCAAATTTCATGCATTTCTATTATATATATGAACACAATATGAGACTTGAGCTTAATTAATTCCTGCACTACTTATATATATGTATATTATGTGTGTATTTGAGGGTCTCTTTGTGATGATGGCACTGGGCCACTGAAATCCACGAGACGGCCCGGATGTATGACACTAAAAAAAAAGTGTGTTTGTGTATGTAATGATATACCATGTCTCCTAAACTATGCTCGTCGTGCCTCATATGAAATCCGAACGAACCATACACTTAAACTATGTCTCGACTATTCTTTCAAACTGTAATAACTATTTCATACGAAGTGCCTAAGTCTAGAAAAAACGTATACTAAGTTCAGGATACAAACACGCTCAGAGGAAAAGACTACCATGGGCACAGAAATATCGGACCATTTGGGCTAGTGGAGACGGCACGAAGCACAAAAATGCCATTCCACGGTGTGGATCTGGCACCATCGTATCGCTTTTTCGGGACAACACAGGACGAAAACGTAAGGTACCTTATGCTCTAATAATCGAGCTTGAGCCCTGTCTTTATATTTAAATATCGAAAAAACTTGTGAGCCTAAATGAGCGTTAAAAATATATAGGTATACATGGTATACATGTTGTGTATAGGAATATACAAGCTCAAATAGATATAAGAGCCGACATAGTTTGCTTAACAAGCCGGGTATAATTTGAGATTTATTTCTTTTAACTCGTCATAAAAATGAGTCGAGCCCGGGTTTGTGGAATACTAGATCCGTTGGTTTCTTTTTCGTTCATGAAATGGTCCAATGAATTATGCATAAATTAAGATGTGTGTATAATTATGGGCATGTTTTACCCACAAATTAATAACATAAAATTACTAACAACAAAATACCCATGGAAAAAGACGTAGGTAAACTTGTGGGTACATGTTTACCCACAAACCACCCATGTAATCTACCCATGACCAAATTGGATGCTTGTAATCTGTGGTAACAAAAATATTATAGCAACCTTACCCACACATTTACCCAAGATAAGTTTCATTATGGGTAATGCATGGGGAAAATTTTAGCAGGAAAGAATTACCCACTAAATTACTCACATATATACCCACAATAACTCATGATGTGGGTAATCCGTGTGAAATATTTTGGCGCCAATTATTTACCCACATATTGCACACCAAATATATTTATGTGGCTGTTTTTGTGGGTAAATCTGAGGAAATTTTGAGGGAAAATAAAAGCGACTTTGTAAGTCACTGATCATGGGTAACGGGTGGGTATTAGGTGGGTAAATGCCCTCAAAAGGATGAGTGTGGGTAATTGTTGTGGGTATTTCATCAGATTCTTGTAGTGAAAAGGGGTAAATACGTGTTGATTTTCTAAACAAGCTTTCTCGTGTTTAGAAACTTTGCTCGATTCCGCTTTCAACACCGCTTGTCCCGCAACAAACCCATTGTCCCTTAGCCCAACAAGAGGGACACTCGGTAAGATTGATGAGTGTGTAAATACTCATCATTTTATACAAAATAAACCGCAAAATCATCGAAACACTCGAAACACATCAAAATGATCAAAATATCACAAATCGTTGTTTTATGTGTTTTAAATGCAAAATATCAAAATCGGATGAAAAACATATCAAATTTGCAAAATTGCGCTTTAGTCCCCAAGTTTCTTAAATTGTCAAAAATAGTCCCTGAGCCAAAATTTCAAAAGAAAAGTCACCAAAGGTCTTTTTAAAATCACAAATTGTCATATTTAGTCCTTTGGTGAAAAATCTAAAAGTTTTGAGAAAATTACAGTTTAGTCCCTGAAAATCCAAATTGGTCAAATTTAGTCCTTGGAAATTTTCAAAAATGTCAAACTAGACCTTGGACTATTAAACATTGGCAAAACAAACCCTTTTGACTACTCTTCATAATTTACAGATTGGGCCCCTCATCTTTAAGAGATTTACAATTTTGGTCCTTAGTATTATTATCCACTTAAACCATTCGGACCTAATTTAATCCCCAAGCCCAATACTAACACCCCATGGCCCAATCCCTTACCCGGTCCAAATCCTCAACCCGACAACCCAAACCCAACTTTTAAAATAAACAATACCCGCCCCTAGTCCTGCCTTTCCCGACAGGATTGTCATCTCCCCTCCTCTAGCTTTTCCCATAGCAACTCTACTTCACCCATTGTCTCCCCCCCACCTCACCTAACATCCCACCTCATTAAATGCATCACTTTCCCTGTCTCTGATAGAAAAACAAGAAATTGGCGCCAAAACATGATTAAGGGCCAGGATGAGTTTTAGCCAATCAACGGCTCATATTGTTGCTGGGAAATGCTCAGAAGGTGAGAGAAAGACTTTTGAGCTTATAAGAAGCCAAGAAGAAGCAAGTATGGAGAGTTAGTTTTTAGTTTTTTAAGAATTGTATGTCGTTTTGTAGTTTGTAACATCTAAACTAGTTTTCAATTATGTTTTAAAGTTTATTTGTACTCAAAAAAGGTATTCAAGTGTATTTCAACTTTAATTAAGTATCAATCTCAGTTCATGTTCAGTTTCCAGATTTTATACCACTGTTGAATTTTTATTTCTCAAAGTCCTATGTGAAATCTGTTGGTAGTTTATTTTTAAGCTTAAACAAGCTCTAACAAGCTTGTCAAAGCTTTGTATAAGCTTATTTGCACAATTCATGCAACTTTGGCCACTGGTCAACAAAAGTCAAAACTTGGAGAACAAATGATGCAGGGGTGAAATGGTCTGATTCAGGAATGGAAATAGGGTGAAATGGAAGCAATTGGGTGGTTTAAATAGGATAAGGTTACCGAGGTTCTTGGTTCATAGTTGGCGTGCCATAGTGGCCAATGGACAAGTTGTAAGTAAATTCAAGTTCTTATGCATAGTATGTATTTGCAACTTTAATCGCTTAAAACTTGTTCTAGTAGCGATTTAAGTTAGTATTAGTTAATTTGATCATTAATTTATGCTAGTTAAGTTTTTAATTTAGTATTGCTTTGCAAAACTAGTGATAAAGGGTGTTTGTTTTTTGTCAAAAGCGCCTCACAAGTGAAGTCGGTGTGAGCCTTTTGTTGGTTCAAGTTTGTTAAGCACAAGAGAACTCATTTGAGTCAAATAAATTGATCTTGCAACCCTTATAGTCAAAATTGGTTCTTAGCTGTCAATACTACTCCATCGTTGGATTTTGAAGAGCAAGTCACTTGATTTGTGTTTAAAAGTCATAAACAAGGGTTGTAAAAGCTTCATTACATCATAACAGATCATAATCAATCATCAAATTGGGTCTAAACTTCACTTTAGTCAAAGTTCCATCTGGTTTCAAAAAGTCAAAAATGTCAAAAAAGTGGTTTTGTGCAGAAAGTGCAGCATCTGCACAGGTTTCATAATAGCTTTTTAGGTTCTGGTTTTTGGGATATAAGCAGTTGGCTAGGTGGTCTTTAAGACCTAGTATCTGTTTTTAGTTTTAGCCATCTGGATTAACCTGTGCATAAGCTCAAAACAGGCCCTTTCTGCCCTGCTCCATAACTCAGTGTCAGCTGAGTTTTTCTCAGCTTTACACAAGCTTGCACAGAGTTTGTAATAGCTTGTTAAGGGCTAGTATTTTGGTTAACAGTAGCTTCCTAGGTCTAGTTTAAGTTTTGATAATTGGATTGTAATTTGTAGCTCAATTGGGTGCTTATTTTTGGTCTCGCAAGTTAGCACAAAAATCTTTTGCCCCTTAATCATAAACATCAAATCTGTGTTAACTGTATATCGATGATTGTAGCTTGTTGATTTTAGTTGGATTTTGGTTAATATAGCTTATTAGAACTTCATTAACAGTTGGTGGCTTGTCTTAATCATTTGGCTTATTTAGTGCTTATTTCAATAAGCACTCTCACATCGGCCCATAATCTTGTACACAAGCACTTGTTTTCCAATTTTCATAGCTTCTTAATATTATTTTGGAGTTTCCGAAATTTTCAGATTTTTCTCACTGTTTTACTATTTTTCTTGATTTTATTAGTTTTAGCATTTTTAATTAGCATTAAATACAAAAATTCGTAAAAGGTTCAAAAAAATAATTTTCATTTTTCTTAGGCTTAGATAAATATAAAAAGTGAAAAAGTAATTTTCCATATTTTTCATAGTTCATTTGGTAATTTTAGTGAATTAATTAGATTTTAATAGTTTAAAATTCCTAGAAAATAGATAAATAGTCATAAAAATACAAAATAGTTTTGAAAAGTCTATTTTGATATTTTAGACTTTTCCAAGTCTTAATCTTATTTTTCTAGCCTTATTTCACATTTTCTTGTATTTTAGGTAATTAATTAATAGTTAAAAATAGTTTTTAATTAGATAATTAGTTTTAAAAATAATTTTCTTTTTCCATAAATTTTCTTTTATCATTAGGATTGTAAAACATCATTTTCATATTTTTAGGGTTAATATTGAATTAGTTTCACTTTTTATTTGTAGACGTCGTTGATTTTAATTTAAGTTTTATAAAACATAAAAACAAAAACATCATTTTAATTTTAGTGATAGCGTTTATTTAATAGGTTTTATCTTTTAATTTCCTCTCATTTGCATTTTAGCCTTTGTATTTGTTTGATATTTACGTAGTTATAATCATCAAATCATATTCCTTTTCGCTCAAACTTCTCGATCACTATACGTTGATTGATCCATTACTGACATTTGGGACATAACGACCGGGAGACTCTTTACTCCTCCGATCTTCATTGATTTCGTGCTTGTCGTTTTAAGTTTTCTTACGCTTGCGTGAGAGAACACTCGCAGTTACAAGATCAATTTTTACGCCATTGCCGGAGTCAGGTCTTTGATTTATCTTCCGTAGTGATTAGTTGTTTGAATCCTCACTCTTTGTTTATATCATCCATCTTTGTATATATATATATCCATATTTTCTTCTAAAAATCCAAAACCCAAAACGACAAAAACTTATAAAACACAAAATATTTTCTTTTGTTTCTATATATGTATCAAAAATAAAAATACAAAAGAATCGCTTTTCTCTAATAATTAACAACTTAAAAGATTACCACCGAAACCAAGGCAAGGCACTACCTAAGCTGGGGTGCGACCATAATAAGTTCAGAACTAAAGATTTAAAACTTGCCTTTGTGTCCGTGTGATTGGTGTACCTTTTCAAAGAAGCCATTCATCTTGGATTATTGGTTAAGTTCATCGTTGTTTTGCCTCGAATTTGTGTTAATTGATTTTGTTGTGATATCGACGCTTCGAACCGTAAAACCCATAAAGATTCTTCTCACCCCATTTTACAAAACGCCTTCATAATTCTCATTCTCATCGAAGATTTTCATAATTCCATTTCTCCTTAACTCGAGTTTCCTTAGAGTTAATTCTAGTGTATGCTTTTCGCTCTTCTAGATCCGTAAGCCCATTTCGTGAGCTTGTCAAGATTCCAAGGAGGCGTGTTCAGACTTTCGCTCCATCATCGGATCGAGATCCGGACTGCTCGCACTACTCCCGCTGCCATGGCGGACGAACGCATACTATGGCGAAATGCTCCGTGCACCCACCGAGGGTTATGGAGATGCCATCGTTTACCCGTTATCAACTCGATCACTTTGAATTGAAGACACATTTGATCCAACTTGTGTCTACAAATCAATTCCGCGGTCCGATCGAGAAGACCCGTATGCACACATCCGTTGGTTTAACAAGTTGACTTCAACTATCAATTTCAAGGATGTGCCACAAAAGTCATCAAGTTGATGCTTTTTCCATTCTCTCGAGGGACACCGGATTGGTGGAAAAGAATCCCTCGATCTATCGAAACTGGGAGGATCTCGCTCAAAAGTTTGTGAATTACTTTTCCTCCATCAAAGACGACTAATCTCAAAATGAAATTTACGGATTTCGTCAAAATTTCGATGAAAATTTTGGAGAGGCATGGGAGAGATTCAAAGATCTCCTCGTGAAATGCCCCATCATGAATTCACCGAGCTTCAACAAGTAAATATCTTTTACAATGGGTTGAACGGAAACGATCAAGATTCCTTGAATGCAGCCAGCGCAATATCTTGAATCGTAAACCTAAAGATGTGATTGAGATTTGCGAGCAAAAATCAAAGTTCCTATTTCATAACAAAGTCCATGTTCCGAACACTCGCTTCTTCATCCGGTAACTCTTCCGAAGTTAGCCGCTCCGTAGTAGCCTCTAACGGACATCATCCATTGTATGATAAAAGAGGTAAAGGAAATCAAAAGCGAAATTCATAAGTCGGAACCAATCAAAGCCGTAAACAAGGTGTGAAACTTGTAGTGGTCCACATGCGTATTATGATTGTCAAGCAACCGATGCTTCCTTTACCAAGCTCCCGTAGCTTCGTAAACCACAATCAATACCGACCACAGTCGATCCTCACTACTGCACCTAGCGGTATGACACCACCGGTTTTCCTCCTGCAAAACCATGGCAATCAAAACCATGGCAATCAAAATCGCTTTGTTCCGAATCAAGGACAAAATTTCAATCAAAACCGGAACAATTTCAACCAACCTCAACCATATCAAGCTCCTAATCATCAAAGCTATCAGCCACCTCCTCAAGCTCCCATTCCGAATGACTTCATGAAAATGACTGAGTCAAACATGCGTTCTATGCAAACTCAGATCAATAACATGAGAGTTGAGCTTAAAAGGGAAATTGATACCACAATGTCTCGGCAGACAAATGAGTTAAAGAATATGATGAGCAGTTTCATGAACATGAATATGAACAAAGCTTCACCATCTTCTGGAGGACTCCCAAGCAATACTATTCCCAATCCGAATGCCGAGTTGAAAGCCGTCACCACTGTAGTGGTAAGACGCACAATGGACCTTCGACTCTATGCCCTCCTCCCGTGGCATTTAGTCAAGTTACCAAGGAGACAACGGACAAGGTGCATTATTCAAGCCCACGGCATCAAGACACGTCCCACCTTCTGTAGTCCAAGTTTTAAGTCCGAACCCGATGTTCCGAGGAAAAATCTGAGCGTAAAACACTTCCATCCCGGCTCAAAGTCTAGTCGACTTCCTTACCCATCAAGAATGAATGATGAGAAGCTCAAAGACAAAAACAAAGAGCAAATGGAAAATTTTTCCAAATCTTCAATGAGCTTCACTTTGATATAAGCTTCGTTGATGCTCTCGCTCTAATGCCTAAATTTGCATCTACGCTTAAAGGCTTACTCACCAACAAAGATAAGCTATCGAGATGGCGAAAACCCTCTAAATGAGCAATGCTCGCCGCCATTCTTAATAAGCTTCCCGAAAGCTTGAAGACCCCGGCCGGTTTCTAATCCCGTGTGATTTCTTGGGATGTTTCAATGCTCCGCCTTGGCCGATCTTGGCGCTAGCATTAACCTCATGCCACTCTCAAGATGGAAGAAACTGCTCTTCCCGAACTTTCATCCACTCGTATGACACTCGAGCTAGCGGATCATACCGTAACTCGTCCTCTTGGGATAGCCGAGGATGTCGTGATGAAAGTGGGAAAGTTTCACTTTCATGCCGACTTTGTTGTAGTAGACTTCGATGCGCATCCTAGAGTTCCCTTATCTTAGGGAGAGCTTTCTTAAGAACGAGTCGTGCTTAATCGATGTGTTTGTCAAGAGTTGACCATTCGGGTTGACAACGAAGAGCTCACGTTAAATATCAACCGAACTCCAAACCTCGTACAAACAGAGTGTTGCCACAATTGATCAAAGATCCGAAGATTCAATGCAACACTCTCAAACTTCACGGTTAAGAGGAGTTTTCAAAACGTACGAGCTCAAAGCTTTGAAAGTTACCCTGGTTCAAACAAATGGTTTGAAAGTCGTACTGAGGAAGTCAAGAGTGTTCTTGATGATGACGATGATCTAGAATCGGAGACTTCATCGGAAGTGGTGGAAATCGCTAGCTCTAAGAGCACACCACTTGTCCCACCTCCCGCATCGCTTGTCGATCGAGTTTGTTAAGTCTCGTAGATGAAACCAAACTCTCTTACATTTCATCCGAGTTGGATGATGATGTTTGTGATCCAACGGGAGACATTCTTCCCATTGATGAATTGCTCAAAAGTGATCCATCATCTTCTAGTCTTATTCCCGACTCTTCCATTCCTTCTCTCACCCCGATGAGGAAGATAACAACTTTGGAATGATGTCGATGCATTTCTTAGTGATGAGTCAATTCCAACGGAATTGATAACACTTACCTTGATCAGGAGGGAGACATCCTTTTTCGGAAAGTTTGTTGATTGAAGAACCATTTCCCACCCTCCTCCCGGACATCTTCTTGACAATCACCATCTAAGCTTCAAGTTTAAGCTTAAAGATGTCACAACCGGTGATTTGCTTTTCTCTGCCGAGGAATGGACTTGCATTCTCATGTACGCCTTTATTCCATTCTTCACAGATGGTGTGGTTGCTCTTTCCTTTTCTCTTTCGGAATGAGGACACCATCTTTGACCCCGGTATCCTCCCTTATAGTTTCTACTATTAACAATATCAGCGGTTATATCTCATCGTGTGGAACTTTCGATGTTCATATGTTTATTAACATTGTGAACGAAAGTCCGATTGAGATTGGTTTTCCACGTTACTTTCCCCATGAACAAATGAATACGGGTCGAGTCAAGCTAGCGACTCGGGAATCAAAAAAATAGCATGCCATATGGGTTCTCACCCATATTTCGTCTTCTCACCTCTTTCTACCACCCCAGTGTGGGGGGTTGCCACATGTTTAAAAAAAAAAAAAAAAAAAAAAAATCTTCTTTCTAAATAATGGCCGTAGTATTTCCTTTACGTTCTCGGTTTCAGCATAACCGCAGACTTTGAATATTGAGGCAATATTCATCTCTAGTGTGGGGGATTCTCACGAATTTCATCACGTAAATATACCACCTAATCCCCGTTTTGGCCAAAATTTTTGGAGTAAGTGTTTTACACTTTCTCATTCGTTATCATCCGCCATGTCTCAGAAGACAAAAGGATTGGCTAATCCAGAGCAAACGGCTCTTGGTAAAGATACCTCAAACCGCTTATATGGCTTGCAATTTGCCCAAAATTGTATGGTATTCGACTCACCATATCCTAAAAGTGAAGAGTTGGCCCGCAAGATTATGGCTTGTGGTAAAGGCATGGAAAAACCATAATTGGTAATCACTCACCAAAGATAATGTTGATAATTTATCTAAGAGTTGGCTAGTCCGTATGGGTACGGCTTCGGTAAAGACAAATCAAACCGTTGAAAGTGGTGGTTTGCTCAAAATCACATGGTTATCGGTGTACCATGGTTCTTACTTGAACTAAAACATTTGGCTACTCCAAGTAATGGCTTTTGGTAAAGAGATTAAAATCCATTATGTTTTTCAAATCATTGCTAGGACTAGCAATATCTCGAACATGGGATTGACGTGTGTAGAATACTCATCATTTTGTACAAAATAAACGCAAAATCATCTCGAAACATTCGAAACACATCAAATGATCAAAATATCACAAATCAGTGTTTTATGTGTTTTAAATGCAAAATATCAAAATCGATGAAAACATATCAAATTTGCAAAAATTGCGCTTTAGTCCCCAAGTTTCTTAAATTGTCAAAAATAGTCCCCGAGCCAAAATTTCAAAGAAAAGTCACCAAAGGTCTTTTAAAATCACAAATTGTCATATTTAGTCCTTTGGTGAAAAATCTAAAAGTTTTGAGAAAATTACGTTTAGTCCCCGAAAATCCAAATTGGTCAAATTTAGTCCTTGAAATTTTCAAAATGTCAAACTAGACCTTGGACTATTAAACATTGGCAAAACAAACCCTTTGACTACTCTTCATAATTTACTGATTGGGCCCTCATCTTTCGTGAGATTTACAATTTTGGTCCTTAGTATTATTATCCACTTAAACCATTCGGACCTAATTTAATCCCCAAGCCCAATACTAACACCCCATGGCCCAATCCCTTACCCGGTCCAAATCCTCAACCCGACAACCCAAACCCAACTTTTAAAATAAACAATACCCGCCCCCCCTAGTCCTGTCTTCCCCGACAGGATTGTCTGTCTCCCCCCTCCTCTAGCTTTTCCCATAGCAACTCTACTTCACCCATTGTCTCCCCCCCACCTCACCTAACATCCCACCTCATTAAATGCATCACTTTCCCTGTCTCTGATAGAAAAACAAGAAATTGGCGCCAAAACATGATTAAGGGCCAGGATGAGTTTTAGCCAATCAACGGCTCATATTGTTGCTGGGAAATGCTCAGAAGGTGAGAGAAAGACTTTTGAGCTTATAAGAAGCCAAGAAGAAGCAAGTAGGGAGAGTTAGTTTTTAGTTTTTTAAGAATTGTATGTCGTTTTGTAGTTTGTAACATCTAAACTAGTTTTCAATTATGTTTTAAAGTTTATTTGTACTCAAAAAAGGCATTCAAGTGTATTTCAACTTTAATTAAGTATCAATCTCAGTTCATGTTCAGTTTCCAAATTTTATACCACTGTTGAATTTTTATTTCTCAAAGTCCTATGTGAAATCTGCTGGTAGTTTATTTTTAAGCTTAAACAAGCTCTAACAAGCTTGTCAAAGCTTTGTATAAGCTTATTTGCACAATTCATGCAACTTTGGCAACTGGTCAACAAAAGTCAAAACTTGGAGAACAAATGATGCAGGGGTGAAATGGTCTGATTCAGGAATGGAAATAGGGTGAAATGGAAGCAATTGGGTGGTTTAAATAGGATAGTGGTTACTGAGGTTCTTGGTTCATAGTTGGCAGGCCATAGTGGCCAATGGACAAGTTGTAAGTAAATTCAAGTTCTTATGCATAGTATGTATTTGCAACTTTAATCAGTTAAAACTTGTTCTAGTAGCAGTATTTAAGTTAGTATTAGTTAATTTGATCATTAATTTATGCTAGTTAAGTTTTTAATTTAGTATTGCTTTGCAAAACTAGTGATAAAGGGGTGTTTGTTTTGCTGTCAAAACTGTCTCACAAGTGAAGTCAGTGTGAGCCTTTTGTTGGTTCAAGTTTGTTAAGCACAAGAGAACTCATTTGAGTCAAATAAATTGATCCTGCAACCCTTATAGTCAAAATTGGTTCTTAACTGTCAATACTACTCCACTGTTGGATTTTTGAAGAGCAAGTCACTTGATTTGTGTTTAAAAGTCATAAACAAGGGTTGTAAAAGCTTCATTACATCATAACAGATCATAATCAATCATCAAATTGGGTCTAAACTTCACTTTAGTCAAAGTTCCATCTGGTTTCAAAAAGTCAAAAATGTCAAAAAAGTGGTTTTGTGCAGAAGCGCAAGATCTCGCATGTGTTTCATAATAGCTTTTAGGTTCGGTTTTTGGGATATAAGCAGTTGGCTAGGTGGTCTTTAAGACCTAGTATCTGCTTTTAGTTTTAGCCATCCGGATTAACCTGCATAAGCTCAAAACAGTGCCCTTCTCCTCGCTCCATAACTCAAAGTGTCACCGAGTTTTTTCGACTTTACACAAGCTTGCACAGAGTTTGTAATAGCTTGTTAAGGGCTAGTATTTTGGTTAACAGTAGCTTCCTAGGTCTAGTTTAAGTTTTGATAATTGGATTGTAATTTGTAGCTCAATTGGGTGCTTATTTTTGGTCTGCAAGTTAGCACAAAAATCTGTTTTGGCCCCTTAATCATAAACATCAAATCTGTGTTAACCTGTATATCAGTGATTGTAGCTTGTTGATTTTAGTTGGATTTTGGTTAATATAGCTTATTAGAACTTCTGTTAACAGTTGGTGGCTTGTCTTAATCATTTGGCTTATTTAGTGCTTATTTCAATAAGCACTCTCACATCGGCCCATAATCTTGTACACAAGCACTTGTTTTCCAATTTTCATAGCTTCTTAATATTATTTTGGAGTTTCCCGAAATTTTCAGATTTTTCTCAATTGTTTTACTATTTTTCTTGATTTTTATTAGTTTTTAGCATTTTTTAATTAGCATTAAATACAAAAAATTCAGAAAAGGTTCAAAAAAAATAATTTTTCATTTTTATTAGGCTTAGATAAATATAAAAAGTGAAAAAAGTAATTTTCCATATTTTTCATAGTTCATTTGGTAATTTTTAGTGAATTAATTAGATTTTAATAGTTTAAAATTCCTAGAAAATAGATAAATAGTCATAAAAATACAAAAATAGTTTTGAAAAGTCTATTTTGATATTTTAGACTTTTCCAAGTCTTAATCTTATTTTTCTAGCCTTATTTCACATTTTCTTGTATTTTAGGTAATTAATTAATAGTTAAAAATAGTTTTTAATTAGATAATTAGTTTTAAAAATAATTTTCTTTTTCCATAAATTTTCTTTTATCATTAGGATTGTAAAAACATCATTTTCATATTTTAGGGTTAATATTGAATTAGTTTCACTTTTTATTTTGTACGTCGCGTTGATTTTAATTTAAGTTTTATAAAAACATAAAAACAAAAACATCATTTTAATTTTAGTGATAGCGTTTATTTAATAGGTTTTATCTTTTTAATTTCCTCTCATTTGCATTTTAGCCTTTGTATTTGTTTGATATTTCTGTAGTTATAATCATCAAATCATATTCCTTTTCGCTCAAACTTCTCGATCACTATACGTTGATTGATCCATCAGACTATTTGGGACATAACGACCTGGGAGACTCTTTACTCCTCCGATCTTCATTGATTTCGTGCTTAAGTCGCTTTTAAGTTTTCTTACGCTTGCGTGAGAGAACTGACGGTTTCATACAGATCAAAGATCCACACAACATGTTTCCCAGCCCATCCAAACACAAGTATATCGGTTGGTAGTAAGTAGACCTCCTTCAAGCGGATCCGCCGAAAGTTCACAGGGCCTCTTTTTAGAAGAAATTTCGCTGCGTTAAGAACATCATACGAACATCCCTAACCAAATCATGCTTGTATTTGAAACCCGATAACTCCTCAGAATGGACCGCATGCTCGCCAATGGAATCTAAACAAACCTTGCGCAGATGGGCAAGGCTCATCACCGGAAACAGAGGATCATTAGCCGGTACTTAAGGATAGTCCGGTACTCTGTGGCGGGATATGTTGGCCTAGCCCTTCAATGGGGATAACGTCAAGAAATCTTGAGCATGAGGAGCTCTGAGACATTCAAACACCGCTTTAAAGTTTAAACACAAACATACATCATAATACACACACAAAAGTAAAATAAGAAAAAAAGTCAGTCATTTAGATTACCGACTTATGCTCAAAGTTGGTCCAAGACACGTGGGTGAGCGAGTATTTTTTTTTGAACGGCAATATATAATAAAAAAGAACTAGCAAGGCGCTAGAAAATTACAAAGGCGATTGCAACCAATCGTTCCAAGTAATACAAAAATTACCTCTAAACTTAATCCAAGAAAAGGAAAAAAGACATATATAATCGAAAATATCACATTTCCTCATAGAATGAGAGTTAAATGTGATACTATTTCTATAACGCCAAATGGTCCAACAAGAAGTCGCAAAATGGTGTAAGCGCGATCCTTCTTTTCCTTAGATGTGTGCCATGACCGAAACCAAGAATCCCACTCATCACAAGAGAAAAGGATGGGAAAGTAGAGCCACCCGTGCACGCACAAGGCGCCAAACAAGCAGGCTAAATGTCACGGTGAAAATGAATGAACATCCGATTCCACGAAATGTTGCATACCGGCAAGCAATTGACTCAACTTCTAAACCTCTGGAAGATAAGTTTAACCGAATTGGAAGCCTATTTAAAAACAACCGCCACATAAAGATGTTCACCTTTCTAGGAATAGCCTTACACCACCGAGTGCTAGGGGATAAGGTAGGAAGAGTGAGCTCGTCTATGTGCTTCCTAACCGCATTCACCGAAAAAGAATCTTCATGGGAAAGACTCCAAATGCAAGAATCATGAACACCAAGATCATCAGGCTCTATAGTAGCAATATCAAAAATAAGAGCATCAAACTCATCTTTGGTCCTACCCGCGTTAACCGGCCTACTCTAATACCAAGCCCAAGAACTATTAGCAATACGATGTTGAATCAAGCAATCTTTGTTATTATCCAGATGATACAATCTATTATATCTAATGTAGAGGCTACCGCCTAACCAGTGTCTTTCCAAAACGAATGGAGGAGCCATCACCAACCTTGAATCTAATGGAGTTTAGAGAACGATACCACTGAGTGTAAGTGATTTATCGAACCAACAATGCCCGCCCAAACCCCGTTATTATTGCAACCGTTAAGATCAATACCGCTTCGTCACCATGAATAGCCTTAACCACGCGAACCCATAAAGCATTCGGGTTTTGGAAAAGACGCCATCTCCATTTCAATAAAGAGACATATTAAAAGCTTTAAGACTACCAACGCCCAACCCGCCTTTATCCATGGAAGAAAGGATGTTCGACCACTTAACCCAAGCAAGTTTCTTAGAGTCATCAGTACCACCCCAAAAGAAAGAAGCACAAAGACTTTCAAGAGATTTAACGACCGTTTCAGGAACTTTGAAGATAGACAAATAATAAATACTCAGGCTACCAAGCACATATTTGATAAGAGTAAGGCGACCACCAATGGAGAGGAGGTTGGCCTTCCAACCCGACAATCTAGCCTTGAAACGATCAATGAGAACATGCCAATTTGCTAGACGATTCATATTCGAACCAATGGGCAAACCTAGATAAGTGAAAGGGAGAGAACCAGCTTCACATCCCACGTAAGAGGCCATAGTCTCGATCTCATTTGACGAAACCCCAACTTGTTTAGCTATAATCCACTTCCTTGTACTACTACCATAAAAATATGTTACTATATATAAAACAACTCTAAAAATATATAGTTAGCTTATGTTTGATAGAACTAGCAGTAGTTCTATCAAGAAGAAGAAGGAAATCACAATAGCTGTTTATTTTATAAAATTATTTATTAGCGTAGATGTGTCAGTGATTATAAAATATAAAATAACCTAACATTATGTTTTAGAGTTCAGTTTCGGAAAGAAAAAAAATGAAAAAAGAAACTAAATAAATTTGTGTTCTCGAGTTAGTTTTTATGAAAAGAAAAGAAATGGAAGAAAAATTTGGATTAAAACTTTCATTTAAAAAAATGTGAAAAAATGAGAGAAATTAAAGTTATACAGTTAAGAAAACAAATTAGTTATACTTTTTGAATTTTAACTCTTTTCAAATATGGTTATAATTGTAAATGGATCAACTTTTTTCCTTTTTTAAAAACTGAAAAACACAAAAACTTATTATTATTATTATTATTTCATTTAAGAATGCAAAACTTTAATTAATTTTTGATTTTTTTTTTCTCTCTTTAAAACTCAAAGCACGATAAAAGTTAAACATTAAACATTAAAAAAAATGATGCCTATATTACAATGTAGACAACTACCTAAATTTCTTTAAAAAAAAAACAAAAAATGTATGAAAGATTTACTGCAATAACTAAACTGTAATTTAAAAAAAAAAAAAAAAAAAAAAAAAAAAAATTGCCTATCATTTTCATCATTTTCCCTAAAATTTAATGGTAACCACCATATTGTTAAGATCCCGATCGTGATCTTGTGATTCTACGATTTTACGATTCTACAACGCGAAACGATCCTGGATCCTACGTAGGATCTTAACACGCTTAAGATCTTAGATCCCGATTCTTCTTGTGAGATCTTAAAATCTAATACGATCCGATCTTACTTTTTCTTAAATCGCAAATTAAAAAACTACAAAGTTATGCATTATCCTTTAATATAATTTGAAAAATAACACGTGATTCTTTTTAATCATTTCATATTCATAATTTGAGTTTGGTTGTTGGATAAAGTTTCTGAAACACCCCCCTTCATTAAATACATCATTACCATAAACAGAAACTAGAAGAAGCATAAGAAGCTATCCTCCCAGAACCATACAATTCCCATTCCAAAACCAAAACCGAGTTTCATCACGCGTAAATTCAACCCTATAAAATTAACCACCTCCCCATCTTCCAATCACAATCTCACAAATCATGTCATACTCCGGTTACAATCCAAACACCACCAAACCATCAGCCCCACCCGCACCACCCTCCCACACTCATCAACCCGCAACCGCATACCCTTACCAACAACCACCACCTCAAAATTACAACAACCAACAAACCTACAACCCCTCCGGGTATGGAGCCGGCTACGGATCCCAATACGGGTCGTACCCGCCTCAACAAACGGTGTCGTTTCCACCAGGGACGCACCCCGAAGTGATTCGAAGCTTCCAGGCTGTTGGATTTGGATAGGAGTGGGTTTATTGATGCTAAGGAGCTTCAACAGGCTTTGACTCAGGCGTATCTCAAGTTTAGTTCCAGGACTATTAAGCTGCTCATGTTTCAGTTTCGTAACCCTACTGATCCCACACGAACCGGTTCGTTTACGAGTTTTTTAGCGCGTTTTTATTTACAATATAATGTTTGTTTGCCAACCAGTGTTTAGTAGTTGTATATGTAATTATAAAGTGTAAACATAATGTAAAAGCTAGATAGCTAATTTATTTATATCTGCAATTGGTGTGTTTGGCGCAGAGCATTTAGGAGCGTTGAGCGTTGTGATTTTTAATGCTCGTTTGACAAACAACAAGTAGCTTTATCTATTTTTTCGGAATGCTCCTTTTCCACGCTCCCTGAAGTAGCATTTAGAGCGTCGAGCATTTAGGAGCTGTTTTACACATTATGATTACACCTACAGCTAGCTGTAGGTGTAATCATAATGTGAAACAACTCCTAAATGCTCAACGCTCCTAAATGCTACTTCATGGAGTTTTGGAAAATGAGCATTCCGAAAAATTAGATAAATCACTTGCTGCTTGCCAAACGAGCATTAAAAATCACAACGCTCAACGCTTCTAAACGCTATGCGCCTACGTTATTATCTTCTTTCTTTTATCTAAATAATAAGTTTTTTGGAATCCATATGACCATCACTGGAACTGGTTCATTTTCATTTGGTAGTATTTGTTTTGGGATTATAATAGGTGAAGTTAATTGTGATATTATAATAGGTCAAGTCCTAATAGTAGTAGTAGTAGTATGAGTAACTTTCAGTTTCTGTATAGTAATAGTAACATTTTTGCAATCAATTGTAATAATTAACTTTTTTGCATGTTGGTGTGTGTCAACATGTTATTATATAAAAGTCACTATTATCGCACAAAAAACTTAAAGTTACATATACTATGGCTATGTTTGGCAAACCTAGCAGTATTATGAAAGTGTAGCGATTGTTGTATGTGTACTTATAAAGTGTAAAGTGCCTTAAAGCTAAACACATTTTTGTTAGCGTTACAAATAGGAGCTTTTAAACACAATCTAAAATCTAAACGCTTGTTAACAAGCTTTATATTCTAAATGCTCGTCACCAAACTCAGACTATTTATGACGTTTTTTCTAGGGGCATTACGAGGATTAGGAATTGAGATATACTATTTGTTACTATATTATGCAAAACAAAACATAACTATATGATTAGATGTGTCTATGGTAAATATATAATCTACCGGGTTGTATATAAAAGTGTTGGGATGTGCATATGGTGTTTATTTGAAGTTGTGATAAACTGATAATCAGATGGTCTTACTTTTAAATGATCCTTAAATAAGGAGATAATCGGAATCGGTTTTAGTGCAACTAGCCAACTACATGTAAGTAGGTTATACAAAACTGATGGATAAGTAGAATTTGTTTCACTATGTACAAACACTAGATATTTGCTGAGTTGTGGAGACTGATGGTTGCCACATTAGGAGGGCACCTGAGTCTCGGTCGGCCTATATGCAATTTTAGGTCCAAACTAGTTAATAAGTAGGCGAGTAGCGGCAAATTTTTTTTATAGGTTGCTTATTTGCTTACATGTACATTGCTAGATGACTATACTTTGTTACACACTGTTTTTTTTACATACGCTCGGTTCTTAGTGTTTAGCTAAAATTGTTTGACTTATTTTGGAGCAAACTAGTGATTAGAAAGCACTTATATATCTCCTAACCAGATTGAAATAAGCCATCCCGTACATGACCTTGGTATCTGATTATCACAACTTTGGACAGCTGCCTCCCGTTTTCTTGTAACCAACTATTATTTGATTATCGAAATTTTAAACACAGTCGCAGTGGTTTGTTTGTAGTGGTTTCTATTTTGATTGTTTGACATCACATAATTACTTCAAGAACTCAATGCAAACATTCCTAAGTCTCGCTGAATAACATGCACTCATGACTCATCTTATTTATTGCAATGCTCGTGTTTTAGATTTTGATTATGTCGTTTGAAGTAGGAATTTTCATTTCTCCTGATGTGCATTGTATATACTTATGTGGCTTTCTTTTGGTGTTTTACAGGTCCTAAAGAGTTTGCTGAGTTATGGAGCTGTCTTGGCCAATGGCGGGTGAGTGATCGTATTTCATTATTGTATAGATGTAAATATTGGATGCACGATTTTTCAATGAAAACAAAATTCACTTAGATATTAGAAGAATGAGCAGTCTTAAAGGAACTGGTTTTACTAGTTGGATTTGCAAATTGTGTACTTTTATTTGGGGCAGTGAATGTTGTTTACTTTACCCTCAAAATAGGGTAATGTAGCTTCATTATTTGTAATTCTAGGGTAATCTGGCGGGTTATATGTTTAATGATGTGACAGATGATGCAATATAAGTTTTTAGTATGTTGACTTTCTGTTTATATGCCGCTGATATCACATAGTAAATCAATTAGCTTACTAGATTACCTCAAATAAGAACTATTGGAACTTCATTACCTTTTCATAGGTAAAAAAAGTTTGCCAATTATAAAAAAAATCAGACTTAAGTATGTTATCTTTGGTGGCGTTTATTAATTGTTTTCTTTTGTGCACTGTAGGTGATCTTTGAGAGGTTTGACAGGGATCGAAGTGGAAAGATTGATCTAGCGGAACTAAGAGATGCCCTATACAGTCTTGGATATGCAATTCCACCTTCTGTTCTACAACTCTTAATTTCAAAATATGATGACCAAAGTGGAAGGAGGGTAGATCTGTCCTTTGACAGCTTTGTCGAGTGAGTCTTTACTTAAAACTTAATGTATCACATTTTACGTTTACAGCTTGTTATTTGTCTCAGTTCTAATGTTTTACTTAAAATTTAAATTTTCAGGTGCGGAATGATTATAAAGGTGAGCAGCAAGTTCATCCCTTATCCCTCACTCTATTTCCATTTTTCTTTTCTTTATAATAATTATGTGATGATGCTCAGATTTAGAGTTGGCCTTATAAATGAGTGATATGGGTTTGGTTTATAACGGGTCATATGGGTCCAACGGGTTGATACTTGTCAAAAGTCAATCTTGTGATGCATACAACCTTCTAAATTGTTTTTTTTAAAGCAAATTTGATTTTATTGTACCTATAATCTTAATTAACATTGTAACACGTCCATTACTTATAGAAAATGAAAAATCATACAACGTTGGGCAATAAAGTGTTGGCGGGTCAACTCAGCCTGTGTTTAAAAAAGCGCGCATCAGGCGCGCCTGATGCGTGATGCGTTGCGATGCGCGGCTCTGTTGCATCAGACACCCTGATGCGTTGCGTTTACTAGATGCGAGGTGATGCGCCCGCATCAGGCACGCATCATCACTTTTTTGCGCATCATGTACTTTTGACCTTTTTTTTAATTGGACTTAATAATGTGTATTGGGCTTCTTCTCATGAGCTTTACTTTTAAGATATGGGTCCAATTTGACCAATTCCTTATAAACGATAAAGACTTCTAATCTAAGTTTTCGACTATTTATGTATTTTAGCGCTATATAATCGTGAACTATGAACATGCATGGTATGTTTTGACATTAAATGTGGTATAAATGTATTATTATTGTGTTTTGTGCACTATATATAATTTAAATATTTTTTTATAAATTGTCGCCTCGGGTACGTGATGCACGCGCATTCGCCTCGGCGCCTCGCGCTTCGGCTTTTTGACCCTTATCGCATCGACGCGCATCGCGCTTTTTAAAACCCAGAACTCAACCCAATTTGGCCCTTTTCACCCTCACTAGAAATGACCCCTTTTAGGTGTATAACCAGAACCATTTGAACCAGACGAAACCAAACCACATCTGCCTCTTCTACTCATGAATTAGTATTTATTTCTTGATCCCTGTGAAATTTTCATACCAAGTGCTATTGTATCCATGAATAATTGACGAAAAAGATCATCTTGTTGACTCGAAATCATTATCACCAAGGTTTTGTGACAGAGACAATTGGTAGATAGGTAAATTTTGCAGTTTTCATAGAAGAAACTAGAAGCATTAGGGTCAACCTGTAAACTTAAACTGCTATCCCTTTTTTAGAGCATGAGTAGTGTTTTTTAATCGTTATCTTGTTCTTTATGTGTTTGAAACACGTAATTTCAGGGTCTGACAGAGAAGTTCAAGGAGAAAGATACTAGGTACACAGGTTCAGCCACACTTTCATACGAGACATTTATGACCATGGTCATCCCATTTCTTGTTGCGGAATAAGCTTGTAAAATGCTGTAACTGTTAGCTTTCACTCTAGGATTTCGTGAATTCGTTTTGGTCATCATCTAAGATGTAAACATGGTAAGAGTTTTTTAGTTGTTAGGATTGTTTGTTCTCTATCGTGAGTATTCTCAAGGGTTAACATTAGTCATCGTTTGTAAAACACAATTATCAATGCTTGATGTTTCTGTTGTGTTTACCGAAATAATCGCTTTTTGTATGATCATCCTAGATTCGTTAGTTCATGTACATTGACTATTGATGCTGAACTAAATGAGCTCTAGTTGACATAATATGCCAAAACTAGTTGGGGTTGGGTCATCAACATATTGAGAGGGTGTTAGGAAATATTGTTTGGATTTGTTTATTTCCCAGTTGATTATTGAGTTATTGTCTTGTGGAGCAGAGAGAAAAGAGAGTAGTGAGTGGGCTGCAAAACTGTTTCAAAGGTTCTTAGACCACCCATAACAAGGGTGCTAGAATGCCTCTTCGACGGTTAAAATGCAAGACTCGGTCTTGCCAACGATTGAGTTGTGGACTTGTGGGGAGCGTCTTCGAGCACGAAAAAAGCCAACGGTAAAAAAACTATGTGGAAAACTAGAAGGGGGGGGTTGAATAGTTTTACCAATTAAAAACTTCGTATTAAAACATTTAGATCAACTTATGTCAATATATTTAATGTGTATGTTGGACGTTGATAGATAGATATATAAAAGTGTAATGAAAGATAAAGAGAATAAAGACATAACCACAACACGAGATTTATAGTGGTTTCATTCACAGACACCTTCCTCGCTTCCACTCCACTCTCCGAGTCACCTACTCGAGAGTTCGTAATCACTACACGACACCAACTCCTTATGGAGAAGCCTTCACAACGTCGCCTACTCTTTTCCTAAGATTAGGCTAACCACGGGTTCTTTCACACCAAGGTCAACCACACCTACCACAACGTCGCTTACCCTTTATCCCAGATTAGGCTAAGTCCGAGTTCCATTACAAATGGAGGAACTACTACCCAACACTACACAACACCTAATCCCAAAGGAGACCCACCCTTATTACAACACCATCAAAGATATTAACATCCTTGAAACAAACTATCACTATATGTATAACGATGCACCTCATCGATTATACGACCTGGCATTCTTCACTAATGCCACTTGATTTGATTTCTAAGCATCTTCACTAATGCCCTTGACACAACGCCGACACCTTTCACTAACGCCTTCGCCTCGACACCTTTAGCATTCTTCAATAATGCTCTCGACACTGACGTTAAGCATCTTCACTAATACTTTCGCCATGACTCTTTCGGCATCCTTCACTAATGCATTCGACACAACACTTCTATAGAGGAAGAAAGAACTATCAACAAGAGAACCTCAAGAGTCTTGATGATGACGAAGCATGGCAACTCATGGACTTGAGCTTGCTCGACTTCAAGTGGTGATCTCGCCTTTAAGAGGAACCAGAATCACACAAAACAAAAGACAAACTACATAGAAAGATCCTTTAGGATCGGTGGTTAGAGAGTTACAATACTTGGGAAAGTATTTGTGAGAGTGTGCCAAAAGGAAGAAATGGCTCACTAGTTACAATACTTGGGATCCTCCTCTTCAGGATCCGTAGGACGCCTTTTGGTTGTATTTTGGTTGTGGGTCATGGGTCATGGGTTATGGGTTGATCCATGGGTATTTCTTTAGATACAATGATCTAATGAGTCTGAATGTACTAGTCAAATGGGATGGGTCACCACCATGGGTTGTAGTTTTACCCATTTATAATACATACTAGTTATGATATATTTGCCCAATATGTAAACACTAGTTGTTGACATATGTATTACTTAAGTCATAAAATCAATTATACTTGTTTTAGTGTTTTATGTGAAAGCGTAAGTGTGTTAGAAAACTATTTACCAAACCTTTACGTATTTTATTTGTTTCGTTAAAATGATTTTACGTTTGTTATCGACAAAACATTAGAAGATCGTAAAATATAAATAAACGTTTTTACGGCTTATTTGTATTAACAAATTAGACCCTGGCCATTTATTAAAAAACCGAAAAGCACCAAGAAAAAAACACCTATTTGAGATTTGTAAACTGAAACCCACAACAAAAATATCTTTTTATCACGAATATTTGAAACCCACAAGAAGATTCGATAGTGACAAAGAAACAACAAAACCCCATAAACAAAATATGTTCACGAGGTTTTAAGGGACTGTAAGTTTAGTTTATTGTCGATTTATTCGAAACCCACAATAACATAAGCTCGTTCGATTTAAACATAGATACGTGGATGTAATTTGGTTTATGGTGGAGAATAGATAAGTGCGGATGGTCTTATGTTTTATGATAAGTAGGGTTAGGGTTGAGAATACATATATTATTTATTAATATAAAATTTATTAATTATTAGTGAAATTTTAGTTCTAGTGTTTACAAAAATGAAAATGAAAAAAATTAGAAGTTGGTGGTGAAGTTGGTTTTAGAGAGAGAAAACTAATGTGATGTTGAGATGACGATGGTGAAGTTGGTTGTGGTGCTCTCTTATTACGGGTAGCCTCAATTTCTAAACAATGTTTATTTCATCTCAAGTAATCGTTCTGAAATGAGCTGATTTCTACATGCTTATTTGAAACTATTAATTATATCTTAAAATTAGCGGGGAAGTAGAACCAGTGTTTGATTATCTCTACTCTGCAAGCTGTTTATATGCTTTAGTATAAGCAGATTAATAAATTGACATGACGGGTGGCAATGTTGTTTTCAATGTTACAAAATTTGTTCTTTAACCGAATATTGTCTGTTCTAAAGTATATGTTTTACAACTAGCGGCAAAGCTCGTAGGGGGAGTAGTTCTTTTTCTTAGTGCCAATAACTCAATAAGTAAGGGTCGAGTGCTACACAACCACCTAAAGTCCGAATGCTCCAGGATGATACCCCATCGCGGATGCTTTTACCCACAAAATCGCCTTTCGAATATAAATTGGCAAGTAATATGCTCGATATACATGTGTTTTATATCAAAAAGCACAAGATCTGAAGATAAGTTTTGTTATTTTCTAAATTAACTTGGTATTTACAAGTGTAAAGATGATAAATTAGTTCTTAAGATATATCAACTGAAAATAGTCAGTTTAATTAACAATAACACGTATACAAAGTAAGTTCATTGAACTAGTATCTAGAGATACGTTAGGCTATGCACATCAGTTCGGTCGACCAAGAGGTCCTTGTGGGTCGACATAGGCCGCCTTTGATGTGGCTTCATGGTCCTTATAGGTCGTCGATCACGAAAAATGGGTTAATCGATCGTATACTCGACTGAATTCTTGTGCACACAAACAAGCAAAATGTGTATGTTAATTAATTAAAATGAAATCTTTGTGGGGTATATATTTATTTATTTAATTGTTTTTTAATGTATGTCACTTTAGTATGATAAAAAATCATATATAAATCGTTAGAGAGAGAAAACTGATGTGACCAGTTTTATGTTTTCATACAAACTAAACGTGACCCGTATAATTTTCATTTGCTAAAAAAAAAAGTTGTAATAATTTGAAGTGATTATTAAAAAGAAAATAAAAGTTAAATATGATGTCATGAATTGACACACACACATGCTTGCCATTTAATCCTCACATGATCTGATCTCCACGGGACCCGCATGCAGCTGAGATCCCCACTATTTATTCTTTTTATTTTACCATTATTTAATTTAATCATAATATTACTTTTATAAATATTGCTAAAGAATATTTATAGTGATACTTCAATTCTAGTCGATATCTCAACCATCTTTCATTTTAAAATTATAACCTCAAGGATAAAAAAGTATAATCATTGTGCTTTTCAACCAATAAGATTTCATATTTAATTTTCTAAAGACTTTTTTTTGATTAAAAATAAAAAGAGCAATTATTTTAAAACATTTAAAAAAATTAAGAGTGACAATAACTTTAAGACAAAAAGAAAAGTTTTTCTCTTTTAGGTTGTTTGTGAAAAGTATGTATTTGATTATGTATGCAGTTTAATTCAAGTATCTTTACAATCATTTTCAATTATTTCACCATCTCTAAATATATACAAAGTAAGGTTTGAATTATATTATACTTTTTTCGTTTTAAAATAGTGTCCACTTTTAAAATAGACATCAAGTTTTAAGAAATCTTACTAATTACATTCTTTACCAATTAAATAACATCTTTATCCACTAAACAATCTAAACTTTTTTTATTGAAATATAAAATAGACACTTAATTTAAGAGATCACAAACTACTATTGTAGACAATTAATTTAGGACGGAGGAAGTAGTAATTGTAGATTTATATTTATACTTTATTTATGTTTAAAAAATATTTATGCATTAAAATACTCTATGATAGAACATGTGGCATTTTACTATTGAATAAGCAATTTTTTCCAATCAAGAATGAGCAACATGTATTATTCTTACATTCAGAAAAGCTGCCGAATGGTTTGGTGATTAACAAAGTCTGTCAAAAGTCTGGAAAACCTTTTATATGAAAATGATTTTCATAAAAGTTCTGCCAAAAGCTCTACAGCTTTAACTTTAGATATTGTAAACAAACAATCTAAAAATCAATTAACTAGAAAAGCTAAAAATTATATATACACATTCTGCATTTAGAGTGAAAGGCATCAAAATATAACGTTGTCGATTTTAAGTGCGATTATGTCTTCTTAAAATCATTCGACCAAATTCAATGTTCGTGTCAAGTGGAAGTCTAAACATCTTTGCGGGTTTAGGGGATCTCGGATTCAACACGTTTCGGTTTTTATATTTCATATCCTGTTAAAAGTATCAAAGTTTGGCCAAGTACAATATTGAGTTTTTCTAAACATATAAAATAAATAACTGATTTAGATGTATCTTGTACTTTTCTAAGGTAAATGTGAATTCAATTGGCGTTTTTAAAAAATTAAACGGCAAAAATCATTTACGTGATTTGTCTAACTTTAACACTAATCATCCTTGTCAGAAACTATCAACACTTTACATCTCTAAAGAATGCTTTTTTTTTTTTTCCTTACTCTTTGCATGGATTATCCGAAAAAGGATGATTTTTGTTAAACGTTAGACCTCTCCGAGATGTACTTGTCATTAGTTTCTAACGACGACTGTTGCTGCCAAGATTGACAAAATCACATGAATGTGTTTTCTTTTGGCATTTTGGAGTATCTTTTTACATATTTTCTTTACCCCAAAGTTAAAGAATAAAAGGCAAAAGGAACATGATTCATATTGGAAAAACTTGAAGCAACAAAGAGATTCATTAAACATGGTGATGCTTGAAGCTAGAAAAAGTGCAACTTAATTGTAGTTAATTTTGCATTGGATCGAGAATCTCTCAAGTTTAGATGAATATGATCGGTCATAATCTCTCACAAACAAAAGAAAGACACGGTCCCGCAGGTTTTATATGTGAGGAAACATGACCGGTAATATTCATTCTAACTTGAGAGAATCTCTTTCCAATTATGATTAAGTACTTAACAGTGAAAGTAAATAATGCACATAGAAACCATCATGAAGATTATTGGTGGTGATGGTTAAAACTGAAAGCAACAACAATTGTGGTGTCCATTCATTGACAATAACATTGCTTGATGTACAATCAAATAGTACACAATATTATTATTTCACATCAACCATCTATAGCTAACACTATGATTTAAAAAAAAAGATATATACACTATGATGTCTTGCAAAATATTGATAACCTTAAGGCGCTTTATGAATGTCTAAAACTATTGTAGCCAACTAATGGTTCTGTCAATTTTTGTATGAAATAGTTACATATATACATAATCATGACCAAAAAAAAAAAAAAGAAAAAAAAAAAGTTAACTAAAGAAGACCAGTTAATGTAGCTTTTATTGCTAATAAATTATGTTGATGAATTTCCTATATATATATATATCAAACAAATGCTAAATAAATACATTTTGGTGAATTCTATGTTGTCATAATATGACAAGTCTGAAAACATGGACGCGGTGGTTCTTGGCGCTAGACAGATGTTATCCATGTGACGACAATACTCCCTGCAAAATGTAAGTGTCGTTAGACGATTAATTAGTTGTAACACATTGAGGGATGAGACTATTAGCTAGGACTAAGCATTTCATTAGGAGAAAACCATATAAAAACTGATATGAAAAGTTGATGGAATTCAGCCAGAACTTTTGCTTACTTGCAGACAATAAGAATTATGTCTAAAAGTAAAGTCAGATTCTAAAATGCATGATTGAAAGTGGGGGTATTTCTTTTTATTTTCTAAAAATGTACCTGGCTTATTCCAATGGTTGAATTTGTTTTATAAACATTTGAAGTCCAAATACACTTGGTTAGGCCAATATCTTACTAGAATGGATGTATCAATGTTGGTTATAGAATCCAACAACATTTTCAATAAAGATTGTGTTTTTAGCTTTAGTTTATTGTATATGGGTGGTTGCAATCTGCAAAAGATATCAAACTCTTTTTGATCATAAGGTCACTAGTTTATGCACGATACTAGTAACATGTGCAGAGTGCGGAGTGCAGTGGCGGAACTTGAACAATTTATAAATTAAACCAACTCGTATGGCAGGTAAATGAAACTAGTAAAATGAGAAATATGTTCTCAAGTTGAGAAAATATGTTGAAAATTACCTCTAATGACTACCCTTTTGAACGATTTTTGTTCTTCTATGTAAAGTTAGTAAAACAATCCATCTGTTTAAGCAAAGAGTAACGATCCAAGTAGCAAAACAAGAAGCCTGAAGATACACAAGGCCTGCAAAAACACAAATATCAGTTAAAAGTTGAAATCACTAACAACACGAAAACCATAAGGGCATAAAGGTCATTTTCTTACATTTTTACGTGAAGAAGAATAATCAATACGAGGAATATATCCTTGAACACCAAGGTTATAAACAGGACTACCATCAGGATAATACAATCCATAGTTCCTCTCAGACGTTGGACCAGGCTTCATATTCTCATTGAAAAGGGCAAAAACATATACATCAACCCGTTGTGAAGGATGTGCGGGCGTCCCTTGTTCTTGCTGCATTCGTTGCAACAAATTTCTATTATAAATCCCCGCGTTCTCAACTGTGGCCCCTGGTTCGTCCACATCGCCTTTTGAAGGCCACCCTGTCTCAGATATCCTCACTTGAACATCAGTATGACCCAATGCCTTTATACCAGCATAAACCGCATCAATTTGTGCATACAACATATTGTCATACTTCAAATTTGTATTCGGATCAACACTCCCCACATTTGGCTCAAAAAGCAAGTATTCAAGCGGCACATTTTTCGGGTCACTTTTATATGCAAAATAAGGGTAAGCATTGATTAAAAAAGGAGAATTAGTCTGTGCATGAAAGCTAAGAATCGGCTGAATATACTGATAATATTCATCACGAAACGCACCATTTGAAGGAGGGAAAGACGTTTTCATGATTTGAAGTGAATGAGCGGTTGTCACGTACACTTGTGAGTTTAATCCTAAGTTAACTAAAGCTTGATACATTGCTTTCATAGCCGTGACAAGAAACGGTGCTAATGTAGGATCTGGACCACCTAAAACCTCGTTCCCTACGGTTATACAAGTGATTCTAGTTTGTGAAATATAAGGCTGTACCTTTTGCTGAATCCATATTTGAGCTTGCTCAGAATTTTGCATTTTCTGAAGGTACTCATTCCCTAAACCAATGATGAATTCGACATTTGTATTGGCAAATGCTGTTAACACATTCGGGTCTGCATCGTATAGCTTAACTCTGCTTATGTTTAATGATCCGAGGAGCATCGAAACACGCGATGGTGATGGAAGATTATTAGCTATTTGTCCATAATTTATCCCAACTCCAAGACTAAATGTACCAACAAATGATCCTGTGAGACATCAAATCCAATAAAATATGATTATTTTCATGAATCAAGATCCAAGATTATGAAAACTTAAATACAAACAAATTGTAAAAAGATTGCCTTTTGATGATCACCAAGACTCAAGATTCAAAACCCTTTTGGGAAAATTTGAATTTTCATAAATCTGTTAACTTTTAACCACTTTTCATCTAAAATGACCCAAACATTAAAAACAAAACCTTTAAAAAAAGATCACTAATTTCTCAAAACCTTTAAAACTTTCACACATTTATGATGTAGTTTAATCAACTTCCATTAAAATTAACAAACTTTAGCTTCAATGCTATTTATGCATTAAAAAGTGACACAAATAGCTAAAATGACACCAGATTCAAAACCCTTTAAAAAAGATTACTAATCTTCACAACCCATTAATTATTTCACATATTTACTATCTAGCTAATCAATAAACTTTAGCTTCAATGCAATAAATCTACATGAAAACATGACATATATAGAAAATTTTTCCAAATCTTTTTTTGCCAAACCTTGAGATATATATATATATATATCAGATTTCACAACCCAATATAAAAATCCTTTAACTTAACTAGAAAACTCCAAATTTTACACATTAAAATGCAATGATCTCCACATTATAAGAACAAAAGTTCAAGATTTTATAAATACATAAAAGAAGAAAAAGTACTTACTTGAAAAAATGAGGAGCACAAATGTGGAGAAGATGGTGGCCATTTATGCAGCCACCTGAAAAAGAAGCTCTGGCAATTAAGATTGAAGGTGCTAAAAATAAGGTGATTGAAATTCAATGGTGATAGCTTTATATACACTGTAACTTATTATTAGCACATGATGTGACTACAGTGCAAAGTTTTATTACTTTTTAATGTTTTTTATTATATAATATTTTTGTTTTTAATATGCTTTTACTACTGTTCAAGATCTTAGGAATTGTTGGAAAGGTTAGTAAATTGTAGTTTAAACTTTTAATAATAAAAGATTCACATATTAATTCTTATTAGTAGTATTATTTTAGTAGCGCTCGGGTTTATCCAAAGATAAAGGGTATGATCTGCCTATATATTACTTCTCTCCTATATCCTACTCATGCGAGATTGGGTATCATTATTATTGTTGATGTTGATTTTAGTAGTGCTCGTTGTGCATCGGCTACTCTTACGACCAACATATGTGAGTTAGATTGGGAAACACTTTTATTACGAGAACATTGTTAGATCGTGAAACAATTTAATTTTTACGCGAATGTTGATAGTTAGGAAATTAATAAATCATAAGTTAACGTTAATTGCTTTCATAGTCGACATTTTATAAGGAAATCGTGTAATACTATTGAAAAAAGTATGAGAGCAAGATTAAAAGACATAACATCAATGGTGTTTTATTTGCCTTTTATCATTAAACTGCTAAAACGGGTAAAAAGATGAGATATTTCATGTTCGGATTACTCGTAGAGAGTGACTTCAAATTCCGTGCGATTTCGAGCTTTTTTTAACCACCTCAAATATAGACATGGTGAAATACTAGACAACTTTGATGGTGGTTTATCATGAGGCTAATAATTCTAAATGAGATTATGTGTTTTATTGTTGTAAGTTGTAACTTCTGTTTCGAGAAAAATTCATAATGAGTTTCATTTTTGAGAAATAATAAGACTGAGGCTAATGGTGACCGCTATTTTCAGCAGTCGCCTCTGTCACATCGGCGTCAATTCAGTTTTCTCTCTCTAAAATTGTTATGCTAGTAGTAAGGCGATCGCAACCGCAACAAAAAAACTACCGCAAATAGATAAATAAATAATAAATAAAAGCCTCACACACACAAACCCAATTCATTTTATCGGTTGGGTGGCCGGCCATTGTATGCAATTGGTTGGGGGACGCGGTTGGTAAAGGCTGGGCTAATTGGGGGACGCGGTCATCAACTCGGTTGATTGGGTGATTGTGGTTGCCATTAGAATTGATCTAATGCTATTTGAATAATATATGAATGGGTGGTACTATGGGTATAGCCTTTACCCCTACCGACTTCTACCTTACTTTTACCCACTGTAATAATACAAAACAAGAGTAGTTTTTTTTATGATTTTTTGTTTCATATATTTTGTCTAATTATGACTTGTCAAAAATTTTATATTTTATGTTTCGCACTTTTCTTTGACAGATTTACCAACTTTATTAATATAAAAGATAATTTTTATTGGTTTCCTGCTTCGTATTTTTATGTTTTACTACTTTTAATTTCTCAAACTTCATATTTTATGTTATGTACTTTTTATTTTCTGGCTTTATTATAAATACAAAACTATAAAAATAAGAATAGAAAAAATAGAAGGTATATGACAATTATTTTAGGGGTATAGATAACTGATCCATGTATGAATTTGCAATGTTTTTCTTGTGTATTACAATTATTTAAGGGTATAGATAGTCGATCCCTGTATGAATTTGCAATGTTTTTCTTGTGTATTACAATTATTTTAGGGGTATGGATAATCCATCCCTATATGAATTTGCAATGTTTTTTTTGTGTATTACAATTATTTTAGGGGTATAGATAATCGATCCTTATATGAATTTGTAATGTTTTTCTTGTGTATTACAATTATTTAGGGGCATAGATAACCGATCCCTATATGAATTTGCAATGTTTTTCTTGTGAATTTCTCTTTCATTTTTTTCTTGATATGTGACATTTCTGTTTTTGTAGTTTTCTGATTTTTATTCTTTTTTCCTAATTTTGCTTGGTGCACAAAATTTTGGAACCACACGGTTTGATTTGATTTGTAGCCAAACAAAACCGAGTTACCAAATGCAAATTCTTTTTTGTTATTTTTATTTTTAAAAAGACCAAATGTAAGCAATTATTATCAAACACACGTACGTTTTACAAGAGAAATCAAGTCGTACATTCGTTTCACATCACCATCTCATGTTTTTGCTTTCCATCACATCCTCTAATCGACGGCTCATCTATGTGACCGTTGATGGCATTGCTCACAATATTGTGATGCTATCGTGGATCAGTTTGTTTCAACAAAGTTGAAATTGATTAAGGATAGTAACCTTTGTCATTTGAGTCAAAACGAATTAAAATTAAACTAGAGTAAATTACACCGTTCGTCCTTATGGTTTGCTCAAAATAACACCGCAAGTCCCTTCGTTCTTATTTTTGCGCCATGAGTCCTTATAATGAAGTTTGGTAACACCATCAGTCCATATCTCTAACGGTCGTTAGATTTCTCCGTTAACTCCCACATGTGCGTTACATGTGCCATCCATTTCTAACGATTGTTAGCGTTTTGCGCGCCGTCCCTTTTGCACGCCGCCCGTTTTATCACGTTTTCGTCCATTCATTTATGTTTTCGTCCGCTTTTCACGCCGTCCGGTTTAGCACCTTTTATACGTTTTCATCCGTTTTGCACGCTTTTGTTCCGCTTTGCACGTTTTCCTTTTGCTCGTTTCATCCGTTTTGCATGTTTTCATTTGTTTTGCACGTTTTCTTCGCTTTTCACGCCGTTCGTTTTGTTCATTTCGTCCGTTTTAAATACATTTTGCAAGCTTTCGTTAGTTTTTCACGTCTTCATATTTTTTACGTTTTGTTCGTTTTTGCATGTTTTCGTCCGTTTTGACATATTTTTGTTCGTTTCTTCATGTTTTCGTCCGTTTTTGCATGTTTTCGTCTATTTTTGCATATTTTCGTTCTTTTTTACACGTTTTCATCCGTTTTTACACGTTTTCTTCTGTTTTGGCACGTTTTTGTCCATATTCTCATGTTTTTGTCCATCTTCGCACGTTTTTGTCCGTTTTCGCACGTGCGAAAATGGATGAAAACGTGCCAAACAGAAGAAAACGTTCAAAAATGGATGAAAACTTGTAAAAACGGACGTGTAAAACGAGCGGCGAACGTAAAACATGCAAAAACAACAAAAACTGAATAAAAACATATAAAAAGGAATGAAAACCTAAAAAAACAAATGAAAACTTGCACAAACAGATGAAAACGCAAAACAACGCGGCGAAAAACGAAAAACGAAAACGAACGAAACGTGAAAACGAACAAAAAGTGGAAAACGAAGAAAACGTGCAAAACAAATGAAAGCATGCAAAACGGATGAAAACGAGCAAAACGTGCAAAACGCAAAACGGAACAAAACGCAAAACAAAGCGAAACATGCGAAATGGACGAAAACGTGAAAAACGGATGAAAACGCAAAACGGACAAAACGTGAAAAACGGACGAAAACATGAATGAACGGACGAAACGTGATAAAACGGCGGCGTGAAAACGGCAAAACGGCAAAACGCTAACGATCGTTAGAAATGGACGGCACATGTAACGCACATGTGGGAGTTAACGGAGAAAGCTAACGACCGTTAGAGATAGGGACTGATAGTGTTACCAAACTTCATTATAAGGACTCATGGCGCAAAAATAAAAACGAAGAGACTTGTGTTGTTATTTAGGGCAAACCATAGGGACGAACGGTGTAATTTACTCATTAAACTATTTGCACTCCTAACTGAAAAAAAGAAAGATATCATATTAATGTATAGTAAGATCATTGAATTGTATATATCTTTTGCCGAGTTAAGTTGGGATATTGCATGCTCGAATCTCCCGCGCTCATTTAATGAAATAATAGTTTCACCTAATTAGTATAAGAGGTACTCTTAAGAAGAGAGGATGGAGCCATGACCAAATATAATCGGGTACATAAATTTTTTTGAACCGTAATACTGAAAACACATTTCGAAAGACCGGGTACATTTAAAATGCATTTAAGAAAAAACCGGTGTTTTTTTTATAAATTAACAATACGTCGAAAAAATTCATGGGATTCCCGGACACCCGCGGGAACCCCTAGCTCCGTCCCTGCTTAAGAGGTGTCATGACCTTATATGTTCAATCAATCATAAGGTTAATGAATTGTCTAACAAGTGTTCTAAGAGTATCTGATAACATCAAATAATCTTGAATATTAAGTGTCAATTTCCACCGTTAATGCTCGTTATTTATATCATTTATATGGATTTACGCTTGTTTTCCATTGTTTTTCACTTTCAGGTAAATTACGAGCATTGGAGCTAAAGAGACGCGGAAATGGAAACATTACTAAAGATTTATCACAATATGCTTATTTTGAAGAAGTTACGGCGTAACTCATCTCTCACATTACCGTAACTATTGCGTGACCCGTAAGTCCAACTTATCAAGAGGTTACAGTAACTCTTCCCAAAGGTTACGACGTAACTCCATTAGGTCAAAAGAGGTTCCACGCCATAACCATCGATCACTTACGACGTAACCGAGTTTATTGAAGACTACGGCGTAACCACTTATAAGGTTACCGTAACTAGCGATCTAATGCATTTACGAAGAAAATAGAAGGTTACTGCGTAACTCCTCTATTGGTTACGCCGTAACCCGGACCTGCCTATAAATACCCCTCAATTCCAAAGATTTCAAAGCATCCCATTCCACACACAACACTCGAGAACGTGGGAAAAACTCGAGGAGGTCTATGGAAGCATACGGAGTGTTTCGAGGGATAAGTCACATCATTACGATAAGCTTTAGCGTTTATTATTTCTTTACTTTCAATTCATGTATTTCGTACCTTTGAATATTGAATTGATTTTCATGATTAATATGAGCGGCTAAGCACCCTTTGGTGCTAACCTAGTTATGATTCCTTAATTGTATTGTTTGCGTTTACCTTTACTTCCGTACAATTATTTCTAAGTGTATGCATGCATAGTTCTTTGGTAGTCACCCTTGGTTCGGTAGTTTTGAATGGCGATAGAGGCCAATTGCCTAGAGATATGACCAAATGACCCTAGGTGAGCGGATCGAGACGGAAGGGTAAGATATGACCAACCGACGACCCTTTCTACTTGTGCGATTTGACCAACTTATCACCTATCGTTTGGATGAACTTAAGAATCGGGGTGTAGTGTCTAAGTTCCTAACACTGGCACTCACTATTTAGAATCTAGCATGTAGCGGTACTTAATGACTCGGCTTAGGGACCGGGAACAACAGGACTTATGACGGTGCGCTGATTTCTCTGTGGTGGCATCTTTCTTGATAGGTTAGGGCGAATTGACCAAATGTTGTCCTCTCGAATTTGACCCCACCAAGTAATTGAAAGTAGGTAGACGTAGACATAACTAGCTAGGAGGATTAACTAGGTTAGCACCACTATTCCTCTATTGATTCTTTACCATTTATTTGCTTTTACTTTATATTCTGCATTAGTAGTTTAATTAATTAAAACCCTTTCAAACCATTAATATTCTGTGACAATTAGACTTAGTAATTATCCGACACACATAGCTCTTGGGACGACCTCGGCTTTACCATTTACTACACTACACACGACCGGATACACTACCCGTTAGTGCATTAGGGTAGACCATAGGTATAGCGAGACACTATAAATATTAAGACTTGTTCAGTAAAACCTACATCAGTATCGCTTAAGGTGCATTAATTCATTTCAAACTTTTCTTTTAAATTGAAAATTACATTTAATACATATTAATTGATCTCATAATTTGCCTTAATTAGTTTTGATTTTGTAATAAACTTAAAGTTTCCTTATTTAATCATTTAAAGTAGTACATGAGAGCGCGTTAAACAAACCTAACGTTAATTATGTCCAAATTATTCAAAAGTCGAGTCTTTTAAAGTAACATGGCGAGCACCCGTTCATGGTAACATGATTTTATAATGGCGGTTAAATATAGTTACGATATTTTGGTTAACTCGTGTAACATTTATGTATACAACATAAAATGATAAAAATTTAATTGAAAATATTGTAACATACGATAATTCAAAAGTATAATATTTTAAATGTATCAAAGAACGTATAAATATTTACTACAACTAAATATGAAAGCAACATCTTTTAATCATGTATGGTTCCAGCAACATAAGACAATTTTATTTGAATATAAGTCAACCATTTTTTATAAGATATTTACAAAAAAATCTGAATTTTAAAACTATTAAAATTAAAAGGGTATTCTGGTCATACAAATTAGTCACTTTTAAGTTTAAAAAAAATATATTTTTTATTTATATTTAGTTAAGATTAAGATTACCATAATTGTTTAAGACTCTTTCTCTACCATCTCTTTAGATGTTATGGCAGTGAAGTTTGAACCTGAAACTCTTGTAAGATATGAGGGTGACTATGTTGGTAATTTTAGTGTCATCAATTATTTTAGATAATTGTGATTTAGATGTGGGGTCAGGGGCAGCGTCCCAAAACCTAAGTGATTTTCATGAATCGGTATTAAAAGACTTAGCAGATTTTCCCACCAAACTCTAACCAACGTGTATGTTGGTGACGAGTTGTGTCTCTTCGAGGTTTAACTAGTTTTAACTGATTAACTATCAATCTTTCTGTTTTTATAACAGACATATCTAGTCTCTACAAGTACAAGAAAAACACAATTCCTTTTGTTTTGCTTAGGTTTATCGTGCCTATACACCAAGTGTTTTTCTTGAATTATCCAAATAAAGATTTTGTGATACCCAAACATTAAAAGGTCAAAATACTTTATTCGAAAATGAATATGCACGATTTAAAAAAATATCTAAGTTATCATCACACCCTAAGCTCAAATTATCAAAAGTGATGCGGACAAGGTTCAACGCCGAGAGAAGTAGTTTTGTGGTTTAACTACGGCGTAACCTAAGCCAAGATTACGCCGTAGATTTATGTTAAATTTTGGTTTACATTCGTAGTTGTAGTTACGCCGTAGTCGATAAAATCAATTAGGGTGTAACTAAATTAGTTTACTCTCGTAGTGGTAGTTACACCGTAGTTGATAAAACCAACACGCCGTAATCTTAGTCGGGTCTGTTTCCTATTTTAGTTTTTAGTCGGTTTTGGACGAGTTTTTCTTGCTTGTTCCCCAAGTTTGGCTTCCTTATAAATATAGGCTTGTTTTTATTGTTATGTATTCAGAGAATCATTAATAAAAGTTTATTTTAGAGTCTTTACTCTTGTTTTGGGTTTTATTCCCGCAAGGTGCGCCTTGGTTATCACCCTTGGATTAGGGTTTATCTAAATTCGCTTCCGCGTCCTGCGTCAGTTGGCATCAGAGACACGTTGTATCCTGGTGGTAATTGGTGTAGAAGGTTCTACGTCAATTAAACATCTAGAGCTTGTTAGTATCCTAGATGGTGAACGGTGTAGAAGATCATCAAACCCGTGCCGTTGGTGGGGTGCGGTCGACCGAAGACATGGATCGTGCGATTAATGATCTCACGACCAAATTCACGAGTGTATCCACTGTGCTTGAAGAGATCCGATCCGCGATCAGGGTGGTGGTGGTAATCATCCAAATTGTGAGGGTAACGAACGTGGTAACTTTAGATTCCGTCCTAACAATGATGGTTTCTTTGTAAATCATAAGTGTAACCAATCTCCTAAACAAGTTTAGAGACAAGAAGAATTCGGGTCTTCAGATGAGGAAGGAGATGGAGATTACGAGGTTTTGACTGGAGGTACAAGAGGTAGAAATCGTGGTCCTAGGGTTTTTCATAATTATGGAGATCGTCAAAGGTACCGTGTTAAGGCTCAGATTCCTAACTTTCTTGGGAATCTTGATCTTGAAGTTGTGTTGGATTGGTTGTACGAGGTTGATAAGTTCTTTGACATCATGGATGTTCCTGAAGAAGAACAAGTCAAGATTGTAGCTTACAAGTTACGTGGAGGAGCTGGAGCTTGGTGGCAAAACGAGCAAGACAATCGTAGGAGACAAGGCAAGTATCCAATCAACACATGGCCAAGGATGAAGAGAATGATAAAAGGTAGGTTTTAACCCCCTGATGTTGAACAAATTTTATATCAACAATATCATACTTGTGTTCAAGGGAAAAGAACCGTGGTGGAGTATACGGGTGAATTCTTGAGGTTACAAGCTAGGTGTAACTTGAAGGAATATGAGGAGCAAGTGGTTGCTAGGTATATTAGTAGGTTGAATCAATTAATCCAAGAGGAGTTAAGTCTTTATCAATTTGGACCATTGATCAAGCTCAAACTTTAGCTTTGAAGGTCGAGAGGTCAATGATTAAACGAGCTTTGAACGTTGAAGATACTGTTAATACAAATAAATCGTAAAAACGTTTATTCAAATTTAGCGATCTCTTTGTGTTTTGTTGATGACAAATATGAAGTTATCATAAGTAAAATTATAAGGATACATGTTATTTTTGTAAAGCATTTATAGATATAATCATTTAACATTAATTTTTGTAATAATTCATTTATTGTAATAGTTTATTAGGATGGGTAAAAACCATAACCCATGACCCATACCCATGGAGCATATCTATAACCCATGGAGCTAAGCCATGACCCATTGACTAGATGCATTACATCTTCTAGATACATTGTATCTATTTGGATATCCATGGTCCAAAGTCTATGACCCATGACCCATAACCCATTTAGGGGGAGTGTCCTACGGATCCCCCGATTTACACTGGACGGATCCCTCATGTAAGGGATCCGTGGGATCCGTGCAACAGTAGTGATTTTTTGCCTATAAATAGTGAGCCATTTCTTCATTGTAACTCACCCCTCTTCTTACAAACTCTCTCATATATTCTTTCATTCTTCTAATCTCAGATCTCTTGATCTATATTGTAGTTCTTCTTTCTTTTGTTGTGATTCTCATATAGGTCCTTCTCTAAGGCGAGATCATGAGATACTACAAGTCATCCAAGAAAGGGTCCTTGATTGATTTGTTCATCCACAAGATTTATGTAGCAAGATCTTGTATTTAATGTTTCACATAGTTGTTGTGTTATAGTTGTGTTGGTTTGGTCCTCCTTGTTAGGGACTCTGTATTTAACTTTGTACCGGAAAAAGTGTAAGCGATGTTGTGAAGACTTCTTCGCCAAGTTAAAGGAGTTTGTTGACATAGTGCTTGAACTCTCGAGTAGGTGACTCGGGGAGTGGAGTAGGGCAAGGAAGGTGTCCTTATAGCCGAACCACTATAAATCGGTTGTGTCATTTCTATCCTTTACATTACTTGCTTTCTTTACTTGCATTACTTATAGAACTATACTTTCTATCCATCCATACGATTTCACAAAACATCGAATCTAAAGTTTTTGAAACTAAATTAAAATCGGCAAAACTATTCAACCCCCCCCCTTCTACTTTTCCACAATTGGCATCAAGAGCTAAGTTTACAAAAGTTTTAAAGTAAATAGTATTTAAAAAACTTTTCGATCACAATGGGTTCTGAAAATTATAAAGAAGGGCAGTCTATGCAACGACCTCCACTACTTGAAACTAATGGTTTTATTTTTTGGAAAATAGATTCGAAACATATGTGAAGTCAAAAAAGATATTGATCTTTGGTACATCATTGTTGAAGGCGACTTTGAAGCCACTACAAAAGATGATAAAACCGGAAATTTAGTAAACACACCTCATGATCAATACACCGATGATCAAAAGAAAAAGCTTTCCAAAAATAGTGAAGCTAAAATGGTTTTATACAATGCTTTACCCAAAAAGGAATTCGAAAGAATTTCTATGCTTTAAACCTCTAAAGAAATTTGGAATTCTTTAGTTGTAACTCATCAAGGAAATCAACAAGTTAAAAACAATAAAATAGATTTGTTTGTTAAAAAATATGAATAATTTTCAATATCGGATGAGGATACTATAGATAATTCTTTTGCTAACTTTAATACTATAATTACATCATTACAAGCACTTGATGAGTCTTTCTCTAGTCGTAATCATGTTAGGAGATATCTAAGGGCACTTCCATCCAACTGGAGATCAAAGGTGACGGCCATCGAAGAATCAAAAGACTTGTCAATCCTCACCCTCGACGAACTCATAGGCAATCTAAAGGTCTATGAGCTTGTCCTAGCTAAAGATTACGAAGCCTCAAAAGAGAAGAAAGAGAAGCACAAATCTCTCACCTTAAAAGCCAAGAAGGTCTCAAGTGATGAAGAAAACTCTTCTTCAGATAGTGATGACGAAGAATATGCTATGGCGGTAAGGGATTTCAAGAAGTTCTTAGAAGAAAGGGAAGATATGTCAAGCAACCATATGATGACAAGAAGGGGTTCCGGAAAGGCAAATACGACAAGAAAGCAAGGGATGAACGCGCATGTTTTAAATGTGGGGACCCTAATCACTTCATTACCTAAACGTGACGAACACAAAGCGTTCGTGAGTGGTTCGTGGGGAATGAGCGAGGAGGAGGAAGAAGAAATTTGTCTCATGGCAAGTGACTCAAACGAGGTATGTCCCGAATCTCTCTATTATAGTAGCTCATCATTAGATGATGATTCATTGCGTTGTGAATATGATAAACTTTGCAAAATTAGTCTAAAAGTAATTAACAAAAACAAGATGTTGAAAAACAAAAATGAACGTTTAGAAAAGGATGTCATTGAATTAAAAAGCAAACTAAAACGTTTAGAAAAAGGGAAGATAGCAAGGGGAATGTGAGCTTTGTGTTCAACTTCAAACACTAGTTGATAATCTTGATTCCAAGATTGCTAGAATGAATACTAATACTCTAAATACAATACTAGATAGTGTTAAAACAGGAAACAATCAAAAGGGTTTAGGTTTTCAAGAACATAATGCATCAACTAGCAAAAAATAAAGAAACACAATTCGTCAAAGCAATCGAAAAACAAGTTATCACGGATCACGGATCCCTTGAAAAGGAACCGTCTAGTGTAAAACCAGGGATCCGTGGGTCTGCTGATGCAAACAGTAGAAATAATGTAGCTACTTCATCTAGAACCGACTTTGTTATCGTTAATAAGAAGAAACCAACCCACGTTATTGTTAGACAACCGCTTTTGCTATTTGAGGTGACTAAATTAATAGGTTAAACAGGTCGGGTCAGTCGGGTCGAATCGATGTGATACAATTAGTATATGAGTTCAGAAATTTTTTACTTATCTATAGACTATGATATATACTTCACGGTTTTTATAAACTGTATACAATAGCAATGTTCAAAAAAATAGATGGAAATCAAACCTCTTCCACTCGTTCATTGATTTTCAAATAATGGAACTAATTAGAGAAAAAGAAAAAAAGGAAAAAAAGAAAATAAAACTCATTCTGACACATATCACTTTTCGACATAAATTAATTTAGTACAGTATATTATAACTTCATCTTCTCAAACACATTTCTCTCTCTTTCACCATTTTTTATCTTCTTCTTTCTTCTTCTTCTTCATCAACTCTTTTCCAACAAATCCACCTTAATTTTCACCTTCATCTAAGTTCAATCTCATCTCAAGGTAGTTCCCACTAGTTTTCTAAGGTAGGTCCCGATAAAAACTCACATACTGCTTACAAATGAACTCGGTTTCTAAGGTGGTTCCCGGGAACCGCCTACCATAGGCATAGGTCCGCCTCTGACCACCACTAAAACAAAATCAAAGTTTTATGAGAAACAAAGGTCCATCGTTATCAAAACCAAACACATTTATAAGGAGACCTAATAATGTTTATCCGAGAAGTAACCACCATCAAATGGGATGGAATCCGAATGTACAAAACAATTTTCCATTTCAAAACTTTACACCATGGAATGCATTCTCACATTTTCCATATATGCCTAATATGAATGAAATGTATAACACTAATGGACCCATTAACAAATGGGGACCAAACTTTTGAGTTAATTGTTTTCTTAGGTGTGTTTAAGGTCAACCTAGATCTGGATGAATGGATCAAGGATAGTGGGTGCATGAGGCACATGACCGGTAATAAAGACTTGTTTTCCACATACGAATCCTTCAATGGAGGGAATGTGGTATTTGGTAATAGCAAGAGCAAAATCATCGGTAAAGGTACAATTTCTCACAAATCTTTAACCATTAACGATGTGTGTCACGTAGAAAACCTAAACTTCAACCTTCTAAGTATAAGACAAATATGTGATAAAAAGTGTAACGTACTTTTTAGCGAAACCGGTAGTAAAATATTGAAAAACGGTATTACTATAGGAAGAGGCATTAGAAAACATGGAGTATATGTCATTAAAATCGGTAATGAACCTAAAGACAAACTTTTTCTTACTTCTATGGATGATACTTCGACCTTATGGCATCGAAGATTGGGTCACGCCAATATGCGACTTCTTCAATCACTATCATCAAAAGAACTAGTAAAAGATCTACCAAAATTAGAATACGAACATCATTTTTGTGATGCTTGTAACGTAGGAAAACAAGTCCATGCTAGTCACAAAGCTAAAAATATGATCTCTACTACTAAGTGTCTAGAACTACTTTACATGGATTTATTTGGTCCATCCGCTATTCAAAGTTATGGAGGTAACTACTATACTTTGGTCATAGTGGATGATTACTCTAGGTACACATGGACTAAATTTTTAAAGAATAAAACTGAAACGTTCGATTACTTTAAAATATTAAGTAAGAAAATACAAAGACAATTAGGAAGTCCTATAGTGTCTATTAGAACGGATCATGGTAGGAAATTCGATAATGAAGTGCAATTTGGAGCTTTTTGTGACGCTAATGGTATTACTCACAATTTTTCGGCTCCTCGCACTCCACAATTGAATGGGGTAGTTGAAAGGAAAAATAGAACCCTATAAGAAATGAGTCGCACCATGTTAAATGACCAATCTATTCCTCAAAAATTTTGGTGCAATGCCATTGATACATCAACATACATACGTAACCGAGTCTTAATTAGACCATTCTTAGGTAAAACTCCATACGAGTTACTTCTAGGCAAAAAGCCTACGTGAGAACATTTTAGAGTCTTTGGTAGTAAATGTTTTCTACTTAACACTAAAGATTACCTAACTAAATTTGATCCTAAATCAACCGAATGTATCTTTTTAGGTTACTCTCCTAATAGCAAAGCTTATGTTATATTAAATAAAGAAACAATGAAGGTTGAAGAGTCATTAAACGTAAAATTTGATGAGAGTCCACCTAAACCTACCCAACCTCTTGTCGATGACGAGATAATCAAAAGTGAAGCCATAGATATAAAGAAAAATCCAAACAAAGAAGATGAACCATTAAACAATGAAATCATCAATATTAAAGAATCTAAAGATTACCCCGTAGATAAGGTCATAGGAAAGTTAAATGAAAGAACCTTAAGGTCTCAAGTCCAAAACAAAAGTAGTTTATTTTGTTTTGTCTCAACCATAGAACCTAAGAATACACAAGAAGCCATAAAAGATGAAAGTTGGGTAATGGCTATGCAAGAAGAGTTAAATCTATTTGTTTCTAACGATGTTTGGACACTTATCCATCCACCTAATAATCAAACCATAATAGGAACTAAATGAGTATATAAAAACAAGTTAGATGCAAACGGTGTAGTGTCTAGAAACAAAGCTAGACTCGTTGCCCAAGGGTATAATCAACAAGAAGGCATAGAATTTGATGAGACCTATGCTTCCGTGGCTAGATTAGAATCTATAAGAATACTTATTTCTTATGCTTGTGCTAATGATCTTAAGCTTTTTCAAATGGATGTTAAAAGTGCTTTTCTAAATGGCTTTATTAATAAAGAAGTCTATGTAGCTCAACCTCCAGGCTTTATCGATTTTGAAAAACCTAAACATGTTTATAAATTAAAGAAAGCTCTTTATGGTCTTAAACAAGCCCCAAAATCTTGGTATGATAGACTCAAATCATCTTTAGTAAAAAACAACTACACAATGGGGTTAGTTGATAATACGCTTTTCACTAAGAAAAAGGAATCACATATAATCATTGTTCAAATATACGTGGACGATATTATATTCGGATCGACTTGTCAAGACATATGTGATGATTTCTCAAAAATCATGCATGACGAGTTTGAAATGAGTATGATGGGAGAACTAAGTTTCTTTCTTGGTCTACAAATCAAACAACTAGAAGATGGTATCTTCTTAAATCAATCTAAATACATAAAAGAGATTTTAAAGAAATTTGGTTTAGAAGAGTCAAAACCCATAAGAACACCAATGTCATCCGACACTAAACTTACAAAAAATGAAGACGGTGAATCCGTTGACAACACAAAATACCGTGGCATGATTGGTAGTCTTCTCTATCTTACGGCTAGTCAGCCGGATATCATGTTTAGTGTTTGTCTATGTGCTAGGTTTCAAAAAGACCATAAAACATCACATCTAGAAGCGGTCAAAAGAATATTTAGATACATTAAGGGTACGACTCAATTGGGATTATGGTATCCTAAAGCACGGGGTAGAAACTATTGTATATGCGGATTCGACCATGCAGGTGATTATGTTGACCGAAAGAGTACAAATGGTGTATGTACTTTTATGGGATGTTTTTTAGCATCTTGGTTCTCGAAGAAGCAAACGACATTGACCATATCAACAACCGAAGCCGAATATGTCTCCGCCGGCAAAGCATGCCAACAAGCACTATGGATGAAACAAGCGTTAGTTGACTACGACATTCATCTAAGTGACATTGCCATTCTATGCGACACCAAAGGTGCTATTGACTTAAGCAAGAATCCGGTGTTGCATTCTCGCACCAAGCATATAGAGATCCATCATCACTTCTTAAGAGCCAATGTTCAAAAGGGGAACATTTCTATTGAGAAGGTAGCATCCGAAGACAACATAGCCGACGTCCTCACCAAACCGTTGAAGTGGGAACAATTCAACTTGCTTCGTCTTGGTCTTGGTCTCATGGAACAATCTTTGTAATTAGTTTCTAAACTCTACAAGGTATGTAAACATTAGCCTTCTTCTTTTCTGAGTCTAGGATATCTATTTCACACACAACTCACAAACAATACGGGAATTTTCAAAACCCAAGGTAAATTTTATTTACAACATGTAATTTCATATTTATTTTTCTTAACTAAAAGATAAACGTTTCCTTCAAACAAGAAACTGTTTCAAAATGCTTTCTAAAAGATACTTCTTTCCGTATCATTTTCATAAAAGCTATTTCTCACGTCTAGGACAAACCTTTTTCATTATTAATACAAAGTAAAAACCCTTTTTTCATTGCATCTCATGTCTTTTGAATGCTAAAGTGAACACATAACTAATATGTGTTTTCGGGTACATTCATTTAAGCAACAATGAATTTAGGAGCACTCGGGTTATCTCACATAATAGTATGCTTTTTCATTTCTAGTTTATTTTTCTTTTTCGTTTTAGGAGTCGAGATAACCGCAACTCCAAAAAGTTTGCATATAGGCACACACTAGGCACAAATGTTTCCAAAAGGAACAATTTGAGCTGCCTGAGTCACCAGTACCACGGATCCCAACATTAACGCTGGATAGTTCCCTCAAGGGAAGGATCCGTGGGAACCGTGAGACATAAGCTGAATTTCTCTTTTATTTTTCTCACTTTGGCCATAAACCTTCATATTTTCATCATTTTACCTCTTTCACTAATGAGTATGTTACTTAATGCTTGTGTTCTCATGATCACATGCCTTAAATTCATATCTAATCATTAGATTTTAGTCTATATTTTGGGTCAAGCATTCATTACAATGCACTATTTTCTCTATAAATAAGGTTTCCAAAATGCTTGCATATCCATCACTCTCAACCTCACAAACAATCATCATCATGTTATCCAAAAGATCTTCCAACATTGATGAATCACCTAATGTAAACAATCCTCTTCAAGAAATCCAAAACTTTATCCTACCACCTTCCATAGTACCACCACCCAAATCTAGAAAAACCGCACGGATTAGCATTCGGCCTTGTTGTTTAGCCAAACCATTGTCAAAAAGTTCATCACCAACTACTCATTCACCACCACATGATTGATAAGGTTTTAAAATGTACCTTTTTGAGGGGTCTTTTAAGCCCTTATTTGATCACTTTTGTATCCGTTATTACTTAATATCGTTCCTTTTCACTTTTTAGGTATCTTGAAGGCAAAATGCTGGAATGACACTTATTCGGACGAAAAGGCGTGAATATACGAAGAAAATGGCCAAAGTCAAGAATCGAGACACTCGAGTTCTTTGGGCCGAAGGTGACGCGGCCAGTGTTATCTGCGACGCCATCGGACCACTTTTGTGACTACTCAAGAGCCAAATTGCTTATTTACAAGTGGCGACTTGTGTTTTAAAAGAGTAGGTCGTCGCAACTCACACGGCCTAGATTTGATCCCACGACGTCGAGATCGAAGGGGACGGCGTCACAAGCATAAGGTGACGCCATCGCAAGACTAACATGGCCAAGACAAAACCCTAATGACGGCGACCGACGGCGTCACAAATCAAAGGTGGACGTCCAATATGTAATCTTATATATAGAATCCCAATTTATTAGTTTTCGGTGTGTAGTATTTTGGAGTAAAACCTAAACCGAACCAAGGTCGTCTTGTACAAGATTTTAGGGTTCTATACCCTATCTTACATCAAGATAAGTGTTTTACTTCATTAATTCAATTATGTCTTCAATTACTTGTGTGTATTCTTGCATGTTTCCCATGTCCGCTAATTTACTTGTGTGTTTGCTTAGGAATATGAAACTTAATTATTGAATATTGATTGGTTGTCTCTTATCTTAATTGTTAATGATCTAGTATTGCGATAGGTCATCCGTTGTGTAGTTAATGCTTGATTAATCTTTGTGAACCTTAGCTTATATTACCTAGAGTCATTGTAGGCTAAACCATCCGAAGAGTACCTTAGAGTTTAGTTTATAAATCCTAGAGATTTTGTAGGCGATAACCTTTGGTAGTTTCAAAGAGTTAGGGATAAACGCATACCCTACGACCTTAGACACACAACGCGATTAAGAATAAGGACATGACAATTCAACCATCAATAGGAGATAATTAAGGAGTAATAAAACCTAAGTAAACACATCTTTAAATCATCATATGAGCACACAATAATTCGACATAGACTACATACACCTTAGATTAGATAATTAGACGAGTAGAGTAATCGGAGAAATACCAACCCCAAATCCAATACCCCAAAATTGTACCTTTTCATTTCCTAAAACATAAAAGATAAAAAATAATCTTCCTCAACCCCAACCTTAGCGTAGTAACTTCTCACTAGCATTCCTATTCCCCAGAGAACGATATCAATTCCGTGGCTTACCCTAATACTACACTACAACGATTAGGTTCACCGCCTAGGGTGTTGAAAACTTGCTCGACGAAAGAAAGTTCCTTTGACCCCAAACGACGCGCATAAGCGTATCAAGTTTTTGGCGCCACGGGAATAGAATAGCTAGTTAGGAGTCCACCTCGCTTAGGTTTCTTTGCTTGATTCCTATCAAGTAAGCTTTTTTCCAATTTTTAGCTTCCTCGTAGTTTATCCCCCTTCTTCGTGACCTTTGTTCGTAAACCCCATCACTTTTCATCATGGAAGGTGATAACCAACCACCATTCATCAACCTACCACCAAATGACCCGCCAAGAGGCCGTACTCTTGGTGAATACTCGAGACCAAGCCACTTAGGCTATAGGAACACCATTGAGCTTCCCGACCAAGCCCAAACTACGACTCTGCGATCCGACACCATCCGGTTGGTGCAAAACGGATGTACATTCCATGGACTTCGTTCCGAAGATCCTAATCAGCATCTTAAGGATTTCCTTAAAATTGTCGATTCCATCGACCTCGATGCTACTACTCGGGAGACCACGCGTCTGCGTCTCTTCCAATTCTCTCTACGGGACCAAGCTAGTAATTGGCTTGAGCGACTTCCCACCGGCTCCATCTCAAGTTGGGATGATCTCACCTCTCGCTTCCTTGCTCAATTTTTCCCACCGGGGAGAACCACTAAGCTTAGGAACGATATCTTGATGTTCCAACAATGTCAAGGTGAATCTCTCTACGAAGCATGGACTCGATTCAAGGACTTACTCCACAAAGTCCCTCATCACGGCATTGATCTTTGGCTCCAAGTCCAACTCTTCTATGATCATGTCAACTTCCCCACCAAGCGATCCATTGACCAAGCGGCCGGTGGAAAACTTAGTGATCTCACCGCGGAAGAATCATGGGGTATAATAGAGGACCTTGCTCTCTATGACAACGAAAGTTGGAATGACCCCCGTGAGTTGCCCAAAACCGTTAAGGCAATCTCCTTGCTTGTCACAATTCTCAATTTCCGGTCATTTCTCAAACTCAAAATTCACCATTTCAAATCGGTTCGTGCATTGTTTTGCATTTTTCATTAAACGTTTATTTTCTTATTAAATAAACGCTATCGCGTAAAGATTATTTTGAACAATTGATCCGATACTTCCAAAAATTTATCACAATATATTTTTATACTCATATTAAGTTTATAAAAATATTATTATTAGTTTACCCAATGTTTTAAATTTATTTCGTATATAAATTGTTATGTTTATATAAATTACCACGGTTTTAGTAAATTCAACTCGATATATATTTATTCACTCAATACTTGCAAGAAATGTATTTTTATAATTTTTATGGCTTTGATATATTTTATTTTGTTCCGTTAAAATTTATTTTTAGCCAACGCTACACTAAATAACTACTTTACTTATCTAATATGCACTACAGTTATCAAATAATGCATCTACTTTATGAAAAGTCACCATCTTTCTTTTTCTATTGTCTCTTTGTCGACAAAAAATGCATGACTCAATACCTTTTGAGTCCAAAATATCTTATGTATACCATAATACTTGCATACCTTTAATAAAGTAAATATTATTACACATACAACATAATATCAAGGTGTGAAACAAAATTCTCTCTTCTTCCTTATGCATATGAACCGGCCATTGGAGTAGAAGCATAGAAGATCATTTTTTTTCCAAGTCAAGTTAATTAACACTCTAGCATCACTCTTTATTTAGGTTTTGCAATAAAAACCTAGGGTGATTAGGAAAACCCTTGTTCTCATAAACCTCATCAAGTATTCTAGTAAGCATCTCATGTCCATTTTTCATCTTGCATATTTATTTCATATTCATTTAATCATATTTGAGCAAAAACATGCAAGTCATATGATGTTGTACCACTTTTTCATTGATTTTTAAGAGTTATGAATATATAAGTCATCCTATAATTACTCCTTGTTATATATTATTTTTGGTGATGTCTAGGAACCCATGACACCCTAAGAAGGTGTATGGTAGGATTAGAATAGCTTCGGAGTTGTTTTGAGTGAGTTAGAATAGGTTTGGCGCGAGAAAAACTCATTTTGACAACTTTTAAAATGGGTCTGTCCATATTTTGAAAATCTGGAAAATCCGACAGTGAGTATAATATTTTGGGCTAGATATTTAGAAAATACACTTTAAAACGAAAACGTGGCCGCTTAAACGGATTAAAACGGAGCTATAACGAAGAAGTTATGAATTTTTGAAGTTTGACGACGAAAACTAATAATTCCAGAAATTTCAGCATGAAAATGTCACCCTTTACGAGTCAAAAATGAGGCTTAAGCGCTATTAAATGTGTCGACTTATCAAAAATATATTAGTATACTTCGATACGAAGCTAAGGACATATAAAACGTAGAAAACGGACTTGTAACGATTAAATTACACGCGATAAACCAAGTTGCCGTAACTTTATTCTATTAGCAAAATTAATATATTCTCTATTAAAAACATACTACGGCAACTAAAGGACCATGTTGGCGGACGTTTTTAACAATGATGTAGAACTTTTATAACGTGATGTCTTCTAGTAAGAGTAAGTTACTTCGGCATATTTTCCAAAATGTCCAACCGTTTTTGAGCGGAGTTGTAACGAATAAAATATAGTCACTCAAACTTGGCGAAAACCACCCTTAAACTATATTTTGGACTTAAGTACAATACTTAACCTATATTTTTCTTTGTGATCGAGACCTCTAGGATTTAAACTTAAATACTAAAACTTTGAGATAATGATACAAGCTTTCCAAAACTGTTGAGTTCGTTTCTTAACACTCGGTGTGCACCATTTTGCGTCTATTGTAGGGGGTTGTTTCAACGTAACTACTTGTAGAGTATTTTTTTTATACGACGGGATGTCATAAACATATATTTTGACGATAAACATTATTTCCAAAACGTACAAGTGGTATGGATATCATATGAGTTTGCATGCACGACATAGTATCACGCATTCACGACAACATATCATAACTCAAGTCATGACATTCATTTTAGGTCGCGGATAGTTCCGAGCCTCATTTTAGTGCACTTCATTTTGTTAGCATATCAATCATACCAGGTGAGTTCCATAGCCCCATTTTCAATTGTTATTATACTACTTTTGGGGGAGATACATGCTCAAACTTTTAAAGACTACTGTGAGTTCATACCCCGCTTTTACTCGTTTAAATTCTTACAAACTCTTTGGGGGAGATACATGCTTAAATACTTGTTTTTACTCTTGCGAATACTCAAATCATCTATACAATTGTGTTACACTATACTTCTTATACTCTTTGGACATTATGTGTGGTTTATTGTGATATGTGCCTTAATGTGCTAAACTTGTTTTCAATTATGCATCAACATACATACTTTAGCAGCTGGTTAACTCCTGCGGAGCCGGCGGAGAGGTATTGATAGTACTATCGGTGACGCCCCACCCTTGGGTCCTTGATGACGTGACTGGGGTGAATATAATCATTATTCAATGAAACTCAACAAACAATTTAGACTTGTCAAGAGGTTCGATTATCGTGATTCTTTGCATTAAGTACATGTATATATCGTATGCACCTATGTCCTACTTACAAACAAGATTGACAATACTATGTTTTGGCAGTGGGTTGTGAACACACAGGTTGCAAGTTTTGTATGGGCGGAACTTGGAACTGAGTGGATTTACAATGCCTTTGCTGCATGAATATTCTTTAAAGGCTTTACATTCCAACACAAACTCTATGAACTCACTCAACCATTGTGTTGACACTTTTTAGCATGTTTTATCTCAGGTATTTAAGGCATTCACTTCATGGCATGCATTTGGACTTATCATAGAGTCGTGGTGACGACGCGTCTCACATGAGATTTATACACTTTAAAAACAACGTTTGGATTGTAACAAACTTATTTCCGCACATGTTGATTTTCATTTGGGACCTATACTTTGTAAACTCTGATTATTTTAATGAATCAAACGATATTTTCAAAACGACACTTTAGGTCGTTCGATATAACTGTAACTTTGATGCTATGACAGTCCTCCCCAAGGTATTCCATTCCGCTGCAAAACAGGTAATTTGGGGGTGTGACATTGCCTCCCATTGACTCACAACCTTCCGACCGTAGGATGCTCGAGCTTGAAGATCAAGTTAAATTCCTAATGAGATCCTACGAAAATCCTAAGTCTTCACATCAAGTGAATCAAATCACTCTACCTTGTGAGTTATGTAGTGGTCCTCATGACACTCGTGATTGCACAAGACTCACTGAACAATCTTTGCGGACTACGCCTCCGCGTCTGCAAGCGGAGCGGGAGAGAAGTGGTACACTTTCAAGCCCGAACAAAACAACTTAGGAAACTCTTACAACCCTCATGTAGAAATAACCCTAACCTTAAGTGGAACCAAAACTCAAGCACACCCCAAAGCTCATCTAGTCCACCTAATTGGTTCAATCCTCCAAGCACCGGGAGCCCCACTAGTCTTGAGGCAATTGCATCTAGATTCATGTCATCTCAAGAAACTCGATTGACTAAGCTTGAAGCCGATTTTAAGCGAAGACAAGGCGAGATGACAAACAAGCTTGATGCCCTCTTAAAAGCCTTTAATGACGGGGAAATTGGAGCACTTCCAAGTGATACTATAACGAACCCAAAAGTGAGTTCGATTTCATCGACTTCATGTTCTTGTTCACCATGGGAGAGTGCACATCCATGCCCCTCACACCCAACCGTTCACTCGGTAAATGCTATCAACCAGGGTTCCAAGCAATCCAAAATGAGGTACCAAGGCCCCGCACCATTGGTAGAACCTAGTCTTGAGAAACCCGTCAACCAAGAACCTAAACCTAATCTAGAGGAGGAGTACAAGGAACTCCATCAAGAAAAACAGTGCACCTTATTATAATGCTTTAAAAGAAAAATATGAGTTAGAACTTAAACTTGGAAAACACGGGTCCGCTTTTGTGCGAAATAATCTACCTAAGAAGTTAGACGATCCCGGGCTATTTACTCTTCCGTGTAGGCTTGGAACTTCCAAACCTCTCGATGCTCTAGCCGACTTAGGATCATGCATCAATCTTGTTTTGTTGTCCCTCCATAGAAGCCTTAACTTAGGTAAGATAGAACCAACGGAAACCATCTTAGGTCTAGCAGATGGTAGTATTGCATATCCGGTAGGGATAATAAAAGACATGGTAGTACACGTAGGAGAATTGACTCTTCTGGCGGATTTCCATGTGCTAGACATGAATAAGGACCGGACATGCCCCTTGCTAGTAGGAAGAGGATTCTTAGCTACCGCTAGTGCCATCATTGATTGTAAGATGTCCAAAATAGTGGTAGGAGAGGGGAGTGCTAGGTCAATTTACGATGTCAAACAACATGCGTACTACAAAGAAGAGGAAATCCCACATGAGATTAGGTTGGATAGAACGCTGTCTAGATATGGACCTTGGTTAGATAAGAACTTCATAGGTCCCCAACGACCTTTCTACTTAGATGAAGCCTTTGCTAGTAAAGCAACTTTCCATGAAAAGAAATGGCTAGGGACATGGAAGTGAACCCGTTCGAGGACGCCTTAGTATTTAGGAAGATGACCAAGTTCCTAGGAAGCTTGCCGTCAACCTTGTCATGAATAAGTGGAAAGTTGAGGCGATAAGCCTAAACATAAATGGGATTGGGATAGACCGCCTAGTGATGGTAATGGAGAGTGGCACATTAGGATAACGATCTATGATCCCAATGGGAGAAATTTGAAAAGGCATATCGGACCAAACGTACTACTAGGAACTTAAATGATAAGTTTGATCCTTATGACATTGTTAAGGATAGGCTTACTTATATCGATGCGTAGGGCACGACTACGAGTCTAGCTACAAGACTCATAAATAAAGAAAAGCGCCGTGGGAGGCAACCCATGCTTAATTGTTTGCTTGTTTGTGTCATATATCTTTTATTGATTGTTTATTCTCATGTTTAAATTTGTAAAATGCTTTATTTTGTTTTTAACCTCGTCTTAATTACATATAAAGGTATTTTACATAAGGGAAAAGTGTAGGGAGGATTACACACGTTTTCAAAATAAACGTAAACATGAGAATTTCAATTAATTGAAAGATATACATGTGTGTTTGTTCGAGTCAAATGCTTGTATCGAGTCATAATGGATGTTTTGCGGAAATTTTCCGATTCTAAAGATGTAAATTTTCCGAATTTTTCCGAAAATCGCATACCGGTTTTGTCGGGATAACTGACGGCGTCAGATCGCAACTGACGGCGTCGGGAAGGAGCAAAACAACCGATTACTTTTTCTCGTTTTCTAAGCTACTTATAATTTTTTGGAATTTTTCAGGTCTTAATTTTCAAGAAATTCTGTAAATATCCATTCCACAAGCATTATATCCTAGTTTAGTAGAGTCCTATATATATTATTACCGCCGATTTTACGCGAAGGTTTTGTTTGTTTTTTTCAAGTGTGCAGATTTAATTTACCAAGAAGAAGATACATAAGATGAGAAGGAGCTTTTTGTGGAAAACTAGAAGGGGGGGTTGAATAGTTTTACCAATTTAAAACTTCCTTTTAAATATTTAGATCGACTTATGTCAATCTATTTGGTTGTTTATGTTGGACGTTGATAGATAGATATATAAACATATAACGAAGATAAAGTAAGAAGCACATCACCACGACACAAGTTATTTATAGTGGTTCGCTATAAGGACACCTTCCTTGCCTACTCCACTCCCGAGTCACCTACTCGAGAGTTCGTAAGCACTACACCAACTCCTTATGGCGGAGAAGCCTTCACAACGTCGCTTAACCTTTTTCCGGTACAAAGCTAGATACCGAGTTCTTTCACACCAAGGCAAACCACACCTAACACTACGTCGCTTACCCTTTATACGGTGCTAGGCTAACCACCGAGTTCTTTCACACCTTAGGAGAACTAATCCTATCACAACGTCGCCTACCCTTTATTAGGTACTAGGCTAAGCACCTAGTTCCATTATGGAGGAACTACTACCCTTCACGACACAACACCTATTATCAGGAGATCTACTCCTTGTTACAACACCATCAAGGATATCACCATCCTTGTGAATAAAAAACACTTATATGTATAACGATGCACCTCATCAATTATACGACCTAAGCATTCTTCCCAAATGCTACTTGATTTGATTCTTGGCATCCTTCACTAATGCCTTTGACACAACGCTTGGCACCCTTCACTAATGCCTTCGTCTTGACACCTTAAGCATTCTTCACTAATGCTTTGACGCGGATGATGAGCACCTTTCACTAATGCTTTCATCTTGACACTTTCGGCATTCTTCACTAATGCCTTCAACCCAACATCTATGGAGAAAGGAAGAACTATCAATAAGAGAACCTTCGTTGTCTTGATGATGACGAAGCATGGCAACTTATGGACTTGAGCTTGCACGTCTTCAAGATGTGGTGATCTTTCCTTTAAGAGGAACCTACAAGATCATACAAAAACAAAAGAGAAAAGCTACATAGATCTTTTGGATCTGAGGTTAGAGGGTTAGAATACTTGGGGGAAGTATGTGTGTAAAGGGATGACTAGTAAGGAAGAAATGGCTCTCTATTTATAGAAAATTTCTCTTGTTTCCCGGATCCCACGGATCCCTTCCACTTGGGATCCGGCTAGCACAAAGCTAGGGATCCGTGGACGCCTCCTCTTTGCCCATGGGTATTTTTGGTTATGGGTCATGGGTCATGGGTTATGGGTTGATCCATGGTTTTCTTTCAAGATACAATGAACTTAGATAAGTGGTATATATAAAACCATGGGTTATGGTTCAATACCATTTGCTAGTTTCTACCCATTTTAGTATTTACATGTTTTTACCTTATTTTAGTATTTACATGCTTTTACCCATTTTAGTATACTTAGTTTAAGTATATACTAACCCAATATGTAAACACTAGTTGTTGTACATATATATATCTAAATCATAGAATCATTTATACTTGTTAACCCAATATGTAAACACTAGTTGTTGTACATATATATATCTAGATCATAAAATCACTTATACTTGTTTTAGTGTTTTATGTGAAAATGTGAATATGTTAGAAAACTATTAGTTCAAACCATTTACGTATTTTATTTATTTCGTTAATATGATTTTACTTTTGTTATCGACAAAACATTAGAAGATCGTAAAATATAAATAAATGTTTTTCTGACTTATTTGTATTAACAATCTCCCCTTTTGTTGATGACAAAACATAAAATTATTTTAAGGAAAAGCTAAAATTGTAAGCGTTTAATTTGTAGTTTTACTTTCTTCTCCCCTTTTGTCGAAACAAAAGTGTTAAAAGAAACTAACACAATTTTTATAAGAAAAGTTATAAAAGATGTAACGAGAGCAAGTGACGGGAATGGTACTCGTCTTAACTCCCCTTGACGAGTCCATCCCTTTGAAAAAGGGCGTCAAGGACATAATGTAAAATAAGCTACTTGTGTTTGCAATTAAGTTTGCAAATGGTTCGTCTAAGTGACGAAAAACGTGCTCCCCCTCGAATATTGCAAAGTTGCAATGGGGTATCATGAAGTGTAATCCAAAATTGGATTAAGTTGCAAATGATTTTGCAATATTGTTTGACACAAAGTTCCCCCTAGCTTTTATGGTGTCAAAATCTTCATGTGTTATTTTGAAAATCTACAAAGTAAAGGTTAGAGAACAAGAGTATAATGCATAATTTCCTGCAAGAAAACTCAAGTTAGTACAATTCTATGCTTCTGTACCATGGATCCCACGGTTCCCTTCAAGGAGGGATCCGTCTAGTTATCTGGAAGGGATCCGGCTATCTGTTACAGTTTCTTCAGCAGTGAAGAAATATCAAGGGGTGCTATTGAAGGGAATGAGAAATATGTACAATATAACAAGCACAACACACATAATAATCATAGCATGTAAGTATTCATTCAATAAAACAAGAGATACACAACCAAATCTCTAAAACTAAGAGAATGAACTACCCAAACAAGTGCTACTAATGCTAATGAGTTAACCCAAACTTAAGATTCGACTAAAAGTTTAAAGGTGATCAATGGTGAGATGAGTTTTCCTCAGCATTATGAGCTTGTAGTTCATACATCAATCTATCTAATTCATGTTTCATTCTTTCACTATGTTTACAATGATAGCAATCCTTGTCATGGTTTTGAGTTTCTTGAAGTGAAAGTTCAATTGAGGTGGGTTGAGGATCTTCAAATGATTGTGAGGTGGTTCTAGGCACTAATGATGTTGGTTGTATGTTTGGTATAGTAGGATTAGGTAATGAAATCCTAGTGAGAACACTTTTCTTGGAAATTGGTTTGATTGGTTTCCTTGGTGTGGGAGAGATCCTACCATTGGTGGATTTAATCGAGGATGATCCGGTTGAGGAAACTTCATGTGTGATTCTAGCAATTTTCTTGGGTGGTCTTTGAGTGGATGAGTTAGCACTAGGAGCTTTAGTCATGATGATGAGGATACAAGCAAGAACTTCTTTAGTTGCTGTTTTTAGGGATGTGATTGAGAGTGATGATTTTAATCCTAAGGTTGTTTGGTTTATAAAGGATGATTTGAATGAGGAAATTAAATTAATGACCACTTAGAGGAATAGGCATATTCTTGGGGTTTTGATCAGCTCTAGGAGGATAATAAATGAATTCTAAGAGTGGTTTAGAAAACCAAGAGGTGATTTGAATTCGAATATGGAAGTTGACTTATGCTTTGCAGACTACGGATCCCATGGATCCTCTCGGCGAGGATCCGCTGGTTAAAGACCGAGGATCCGGCTATCGACAGTTTTAGGTGAGATCATTATTATTAATGGGTTTAGAGGTTTTGACTTAATTTAGAAGTCTCTAGTGTTGGAAATCTCAACCATAAGTAATGGTGTTTAGTGTTTGATGACTAAGGTGCTCTATGGCTTATAAAGGAAAGATCTTGGCAATTGCATTTAAGACTTAATCCACTAATGTCCTTTGTAATGTGATGATCAACATGCACAAGGTTGAGATTCGAGTTTACAACGATCTAGGAACTCATTTAAGATGAGATGGAGTGTTTGGGTTAGCAATGTTTGACATATCGTCACCGGATCCCACGGTTCCTCCTTGGAGGATCCGTCTAAACTATTCTAGGATCCGGCTCTCGGTGATTATGATAGATTTGAAATGAGGTTTCTAGAAGCTAAAGCCTATCTTGATTTGGGTGTTTCACTCTCCTAAGTGTTTTAGGATGAGAAGGTACTTGAATGATCATGAGTAATAAGTGTTTGTAGCTAATGATTGTTTCTTATGGAAGGAGGATAGGACAAGATGACTACCAATGGATATCCAAGGTTAACACTAAGTGTTTTGGAGGTGTTAAGTCATAATAAATGATCCTAGTGATCGATTTAAGCTTGTGATGAAATTTGAAAAATCCTTAAAAATTATAGGAATTGAAAACTAATTTTTGACTCATTTGAAATAAGAATGACTTGAAACAATTTTCTAAAAATGTTTAATTTGTCTACTTAAGTGTTTTGAAAGGTGAAAATTTGGCTTGTGAGTAATGGAGCGGAAATATGGTGGTTTTGATGTGTTAGTAAATCAAGGCGTATTTAGACTAAGATCTTAAGTAAGCCTTTAGTGAGTCTAAGCTTTTCTTATCATGGAATAAGACTTAGTTGGGTTCTAAAAGATGCTTAGCTAATGTGAAGTTTATCTAGAAAGCAATCTTGATGTAGGAAATGCAAGATTGCTTATCTCGCTAACACGGATCCCACGGTTCCCTCGAGGAGGGATCCGCCAGGCTATTCCTAGGGATCCGGCATCTGCAGATCGAACCTATTCGAAATGATGTGCGGGTTTTGCACATTATTACGTCTATAAAACAAGCAATAAGAACAAGCAAGCCATCATATAGCACGAAACAATATCCAAAATACCATAAACCAACAATGCTAAAAGAAATCATTCAAACATAAGATAAATGAAAATAAGCACATTCCTATTGTCTCTTTCGTCAATTCTTCCTTTTTCTTTTTTTGTGACTTAGTGAGATTATGGCGAGGTTTTGAATCATGCCTCTTATTTGTTTAAATTCAGCGGTCTCGTTTAGAATGGTTGGAAGTTGTTCGTGGTATTCAAGAATGTCCAATTTGATGTTGGATACGGGTCGATGTCCTCCTCATCTTCTTCTTCTTCTTCTTCTCTCCGGCCGAGGAGTCCGTGAGAACTTGGGTTTCTCTCCATTGACCATGAACCGTTTAGATGGTTGTTTGGTAAGGGTACCATGACGTGATCGGAAGGTAATGGTCATCGTTGATAGGGGATGGTTGCAATGCACTAACGTACTTACAAAGTCGTGTTAGGAGCATACCATATGGGAGTACCATGTTGGAAGCTTTGAATACCCACCATTCTCCTTACCATGTAATAGGCAAGATTAAATGGCCTTTGGTGGATAAAACAATAGATCATTTGCACAAGTCATGCGTTTGGATGATCTTTGTTTCCAACTAGGCTAATGATGTTTTCCCTAAGTTTCTTCCCATTTTCTAAACATGGGATGCATTTTAAAAGTTCCATTTTAAAGGGATCACGGTGAATGAGCTTTTGTTACGATCGTAACAGGATTGGTTGGTCCTAATTTTAAAGATAGTATCACGAATGGTTTGGGATTGTCGAGAGGAGTGTTGTAAAGAGTCTTAGGATCAAGTGCAAGATTTTGGCGTTAATTGCCCAATCTTGAGTACATACAAATTCCTTCACAAGGAATGCGAAGAATTTGAGCAAAAGTGTTGAGAGGAAGAGTAAAGTTTTGTGTGTTGATGATAAAGGCAATTGAGATGCTATTATCGGTGTTTCTAATGATCCTACAGACTTTTGTAAAACTCAAAAATAAAAACCGGACAAATTTGTTCATCAATGTCAAGAAGACAATCAAAGTTGATTGTCGAGAAAACTTGACGAATGTCGGTATCTTCAAGGAAACATTCCTTGACTACACAACCTTCGTGAATAAGTCGTTTTGTGAGGCTTTTGAAAATTTTACTGTTAGTTTTGGTCGGGCCCCTTTACGTTAGTAGTGAGTAAGATAGTGGACGGTGTCATGATGATCTTGTTGAGTGGCTTTGGGCATGGTTGGTCCTAGAAATACAAATTTTTCAATTAGGTAAAATTAGTTGGAAATGGGTTTATGGTTTTTGATTTGTATTAACAATGTTGTGAACACAATGTGATTTAGTTAAAAGCCCTTTTCATGATTAATTTAAAAACCCTAATTAAATTAATTTGATTATAATTTAAGGAACCATAAACCCTAGAATGAAGATGATGAAAATTAGAATAAGTTAATGTAATTACTTACAATGGTGTTCTAGGAAGGAATACTTGAGGTTATGGAAGCCAATGAGGATGGATTCGAGAGCTTGGTCGTTTTGTGTTATGAGAATAGAGGAAAAAGATCGGTGGTGATTTTTGAAAGCGTATAGTCGAGTTGAGTTCCACGGTTCCCTGGATCCTTTGTATTTGGGATCCGGCTAGTACAACTAGAGGATCCGGCTACTATGAACATAAAAGAGGTTGTTTGACATTATTTTTGTAGTATGCTTATGGAATAGCTTACCAAAAAAGAATAGTTCGGAGGTTTTAGATGACGATTGTTTTTGGATGACGGCTTTTGATGAATCTCATATCGAGGATGTGATGACGGCATTAAAAAATATTATTCCCGATGACGAGAAAGGTGGAAGAGTGACGAAAGAGACTTCTAACGCTCTTAGTGTTTTAATAATCAAAGTAGTACTTGTGAAAATAAGTAGAACTCAAGTATCCTATCTAATGAAAAGTAGAACATACCTCTATGCTTCTTGATTTGGTATAAAACCAAAAATACTTCATGAGCTTTTAAAGTAATCCTTTGTACTTACGTTGTGATTACTTTAAGAATCCTTCCTTGAATGTTGACTTCATCTTTGAATGAAGATTTTGGGAAATTCTAGCATGAAAATTACTCGAGAACGGAATATTGTTAGAATCATCTATCAATGTCCAACAAAATGATTTAACGAAAATATGATCCCAAAAAAATCCTTCTTTGTAGTTTTCAAACATACACGGATCGTATCAAGTCTTTAAAGTACAATATACTTTAAGAAACTTGGTTCTAAGCTCGATGCCAATTGTGGAAAACTAGAAGGGGGTTGAATAGTTTTACCAATTTAAAACTTCTTTTAAATATTTAGATCGACTTATGTCAATCTATTTGGTTGTTTATGTTGGACGTTGATAGATAGATATATAAACATATAATGAAAGATAAAGAGTAAGAAGCACATCACCACGACACAAGTTATTTATAGTGGTTCGGCTACAAGGACACCTTCCTTGCCTACTCCACTCCCCGAGTCACCTACTCGAGAGTTCGTAAGCACTACACCAACTCCTTATGTCGGAGAAGCCTTCTGGCGTCGCTTAACCTTTTTCCGGTACAAAGCTAGATACCGAGTTCTTTCACACCAAGGTGAACCACACCTAACACTACGTCGCCTACCCTTTATACGGTGCTAGACTAACCACGAGTTCTTTCACACCTTAGGAGAACTAATCCTATCACAACGTCGCCTACCCTTTATTAGGTACTAGGCTAAGCACCTAGTTCCATTATGGAGGAACTACTACCCTTCACGACACAACACCTATTATCAAGGAGATCTACTCCTTGTTACAACACCATCAAGGATATCACCATCCTTGTGAATAAAAAACACTTATATGTATAACGATGCACCTCATCAATTATCGACCTAAGCATTCTTCCCAAATGCTACTTGATTTGATTCTTGGCATCCTTCACTAATGCCTTTGACACAACGCTTGGCACCCTTCATTAATGCCTTCGTCTTGACACCTTAAGCATTCTTCACTAATGCTTTGACGCGGATGATGAGCACCTTTCACTAATGCTTTCATCTTGACACTTTCGGCATTCTTCACTAATGCCTTCAACCCAACATCTATGGAGAAAGGAAGAACTATCAACAAGAGAACCTTCGTTGTCTTGATACTGATGAAGCATGGAAACTTATGGACTTGAGCTTGCACGTCTTCAAGATGTGGTGATCTTTCCTTTAAGAGGAACCTACAAGATCACACAAAAATAAAAGAGAAAAGCTACATAGATCTCTTGGATCCGAGGTTAGAGGTTAGAATACTTGGGGAAGTATGTGTGTAAAGGGATGACTAGTAAGGAAGAAATGGCTCTCATTTATAGAGAAAATTCTCTCTGTTTCCCGGATCCCACGGATCCTTCCACTGGGATCCGGCTAGCACAAAGCTAGGGATCCGTGGAGCGCCCTCTTTGCCCATGGGTATTTTTGGTTATGGGTCATGGGTCATGGGTTATGGGTTGATCCATGGTTTTCTTTCAAGATACAATGAACTTAGATAAGTGGTATATATAAAATCATGGGTTATGGTTCAATACCATTTGCTAGTTTCTACCCATTTTAGTATTTACATGTTTTACCTTATTTTAGTATTTACATGCTTTTACCCATTTTAGTATACTTAGTTTAAGTATATGCTAACCCAATATGTAAACACTAGTTGTTGTACATATATATATCTAAATCATAGAATCATTTATACTTGTTAACCCAATATGTAAACACTAGTTGTTGTACATATATATATCTAGATCATAAAATCACTTATATTTGTTTTAGTGTTTTATGTGAATATGTTAGAAAACTATTAGTTCAAACCATTTACGTATTTTATTTGTTTCGTTAATATGATTTTACTTTTGTTATCGACAAAACATTAGAAGATCGTAAAATATAAATAAACGTTTTTACGGCTTATTTGTATTAACACTTTTCACGAAAACATTCTTCTTGAAGAAAAATGTAACCACCACTTTACACGGATCCTACCGAGCTAATCAGGTGAGTACTAGTTTCTTTCATCTTTTATTACCTTCCATTATCATAACTTTGATACTTTCGGGGAACATTGGGGACAGTGTTCAGTTTAAGTGTAGGGAGGGAAAATAAAAAGAGAACTTTGAAACTACGCTTATCCTTGATTATTTGATTTATCCAATGGCATTTGTGTAATAAAAAAATGAGAAAATATCGGTTAGGGTAATTTTGGCACCAAATTTAAAAATTTTCATGACATATAGGAGTGGGCCATTAGTCTTAACAAAAGCATCTCATGGATAGGAAGTTATATGACTAGCACAAAAACCCTTTACCACTTAAATTCCACCCAAAATGTGAGGATCGCCCTTAGATTAGTAGGAATTAAAGCATTCATCTTTAATGCTTAGAGTGTGAACCGGTAGTATAATAGATTCTAGAACTTGTTTTGTGATGCATCCCGAGATCGCTAGTAAGACTACACTTGTGTAGTTAGAAATAACTAAATGATAAGAGGCATTAGGATAACCCTTGTTTGATACCGTAATATAATTACTTCTTCCACATCGGTTGAGTAATTGCCCGCACCTTTGCGTTGTACTCATCTTTAGTACACGATACCCTAGTTAACCCCTCGAGCCTACTCTTTCGCGGTTCTCGTGATGTTTCGGTTTTCGGAATATCAATGAAGAGCATTGTTTACACCCCACCCCAAATGTACACCCAAATCGCCTTAGCCTACCTTGTATGCACTCACTTTTAGTGCATTATTGTTATCACACTAAACCCTTAGTTCAATTATCTAGTTGCTTGCATAAGTTGCTAAGTCGAGTCATATCCTTTGTACACGTTTTGGGACGATTGGGACTCATGGGAAAAGTTAAAGTTTATGAAATGACGGAAGGAACGTTAAATTCAAATTCTCTTTATTTGCGTAATAATGTACTCCAAGTGTTTTGATCTTTTCAATTCGGGTCATATTAGTGTTAGAGTAATAAAAACTCAAGTGTAGGGATGTGCCTATAAATCCCTATCATTTTGATGTTACCGTAGAGGATGGTAGAGTAAAAGTGTATGAAAAAAAATCGAAAAAAAAGAAAAGGAGAAAAAGAAAAAAATAGAGTGTTGAAAAAAAAATGAAAAAACATACGGGCTACCATCCTACATCTATCTTTTAATTTATGTTTGTTTATTTCAGTTATCTAGAGTCTAGAGTGTCGAGTCTTAGCTTAGCAACGCCATTCTTCGCATGCTTGTAACATAAAGATTTTTGACCTGCCACCACTAAATAGCCTATCCCACCAAACCCTTTGTTTCCCTACCGTAAGCCTAACATTACAACCCTTTAAAACTCCTCTTTGATAGTCTTTCCTAGGTGCTTACGCCAAAGCGATGGAGGTTTGATCTAGTCTCAAGCCTATGGTAATCTATGTACCAGGACCGGTAAATGAGTGTTTATCTTCCATTTCCAACTTGTTATATTCATATACACCCAAGAGATGTGAGTATCCAAACACCCCATATGAGGTACTAGTATGTAATTTCCGTGCTTGTTATGACTTTTGCGGGGCTTATATGTGTTGTGGATTGTTCTAAACCAATGCTTCATGACCCCTAACTTATAAATTAATTGGCTAAAAGCTCATTTGCTTGAGAACAAGCAAATACCAAGTGTAGGGATATTTGATAAGGTTTTAAAATGTACCTTTTTAATGGGTCGTTTAAGCCCTTATTTGATCACTTTTGTATCCGTTATTTCTTAATATCGTTCCTTTTCACTTTTTAGGTATCTTGAAGGAAAAATGCTAGAATGACACTTATTCGAGACGAAAAGCGCGAATATCTGAAGAAAATGGCCAAAGTCAAGAATCGAGACACTCAGTGCTTTGAACGAAGGTGACGGTGTCGGTGTTATCTGCTGACGTCGTCGGACCACTTTTGTGACTCGGTAGCCAAATTGCTTATTTACAAGTGGCGGCTTGAGGTTTTAAAAGAGTAGGTCGTCATAACTCGACGGCCTAGATTTGATCCGCACGACGCCGAGACGAAGGGACGGCGTCACAAGCATAAGGTGACGCCGTCGCAAGACTAACGTGGCCAAGACGAAACCCTAATGACGGCGACTGACGGGCGTCACAAATCAAAGGGTGGCCGTTGCATATGTAATCTTATATATAGAATCCGAATTTTTAGTTTTCGATGTGTAGTCTTTTGGAGTAAAACCTAAACCGAACCAAGGGTGTCTTGTACAAGATTTTAGGGTTCTATACCCTATCTTACATCAAGATAAGTGTTTTACTTCATTAATTCAATTATGTCTTCAATTACTTGTGTGTATGCTTGCATGTTTCCCATGTCCGCTAATTTACTTGTGTGTTTGCTTAGGGAATATGAAACTTAATTATTGAATATTGATTGGTTGTCTCTTATCTTAATTGTTAATGATCTAGTATTACGATAGGTCATCCGTTGTGTAGTTAATGCTTGATTAATTTTTGTGAACCTTAGCTTATAATACCTAGAGTCATTGTAGGCTAAACCATCCGAAGAGTACCTTAGAGTTTAGTTTATAAATCCTAGAGATTTTGTAGGCGATAACCTTTGGTAGTTTCAAAGAGTTAGGGATAAACGCATACCATACGACCTTAGACACACAACGCGATTAAGAATAAGGACGTGACAATTCAACCATCAATAGGAGATAATTAAGGAGTAATAAAACCTAAGTAAACACATCTTTAAATCATCATACGAGCACACAATAATTAGACATAGACTACATACACCTTAGATTAGATAATTAGACGAGTAGAGTAATCGGTAGAAATACCAACCCCAAATCCAATACCCGAAATTGCACCTTTCCATTTCCTAAAAATATAAAAGATAAAAATAATCTTCCTCAACCCCAACCTTAGCGTAGTAATTTCTCACTAGCATTCCTATTCCTCAGAGAACGATATCAATTCCGTGGCTTACCCTAATACTATACTACAACGATTAGGTTCACCGCTAGGGTGTTGAAAAACTTGCTCGATTTAAAAGGAAGTTCCCGATAAGATCGCTTATAAGCTCGGCTAGGGATCAATAACAAAGATAATAAACATAATACGCAGCGGAATAATCAAATCAATACTTTGTTATTGAACAAGGTTTTCATTCACTAATACTCTAATAAATATTAGACGTTTATAGAAACACGTCTACTAACTAAACTAATAACCTAGGCGTTTACAAGAACATACGCCTATGACACACTAATCTAAAACCAATACCCTAGACGTTCTCCCCTAACGTCTAGGCTAAACACACACCTTTTAGTCGACTACATTATTGGAAGACTTCTTTTTAAAAACCTACACCTATGTCCTCTTTATATACTAGAGGATAAGGACTAAATAATAAAACTTTCATTGCAAGCAAGCCCTTCCATCTTTTAGTAGGTTTCCTTCTTGTCATATTAAGTCCCTCTTGTTTCATCCTTTTTGTCTTATCAACTCAAACGTATAATTCCCAACAGTTCCTTTGGCCCCGAACGACGCTGTAGCGTTATCAATTATTCCATAATAACACCTCCAACATCTCCAACAAGTACATCACCATCATCACCTATCAAGTCTCCACCTAATATCACTCTATCGGAACTCCTTAAGACTCCGAAAACACTCCAACAAACCAACCCAAAAGAACTAGTCTTTTTAACACCATGCACATCTCCAAACACAATTTACAAAGATTTTGTAACTTCACCACCTTTAGCTCCCATTGACTTACAAGAATATCTAGGTTCTTTTCGACCACCACTTCTAAACATTCTGGATTTTGATCCATATTTTTCACACTTTCCACAACATATTCCGCCTCCCACAAATCAAACTAACTAGGGAACTTGCAATAGAAATTAGGGACGAGATGCTATTCATACTTAACCACATCCTTGATCGCATCAATATCATCACTTACCAAAACTTCCATCATTAACCTTATGCAAGCATGGAAGGAATGATATTACTATTTTCTCTATTTTTTTTCTTTTGAGTCATTATTAAAGAACAAACCTTGTTCTTATTTTTACATATTTGTATGTGGCCTATATACCACTACACTTTGTCTTTTTATTACAAGGCTTTGTTTACATACCTTGGCTCTCCATCTTGTTTCTCGTCAATCACAAGATTATATTGCATGTTTCTACTAACTTTTTCTTTGTAGGTACTATATTTTCTCACTTTACGCCCTTTTCTAGGGGGGCTACCATCAAGGGGGAGTTAGTGATTTGTGGATTATATTCCTTTTCCACACTTTATTTCTTCGTTAGGGTCACTTTTTGTTTCGACAAAAAGGGGGAGAAGAAGTAAAACTTATGCTTTCAAAACATACATCTAATCTTAAGTTTTACTCATCATAACATTATGTTTTGTCATCAACAAAAAGGGGGAGATTGTTAATAAAAATAAAACGTAAAAACGTTTATTCATATTTAGCGATCTCTTTGTGTTTTGTTGATGACAAATATGAAGTTATCATAAGTAAAAATATAAGGATACATGTTATTTTTGTAAAGCATTTATAGATATAATCATTTAACATTAATTGTTGTAATAATTCATTTATTGTAATAGTTTATTAGGATGGGTAAAAACCATAACCCATGACCCATACCCATGGAGCATATCCATAACCCATGGAGCTAACCCATGACCCATTGACTAGATGCATTGCATCTTCTAGATACATTGTATCTATTTGGATACCCATGGTCCAAAGTCTATAACCCATGACTCATGATCCATGACCCATAACCCATTTGGGAGCGTCCCACGGATCCCCGGTTTACATGGACGGATCCTCATGTAAGGATCCGTGGGATCCGTCTGTGATGGTGAATTTTGCCTATAAATAGTGAGGCATTTCTTCATTGTAACTCACCTCTCTTCTTACAAACTCTCTCATATATTCTTTCATTATTCTAATCTCAGATCTCTTGATTTATATAGTAATTCTTCATTCTTTTGTTGTGATTCTCATATAGGTCCTTCTCTAGGGCGAGGTCACGAGATACTACAAGTCATCCAAGCAAGGGGTCCTTGATTGATTTGTTCCTCCACAAGATTTCTGTAGCAAGATCTTGTATTTCATATTTCACATAGTTGTTGTGTTATAGTTGTGTTGGTTTGGTCCTCCGTGTTAAGGACTCGGTATTTAGCTTTGTACCGGAAAAAGTGTAAGCTACGTTGTGAAGGCTTCTCCGCCAAGTTGAAGGAGTTTGTTGACATAGTGCTTGAACTCTCGAGTAGGTAACTCGGGGAGTGGAGTAGGGCAACGTACTTTGTGTGCAACAAAGATAGAAGATTCTATACAAAGGAACAAGATATTTGAAACTAGGTGTGTGATTGAAGACAACGTTTGCTCATTAATCATTGATGGTGGAAGTTGTGAAAACCTAGTTTCCGAAGAACTTGTGAAGGCATTAAAGTTACCAACCGAGCAACATCCTAGTCCATATAAGTTAGGTTGGATAAAAAAGGTCTCGAAGTGAAGGTGGATGAGGTTTGCAAGGCTCCAATTGCTATTGGAAATTTTTATTGTGATGAGGTGCTTTGTGATGTTGTGGACTTGAGTGCTAGTCATGTTTTGTTAAGGGGACCATGGCAACATGATGTGAATGCAATACATAGAGGCAAGAATAATTTTTATGTGCTTAAGTGGTTTGGGAAAAAGATAGCTATTCTTCCCAACGGTACGAGACCACCGGATTTGAAGACTTTGTAGGCTCAAGACTGCAAGAACTCGAGGGCGAGTTCTTCTCAAGTGAGGAGGAATGATGCTGACAAGGTTTAAGGTCGAGAGAAGTAGTTTTGTGGTTTAACTACGGCGTAACCCAAGCCAAGATTACGCCGTAGATTTATGTTAAATTTGTTTTACATCCGTAGTCGTAGTTACGCCGTAGTCGATAAAATCAATTACGCCGTAATTAAATTAGTTTACTCTCGTAGTGGTAGTTACGCCGTAGTTGATAAAACCAATTACGTCGTAACCTTAGCCGGGACTGTTTCCTATTTTAGTTTTTGAGTCGGTTTTGGACGAGTTTTTCTTGCTTGTTCCCCAAGTTTGGCTTCCCTATAAATATAAGGCTTGGGTTTATTGTTATGTATTCAGAGAATCATTAATAAAAGTTTATTTTAGAATCTTTAATCTTGTTTTGAGTTTTATTTCCGCATGGTACGCTTTGATTATCACCCTTGAATTAGGGTTTATCTAAATTCGCTTGCGCGTCCTGCGTCAAAAAGTCTAACCATTGGTCCACCTTGGTGATGGTTGATTATACACTCAGTGTCGTGAAACTTCAGCTTGGGTCTCATTATTTATGTCATTATGTATAGCAAAAAGTTTCTACGACAACATGCCTAAATGAAATATCTATATCTATACATGTAAGACAAGATGAAACATCAATAATGGCAATAAGCCAAAAATGAGACAAACATATCCAAAAGTTTCTGTATGCATCGCTAGACTTTGGTCTAATCGAACAATACATATTCGATGTCGACCAATATAATAACCGTGTTAAGTTTAAACTAAAACAAGAGACTCAAGCCATATTTCAAACTAAGATAACATAATCACACTTTCGTTAAGGGCAAATCACCCAAAATATAGTTAACTTGTCACTTTTTCCCATTGTATGTAGCATTCCTTTTTTTTTTCTCATTTTGTCAATAAACCTCTATCGTTAGTTCTTTCTGTGTACCATTTACCAAAAAACCTGCATCGTTAGTCCTTTATGCTAACGACCGTTAATAAATAACTTAAAATTTGGTTATCTTACGCTAAACTTGCATCGTTGGTCCTTTATACTAACGATCGTTAAAAAATAACTTAAAATTTAGTTTTCTTACGTTTCCGACCGTTTTTTCACGTTTTCGTCTATTTTTACACGTTTTCGTTCGTTTTAACACGTTTTGTCTCTTTTCATACATTTTTACACGCTTTCACCCGCTTTTTCAAGTTTTCGTCCGTTTTTTCACGTTTTCATCTGTTTTTACACGTTTTCATCCGTTTTTACACATTTTCGTCCGTTTTTGCACGTTTTCATTCGTTTTTACACGTTTTCGTCCGTTTTAACACGCCGTCGCTTTTATCCGTTTTACATATGTATTCGTCCGTTTTACGTTTTCTTCCGTTTTTCACGTTTTCATCCGTTTTACGTTTCATCCGCTTTAACAAATTTTCATTCGTTTTGCACGTTTTCATCATTCTTACACATTTTGTTCGTTTTCGTCACGTTTTCATTCGTTTTCACGTTTTGTTCATCCGTTTTACATGTTTTCGTTTTCCATGTTTTCGTCCATTTTTCGTTTCGTCCGTTTACACGTTATGGTCCGTTTAACACGATTCGTCGGTTTTCACGTTTTCATCCGTTTGTACACGTTAACATCCGTTTTGCGTTTTATTGTTTTGCACGATTTCGCTGTTTTTTACATTTTGTTGTTTGAACACGTTTTCATCGCTTTTCTCATTTCCTCCGTTTTTACACGTTTTCATCCGTTTTTTCATGATTTCATCCGTTTTTACACCATTTTCATCCGTTTTTACATGTTTTCATCCGTTTTTTCATGTTTTCGTCTGTTTTTCTTGTTTTCATATGTTTTTTCATGTGTAAACACGTACGAAAAACGTGTATAAAATGGATGATATCAGAAGCGGATGCGTAGAAACGGCCGAAACATTCGAAACATATTAATATGCGAAAAATAGACAAAATGTGCAAACACGAACGAAAACGTGAAACAACAGACGAAAACGTGTAAACACGGATGAAAACGCGTAGAAACATATGTAAATGTGAAAAAATGGATGAAAACGTGAAAAACGGATGAAAACGTGTTAAAATGGACGAAAACATATTAAAACATACGAAAACGTGTAAAAACAGACGAAAACCTGCAAACGGACGAAAACATGCATAAACGGATGAAAACGTACAAAAACATATGAGACGAAACGTGTTAAAACGGACGAAACCGTGTTAAAAAGGATGAAAACGTGTAAGAACGAACGAAAGCGTGCAAAAATGGACGAAAATGTGTAAAAACGTGTAAAAATTGATGAAAACGTGAAAACGCGAAGAAGCGGGAAGCGGTCGGTAAACGAGAAAACGGACGAAAACGTAAAACGAATGAAAACGTAAAACGGATAAAACGTGAAAACCGACGAAAGCGTGTTAAAACGAACAAAACGTGTAAAAGCGTTCGGCGTGAAAAACGGACGAAACGTAAGAAAACCAAATTTTAAGTTATTTTTTGACGATCGTTAGTATAAAAGACCAACGACGCAAGTTTAGCGTAAGATAACCAAATTTTAAGTTATTTATTAACGGTCGTTAGTATAAAGGACTAACGATGCAGGTTTTTTTTGTAACGGGTACACAGAAAAGACTAACGATAGAGGTTTATTGACAGAATGAGAAAAACAAATGCTATATACAATGGAAAAAGGTGACAAGTTAACTACATTTTTGAATGATTTGCCCTTTCGTTAATGATATGTTTATTTTTAACCAGAATTGATAACTTAACATGACTAGTTCATGTCACAAATGCATTTTTGCATCTTTTCAGTTGTTCTTCTAAGCCTACACCAACAATAAGGTGTGACTTAACTTAATAAACTCTTCTAATGGGCACACAAGTAGAGATCATAAAAGGATTAACTTATTGAGATGTGTTGTTTTTGTCATTTTGAAGATCCCTACGAATATGAACAACCCACCGATCACACTGGATCATTGTTGCTCGTGCCATTTTTGGTTGCATTTATGTTTCGGGATATGTGCAGAGCGGAGCTAGTAAGGTGACTAGTAGGTGCTGAGCTACCTCTAATAAGCACTTGATTCATTAGTTATCCGGTTCGATAGTTAGTTTCTTAATATTTTTAGTTTCTTAATGTTATTTTTTCAAACAATCATCGGTGTCCCCTTAATCCATATAGAGAAATGTTGATTAAAATTAAAAACGAATAGCTCAATTGACAATCATATACAACACTAAAATATATTTACTTGTCAAATTATGCTTTTTTGAAGCTAATTCACTCTTAATCATGATGGTGTTAATCTGAATCATGGTTTGAAAAGAACCATAAATACATCATTGAGCGATACTTTCCACTATAATTTTTACGTTAAGTTCGGTCACTCTTAACATAAAATCGTGGCTCCACCCCAAAATATGTGTTTATTCATGCTAGTTTGTCTAATTTTCTCTATTTACAAATACTAGTGAAACGCTCAACAATGTAACCTCTAAATATTCACTCGGCAGTCGGCATAAATTCAGGCCGCTAGCTAGGTGCAAACAAATCTTAAGTGGTCACGCCAACCTTCTGAAAAGAGAGGGCTTTACCTGGTTTGAGTGGTCACGCCAATCTTAAGTGGTCACGCCAAAAGGTCGGAAATCATGGTTAACACCAATCTTAAGTGGTCACGTCAAAAGGTCGGAAATCATGGTTAACCAAAAAACCGTTTATCAAAGGGTATACAATTAGTGCTAAATATGTGTCAAAGAGAAGACGCAAAAAAATTAGAAAAAAAAGTATTTTCTACAACAACTATAATTCTCGTAAGGTATACACACGCAAGATTTTTTCTACGCCGCAAAATTTCATGGGTCTCGCAAAATCAGAGTGGGTCTCGGGATTCTCGGGACATTCATGAAATTTTACAGCGTAATGTTAATTTTTGTAAAACCCTCAATTTTTTTCTAAATGTTCTAAATGCACCTGGTTTAAAAAAATTATGTTCCACGTTTTATATGATATTTCGTAAATACACTTTGATTAAATTGTGTCTTGGATCCGTCTCTAACACATGCATGATTGCTACCTCAAATACACCCCTCCCTCACCATTGCATCACATCTAACACACTTAAATCCACATTGGACCCATGCAAATGAACTAATTAGTTACTGAAAAGGACTATTCAAACGTTCATCATGATGGTGGTGATCATGATTTGTACAAAAAACAAGTACAGAGTACACTTGAGATACGACATCAATAAATTAAATGTACATATAACATGTAACATGTATTAAGCATTGTATACATACATTGTACACATACAAAAATAACAATTGAAAATTGAGTGACGAAGATGATGGTAAGAAAGCACGTGTTACCTTGCAATAACCAAAAGGTCGGTGCCTAGCCTAGTCCAGGTTGGACTTCTTTTTCAGTCAGTACTATTCTTCATTTTTTTTATAAAAGGTTTAGTTTTTTTTTCCATTGCAGCTAACGAAATTTGAACTTGGGAACTTTTGAATAGATTTCCAAGTATTTATCATCGGAGTGCTCCGTAAGGTAGTAGAGACGCAACGCAAAACAAGAGGTTATGGATGTAACATGCGACGTAAAACAAGAGGTTGTAGATTCAAATCTTCTAGCCGTGATAAAGATGTCGTCGATTACTATTTTTCAAAACCATTTAGTATTCCAATCAATAACGAAATAAGAATTTCAATGTAATGATTCAATTTAGAGACAACTCTCATAAGTTCTTACATGTCAGGATTCAGGAAGACTTAAAAGGGTGTGTTATAACTTAATAGCCCAATGCAGCAATTTTATTTGGGCTTATGAAGACAAATATTGGCCCAACACTAAAGATGGATATCAATTATCAAAGCATCTCCTTAAGAAAATCCTTAGACGTCCACAAATTTATTAGTTTAACAAATCATTAACTTGTAAAGCTTTTGATTTTATGAACCTTATTTCACTTTGTATAAACCTTATCATGTTTATAAAATGATCAACAATTACAGATGCATTAAATTATAAAAAGGTCTAAGATCTTAAACCTCTTCATGTCACATAGACATGAAATATAAGTTATGATTAAAGCCCGTCAAGCTGCATATCTTGATCGGCAGTTTATTTAGGCGCATGTTTTTGGCTTGTTTAATTTGATTGTTGTATTATATGCCAACTTGCGGTGTAATTTAATTAAAGTTTACACAAAAAATTATTGTATGGAATGTGGATCCCACAATCTTAAAAATGGTGTAGCAAATTTCATTTATTTAGCCCCCGCTTAAGTCCTCTAATAAAATCTTTGCCGTTTCTAAAAAAACTATCATTAAAACAAATTATAATCCCTTTGATGTGTTTTAGACTTTTTCCTAAACTCCCATTATAGATGCCTTTATAAATTTTGCATCATATCTATAGGAAAAACATGAACCATATTTATAAAGCCTTCAAAATCAATCAACTGACAAGACTTTTTTTTATCCAGTTTTCTAAACATAAACTCGCATCCGGAAATCAAAATGACAAACACAGGTTCAATTCTAGACAAACAAAGACACACGAGGATCCGAGTATGTGACTAGCTCAATTAATATCACCTTCTTTGTGAGTATGAATCACACAATCTGAAGTCGGATAAGAAACACAAGTCAACACGTAACCTTCCTTCATTTGATTTTCATCAAGGAATGATCCATCAGATTGGTCAACAGACCCTTTAACCAATTTCCCAGCACAAGCGGAACACGCACCCGCTCTGCAGGAATAGGGCAGCTCGATTCCTGCACTTTCTGCTGAGTCAAGGATGTAGGTATCATCAGGCGCATCAAACTCGTTTTCTTCACCATTTGGAGCGATGAGCTTGACTTTGTATGTAGCCATTGCAGTTGTTCTGAACGAAAAAGTTGTTTTCAACCCAAAGGCTTTTGAAACGCTCTTAATTGATGGAAGAGATGTTTTGGGTTTGAGAGAAGTAGTCGTAGCAGAACTGATGCGGCTTTGGGGAGTGCCTCTGACCATGCATTGAATTGGAAGCCCGATTGATGACATTATTACCTGAATACAGAAAGTTATCAGAATATGAGGGTGTTTAGTTATTCAAGTGCTTAACTGGAACTTTGAGTGTTCGGATAAAACTGGTTATTTACTTATTTTACTCAAAAATCAGCACTTAACAATAGGCCTTATTTTTAGCCGATAATCACCTTAAAGTAACAGATTCCAAACATCATTTATAAAAAAGAATCCCAAACACCAATATACAAAATCCACGACCCTCAAAAACTTTGTTGCTAATTTTGCAACTTTGTTTGACCTTATTTTCAATGGAGCGAAATGCTACCATTCTTAGTAAACATATTCACTGGCGGCCATATAAATGATCAACCGATCATCTGGAGAGGCCTCGTATTGCTATCAGACTATGCAAACATAGAAAAGAAAAAACAGACCCATAATGAAGGCTGGGCCTTCTTCAAGGGTTTGTTATCTCAGGGTCAACTAGTGAAGAGCCGCCAACAGCCATATCATAATCTTGGGGGTTTATATGATGACTACATTATCACAAATGACATTTACAGCTTCAGAAGGTGACATCAAGACACAAGCAGACACACTTCTACAGTCTACATCAATAAGTAACGTTTAAGGGAAATCACAATCTTAAGGTGAGACATGCTCGTGGACGATGCTTAAGAAAAAAACTTATGCCAAAAATGATCATGATGGTATTGAAGGGGCAAAAGAGGATTGGGAACTCGTGAATTCGTGAACTCGTGAATTCATCTAAAAGGTCAAAAGGTTTGTAAACCAAAAAATATTTTTTCACTTGGTAAAATTTGGCTTGGGTTAATTTTAGGGATAATGCACGCAAATATCACCCAAGTAATCAACTTATTCATCGCGCAAATGTTAAACTACTTTTTTTGCCACCAAAGTATGTTTCATGGTTTCACTTATACCATGCCAATGACAAAAATAATGACAACAACTTAACCTATACTTTAGGGTTTAAGGTACCATAAGCATCTACAACTACTTTCTAGAATCTGAACAAGATAACACAAACTTATCATAGAATACTCAATCTACAACAAATTGTAGTATAAAAAAGGGTTAATAACCTATTAAAGCATCATACTTGTCACAAAAAGCAGTTTGACGTAGCGAATTAAAAAAATAGCCCTTTTGGCTACTAAACTTAAATTCTTGTCTTCCTTTTAGTAATAATTCCAAAATACAAAATTGTAATGACTATTTTACCCTTGAATTTATAAAAATTGTATTCTTTGTCCAAGTTTATAAATAACCCATTCATCTTTTTAACTCATTCTTCATTTGATTATTAACCCTCTTTCTCCCTCACCTTAGCCACCGGACGGAAAACCTCCCCGTCGCTTCACCACCGCCACCACCCTCACCACCTACACCAAAACAATCCTCTCCACTTCCTCTACCCGATCCACCACCACACGCGCCCAACACGCGAAACCGCTTTGTTTCATCACCCACACCACCACACGCGCCCAACACAAGACCGAAAGCCTAAGCAGACACACTTCCGAATTTTCTAAATTGATAAATTGTTTGATGACGTCATCGAAGGGGGTGTGAAAAACCGCTCTTCAATTTGATCGTTTGGTGGATCTGGGGGTTTGTGGGGATCGATTAGCATATCAAGGGGTTTGTGGGGATCGATTAGCATATCGAGGGGGTTTGTGGGGATCGATTGAGATCAAAAATTAAGGTGGATTTGGTAGGGTTCAAGGGTTCTGACTAAGCGGGATATCATCGCTATGCCTATGAACACCGCAATCACAAAGATGATATGTGTCATAACAAGTTTGACTAGTAGTCATATCACTTGTTTTGACCCGTAGGATAGACCGGAACAATCATTAGCTCCTTTAAAGAAATGTTCGGTTACATTTCTTAAAAGTGATGAGTCTTGTTGGGATTGGAAGATGGAGGGTCAAGTTACAGGTTTGACCATTGATTTGAATCTAAGACGGGGGTTTGGTGTATTGGTGGATAATCTTGCAAGTGATTTGGAGAGTATAGTTAAAGGGGATTGACAACAAAGAGTTGTTGTAAGGATTCCCCATCACCATACTGCGTGTAATAATGCACATAGGATATTTTAAAACACATGATCTTCAAGATAATATGATTTAATTATTTGGACTATGGACGCAATTTTTTCAAACGACAGGGACTATTTTTGTAATTTAGCCTAGGGACGATGGATGTAATTTTCGCAAAACCACAAGGACCATTTCTGTAATTTGGAAGGGTAAAATGGTCATAATACTCAAAGGAAGACAAGAATTTAAGTTTAGTAGCCAAAAGAGCTATTTTTTTGTTCGCTACGTCAAACTGCTTTTTGTGACAAGTATGATGCTTTAATAGGTTATTAACCCTATAAAAAAAAGGGTATAACAATCCATGCAAATAACAAAATTTTATCCACAAAATAGAAAAGCATGATAAACCCTCATATATAAGATCTTTTTAATATAAAAAAGTACAGTAATATGATTTCGGTATATAATGTATGATGATGAAAACAAGAATAAAAGAGTTGTTCAAGAATCTTACAGAAGATTTTGGAGGAAGAATCGAGAGAACAAAACACAGGGGTTTAAGAGAAAAGTATTTGAGTTTGTTAGGTTAGTGGCAAATTAATAAAAGTTCTTGTGCTCTTTTTATAGAGTATTCTTTTAGACTCTAGTTCAATAAAAAAAAAAGAAAGAAAAAAAAAATCATTTGGACTCGAATGTGCTAGACAAATGTATAAAAAAGATGATGACAAAAATGATAACTCTGTTGTGAACAAGAATTGAGGGAATGAAAACTATTATTCAATTTATTCATAATGTCGAGATACATGGGGTATATATAAGATAAACTGGGTAAAACCCTAATTCTAATTGGGCCATGGGCCTCTTATGGACTATATGACATCCACTAATAATTATCCATAACACTCCCTCTTGGATGTCCATGCTTTTAATATGCTTTAGAAATCTTGCCTCATTAAAAACCTTGTCGAAAACCCGATTGGGACAAAACCATGACTAAGGACAAAAGAGTGCAGTGCGATTATCTCCCCTCGATGACTATATCACTTGAGCTCTTTGAGTCGATGCATTCCAATGTTGTGACTTAGTTTCCTAAATGTTGAGGTAGAAAGTGCCTTGGTAAATAGATCCGCTTAAATTGCCGCTTGAATGAACATGTTGAACAATAATATCACCATTCTTCTATAAGTCATGAGTGAAGAAGAACTTTGGTAAAATATGTTTCATTCAATCGCCTTCATATAACCTTCTTTAAGTTAAGAAATACATTATGCATTATCTTTATGCAAAACTGTTGGTGCCACATTCTCTGAAGAATTGTTGTATCACACTTCTTAGCCAAACACATTCTCGACTTGCTTCATGTATCGCTAGAATTTCTTCATGGTTGAATGATGTCGCTAAAATCGTCTGCTTAACTAAACATCATGAAATTGCGGTTCATCCACTTGTAAATACATATCCAGTTTGAAATCGACCATTGTGAGGGTCATCTTCTAATATAACTCAATTACCTCTCATCAATATCCTATAAGATATGGACATCCATATTATAGTTATCCATAACACTCCCCCTTGGATGTCCATTTGAGGATTATGCCTCGTTAAAACCTTACTAGACAAAACCCAGTGGGACAAAAATCTAGTGAAGGAAAAGAGTACATACTTCCTTTATACGCCTCGGGGATGTTGCCTCATTAAAACCTTCTTGGAAAACCACAGCAGGGACAAAACCGTGGTCAAGGGAAAAAGAGTAACGCGTATCTTCTCTCCCCGATGATCACATCACTTAAGCTCATTGATTCGGTGAAATGCATATTAAAGTGTCTTATAGAATCACATGAATAAATATTCTCTACACGTTGTTCGCATATTCATATTACCATATGTCATACACCTCATGCAAGTATATCATCATACTTCATAAGTTATTCATTGCCAACAAATTCAAAGTGAAAGATATATGATATCATGTATGACCATTAGCGAGAACTTTAATTGTTCCATACGCATTTTAGTATCACACTTTTAAATCCATATTGTGATCATCATCTTTATAAATCAAGGGGGTCTTTTCAGCATCACGTGACCTCATAAACATGAGCGTCATTTATCCATATCGTTATTTAGCATCTTTCTCTAGCTTCGTTATTTTCAAGGATTTCATCCTTAAGATATTCAATCGAAAAATTATCTTTCTTTCAAGATTCAATTTCTAAGCATTCAATCGCGTTTGAAGCTCGCCGAGAGTTCCATCAATATTCAAATTATCAACCTATATGAAACTGACATCATATTGAAGACCAAGTCTTCTTATAAAGTAACATGGGAAAATATATTTATTTTATGGCACAATTTTCGGTGAGTATATTCTAAGGCGATTATAACATATATGCCTAATAATATTAATTATTCAGTATAATCAAAGAATGTTCTCGAGAACTTTTCTTATATGCTCTAAGCATTAAAAATCACTAGCATGCTTCTTGCATTTTATATCTTATAATAAAATCTCAACATTACATGAGCTCTATTCATTTATCTTTTAGACGCATATCGATCACTTATTATATTGCCAGACTTATTGGAGCCACCACATGAGAACATATCTTCTTATGATCATTTCCATGTCTTTATGAAAGTATTGTGTGCCATTAGTTATGCCTTATATACGAAAATTTCAATACTTTAATTTCACTTTCTCCTAAAGACCAATGCATATCCAATAATTTACACATTCATATATACGGACTTGAAGTCCCAATAACCATGTCTCGTCACAAGAGACTTAACGCTTTTCATTACTTCTTTGCGTCTTTACATCTTGTGGCCACTCATTTATACATCTGCACTTCCTGCAAGTATGCTTCCATGATCCTCACCATGATTATAGCGCTATCTTATTTATAAACATAATCATTACCATATCGACGTCGATTCGTTAATTTTCGATTCCACACTTTACTAGACTTTATATTCCATCATTTGTTGAGATCTCAAAGTTTTTCATGTACCCGGGTTTTCAATAATATTCATGTCTAGTTTCTCTTTAAGAGACTATTATGGGGTCTTTATTACCTCAATTCGACCATCTTGATTTTATTGCTCCATTTTATATCTTTATTCGAGGACTTTTATTTGGAATCGATTAGTCTATCACGTTGCAGACGTGCCATAGATTTACTACCAATCATTGGTTTTAATGTTGGGACACACAATGTAATTGGAGCACTAGCAGCGTATGTATGATCTAGTCACTTTATTTATGTCACTAACATGTCTGGCAATTACTAGATCTGGAATATAAATTGTCCCTTCAAATTCTTATATATTGGTGTGAGGATCAACATTTATATCATAATTCATTCCATATCTCTCGCTGCTCATTCTCCCCCTGAATGAATTATCAATTTCAACATCCCATTTTGCAAAATCTCACATGGGAAATATGGTTTGTGACCAAAACTATTTTCTTGGGGAGGATTCATTATAGATTAATGGCAAGATGCGAACTCATGTGTTATAATATGCCCCATAAACTTAGAGTTTCGTTCTCACAATATTATTGGCTTTGCAATCAACTGAAACGTTTCAACAAAAGCAATTCGTGTATGAACATGGGCAACTTTTATGTTCAACACTTATTCCAATAATCGCCCAATACTTAAGAGTATTCACCACTATTATTAAACATACGATTTGGAAAACCTTGCTCGCATTTTTAAGACGAGTCACTAATCACGCTAACATAAGTTGCGTTTTGGTGATCATTTTGACGATGCATCGATTTTAAAACCCAAAATGATCCACAAGACGGATGTATAGGCCTACATACATCCCCGTTATATTCTTTCCAAAACTTCATAGGATAAAGTCCTTACTTTAATTTGGTGATGATAAATGAATACTATACTTCCATCGAGAACAATAAAGATATTGAAATCACCTTTGAAGAACCCATGGTTCTTTTATGTGTCGCATCATCAATGACTCGGGATGGTCCAACCGGTCATGCTAATAATAATCTTGGCTCATAAACTATAGTTTATGACCACATGTGTTTTAATTGCACTTTTATGTAAAACTCGAATAATATGGAGAACTTAATATATAATCACATTCTCCAATCAAAATCTTACAAGCTCTTTTATGGCTTGAATATAGTTCAATATAACATATCCATTCATTAGTCAAGTTGCACAATATGCAAAACACGTGCATGCCATTACTCAATTAATCAAATGCCTTATAATCAAAGAAAATCACATTATAAATAAATCACATATATGTAAGAATTTCAATGGCACAAATTAAGTCAACTAAGACATATTTTTCTTATGCTTAATAGCTCAATTATATCACAAATATGCAAATCAATTTTAAACACCAAAGCAACATACACATTATGACATCAGTTACTTTGCTGAAATCATTCAGGATTGTGAGGTTTATAGTTTTAATACATCTTACTCGTTTGAATTGTTGTAATATATGCTAATCGTATAAAGAAGTCATAGCAGGGATGTGTTCAATATATAGTTCAAGAGTAAGCCTCATCTTTAATAACAATATATGTAAAACACATTGTATTATAACTATTAATATTATGATACACATATACACATACTATTTGCACGTACAGAAGTATATAATAATTTACTTATTTTCAAATAATGTCGGCCTCTTATGTACGTGAAAAAAAATAAATAGATCGACTTTATTTAAAAACGACAACGATGAGTCATTAATATTTAACCTTTTATGTATTAAACTTACTTACATTGCGTTTGCAAAAATTAGTGTCTAACCAAAACAAATTTTGTAAGACATGAGATTTGTCGAAACAAATATAATAATAGTTTAACTATTAATCCTTGTTTTCAAATATAAATAACAACAATATAAACTCCGGGCATCCGCTATAATGATTTCACAAAAAAATTAATACACATGGTTTATAATTTCTTTTAACCATAGTAAGTTGATGTTTCATGCTCATGTGGAATGAAGAGGTTTGAAATCTTGAACTTTTTTATAATCTAATGCATTTGTAATTGTTAAGCATTTTATAAACTTGAAAGGTTTATACATAGTGCAATAAGGTTTATAAAATTAAAAGCTTTATAACTTAATAATTTAATTAATATTTTAGACCTTTTAAAAGGTCCACTATTATGGATGCTCCTTACGAACATATAATTTGTGTGATATTTATTCTTTAATATTATAAAACAATTACTCATGAACGTGTAAAATATCAATCATTAATTTTTATATAAACTGGTAAACATTATCAGTGATAACGGTAGAGTGTAGACCCACTATGAATAATATTCAAATACACTTTCTATGCTAATAAGATTTATACAAAAAAATATGTTTGAAACTTGCGATCTAATCTAGCAATGAATTTACTTTTGTTTTAGGCAATAAACAAATCATTATTTGTATGCTTTACGGTTTAACAAAAATTAAGGATGTTTAAAAAAGAAATCAATTACAGAATGAACAAAGTAATTCTAAGGATTTTTTATTTTTTTTTTTATTTTTTTTTTTTTTTTAAAAAACATTCAACATTATGCAACATTTGCATATTTTCTTTTTCAGTGATAAAATTTTACATACATCAAACTCAATTAATTAAATACCATCAAATAATATATTGGGGTTATTCAAGAGTACATGTGGTGCGTGATTATACCTTAACATGTGAGGATCAGTTTCTACTTTGAAAAACAAAACTATGAACCGATACATAAAACCATAACAACTAATAGCATGCACAACATTATGAGATCCATAACAAACTTAAGAATTTATAATAAATAACATCATGCAATGAGCATAGAACAATATGTATTGATGCATAATAATAAATAACATATAAAAACCGACACTTACTAAAACGAAACAATTAAAACAAGTTTAAATCAGTTAAGGGTATCTAATGACAAGTAACGTAACAATAATCTGAGTAGAACATCAAGTGCATATAATGAAGGACACGTCATATTAAACTTAAGGGAAACATAATTAATCTACCGATCACGTACTTTGAATTGATATATTAAAGGCATATAGGAATTAAGTGGTATACAATTTTGTTTAAAATAAGCATTAATATGATCTAACAGTTTAATTAATAGCATGTATTTATTACTGTCAAAGTGTCAAGATAGTGAGCAGAACGACACATATATGAGCTTGATATTATTTAATTTGGCATGACATACCTCAATTTTGACGGTGGTGGCTTTGAAATTTTCTCTTAGACCTAGCGTGCTCAACCTTTTCAAAGTGGACAATTGTAGAAGCGTCTTTCATAACGCGTTAATAATGCAATTGAGGGAATGAAAACTATTATTCAATTTATTCATAATGTCGAGATCATGGGTATATATAAGATAAACTGTAGGGTAAAACCCCAATCATAATCGCCACGCCTCTTATATGACTATATGACATCCACTAATAATTATCCATAACAAACTCTATAATTGTGTCATTTGGGTTGCTAGTAATACTCTAGTAATTTTGTTTATCTATACTTATACTTTTGGTACGTTTGAACTTGAGTCGACTCTACTTGGTTAAATTAAAAGGTAGTACTATTGGTAACCTCTTTACCCCTTTTACTTTTTTCATTTAACTTATTTTATTGATCGAACAAGACAATTTTGTATAGTTTTTGGTTTCGTATCTTTTATCTTTTACTACTTTTAACTTGTCAAACTTTATATTTTATGTTTCACACTTTTTTTGGCAATTTTACCTAGAGGTGGCAAAATGATTGAGTCGGGTCGGTTTGAGTCTTAGATGGGTATGCGTCTAGATAGGTTAGTTAGAATGATGGGTCTAGATGGGTATGGGTCTAAATGGTTATGGGTTTTTTTTTCGGGTTTTGCTAGTTTTTTTTGTTTCATCATCGAATATAATAATTAATTATCGTAAACAAAGAAAAAGGTAATCAATATCCGCTTTTAACGTTTCACGCTTTTATACGTTTCGCTTGTATTTTTTGTTTTATATGTTTTCATCCGTTTTAATCCGTTTTCATCCGTTTTTTATGTTTTTATACGTTTTCCTCCGTTTTCATACGATTTTGTCCCGTTTTTTTACGTTTTCATCTGTTTTTATACGTTTTCATCCGTTTTTTTACGTGTTCATCAGCTTTTGTACGTTTTTGTCAGTTTTAATACGCCGTCCGTTTTTACACGTTTTCATCCGCTTTTACACGTTTTGTCGCTTTTAAACGTTGTTTTATACGCTTTTGTCTGTTTAATACGATTTTGTTCATTTTTATAAGTTTTCGTTCGTTTTTATATGTTTTTATATGTTTTCGTCTGTTTTTATACGTTTTCTTCCGTTTTTTTTACGTATTCGTCAGTTTTTATACGTTTTCGTCCGTTTTCACACGTTTTCATCTGTCTTTACATGTTTTCGTCAGTTTTTAAATGCTTTCGTCCATTTTTTTACGTTTTTATCCGTTTTCGTTCATTTTTTACGTTTTCTCCACTTGTTATACAGTTTCGTTAGTTTTATATGTTTTCATCTATTTTTATATGATTTCGCCCTTTTTTTTACATCTTCTTCGGTTTTTATACACTTTTATCAATTCTTATACGTTTTCGTCCGTTTTTAGACGTTTTCATCTGCCGTCCGTTTTATACTCTTTATTCATTTTCATCCGCTGTCCGTGTTCATACGTTTTATATGCCGTCATTTTTATCGCCGTCCGCTTTCATTCAATTTTAAACGTTTTTTCGTTTCGCCCGTTATTATATGTTTCGTCTGCTTTATATGTTTTGTCCGCATACATTTATACGTTTTCATCCGTTTTATACGACTTCGTCTCATTTTTATCAGCCATCCGCTTTTATTCGATTAAAACGAAAAAATGACGAAAACGGTTGAAAACATAAAAAGATGGACGAAAACGTATAAAAATGTATTTAAAACGGATAAAACGCATAAAATAGACGAAAACATCAAAAAATTGGCGAAAACGTAAAAAACGTATAAAAATGTAAAAAAACAGATAAAACGGATAAAACGTATAAATTGGAAAAAACAGATGAAAACGTATAAAAACGGACGAAAACATACACATTGACGAAAACGTAAAAAACCGACGAAAATGGATGAAAACGTATAAAAAAGTAAAAAAAATGAACGAAAACGTAAAAAACGGACGAAAACGTGTAAAAATAGTTGAAACCGTGTAAAAACGGATGAAACCGTAATAAAACGAACGAAAACGTTCAAAACGGACGAAAACGAATAAAAATGGACGAAAACGTATAAAAACGGATGACAACGTATGAAAACGGACGAAAACGTATAAAAACGTAAAAAAAACGGACGAAAACATATAAAAACGTAAGCAACGGATGAAAATGTACAAAAACGTAAAACACAAGGACAAAAACGGATGAAAACGTATAAAAACGGACGAAAATGGATGAAAACGTAAAAAGAGACGAAACATATGGAAACGTAAAAAACGGACAAAAACGTAAAAAAAGCGGATGAAATCGGGAAAAAATAGATGAAAACGGATGAAAACGTATGAAAACGTAAAAGAATGACGAAAACGTAAAAAAACGGACGAAAATGTATAAAAACGGACGAAAACGTAACAAAACAGATGAAAACGTAAAAAAAAAGGTACTTAAACGGATGGAAACGGATAAAAACGGACGAAAACGGATGAAAACATAAAAAAAAAACTTAAAAACGGATGAAATCGTATAAAAACGTAAAAAACTGACGAAGACATATAAAAACGGTTGAAAATGTATAAAAACGGGCGAAAACGTACAAAAACAGATGAAAACGTAAAAAAAGGGACAAAAACGTAAGAAAACGGATGAAATCATATGAAAACGTATAAAACGGATGAAAATGTATAAAGCCGCATAAAACCGATAAAACGTGATTTTTTTTTTTTTTTTTTAAATAGACTGGTAGTGATTTTTTGAATTTTAGTCAATAACCAACTTGACTACGTGGATAAAGTATTAGAGCCATGTGAGTATAGTATTCGACCCAATTAGACCCATCAATATTAATTAATTAAAATCAACTAAACTCATCTAGACCCATCTATTAAAATCAACTAAACCCATCTTATTAAAAATGTTTAACCAACTAGACCCAAATTTAACCATTAGGTCTTAAATTGTCACCTCTAGTTTTACCACTTTGTTAACAGGGCAAGACAGTTTTTTATGGTTTTTTGCTCAATATTTTTTGTGTTTTACTACTTTTGACTTGTCAAACTTTATATTTTCTGTTCCATACTTTACGTTTTCGTCAATTCTTTGATGTTTTCGTCCGTTTTCGTCTATTTTATACGTTTTATCCGTTTTCGTCTGTTTTTTTTACGTTTTTATACGTTTTCGTCCATCTTTTTATGTTTTCAACTGTTTTCGTCTATTTTTTTTTACGTTTTTAATCGAATAAAAACGGATGAAAACCTATAAAAACAGACGAAGTCGTATAAAAATGGATGAAAACGTATAAAAAACAGACGAAAACGAATAAAACGTATAAAATAGACGAAAACATCAAAACTTGACGAAAACGTAAAAAACGTATAAAAATGTAAAAAAACAGATAAAACGGATAAAACGTATAAATCGGACAAAAACGGATGAAAACGTATAAAACGGACGAAAACATACAAATTGACGAAAACGTAAAAAAACCGACGAAAATGGATGAAAACGTATAAAAAGGTAAAAAAATGAACGAAAACGTAAAAAAACGGACGAAAACGTGTAAAAATAGTTGAAACCGTGTAAAAACGGATGAAACCGTAATTAAACGAACGAAAACGTTTAAAACGGACGAAAACGAATAAAAATGGACGAAAACGTATAAAAATTGATGACAACGTATGAAAACAGACGAAAACGTATAAAACGTAAAAAAAAGGGACGAAAACCTATAAAAACGTAAACAACGGACGAAAACGGATGAAAATGTACAAAAAAGTAAAACACAAGGACAAAAACGGATGAAAACGTATAAAAACGGACGAAACAGATGGAAACGTAAAAAATGGACGAAACGGATGAAAACATAAAAACGGACGAAAACGTATAAAAACGGATGAAAACATAAAAAAAAAACATAAAAAACGGATGAAAACATTAAAAAAAACGTAAAAAACGGATGAAATCGTATAAAAACGTAAAAAACCGACGAAAACATATAAAAACGGTTGAAAATGTATAAAAATGTATTTAAAACGCATAAAACAGATGAAAACGTAAAAAGGACAAAACGGACGAAAACGGATAAAAACGTAAGAAACGGATGAAAATGTATAAAACCGCATTTAAAACCGATAAAACGCGTGAAAAAAAAAAAAAAAAAAAAAAAAAAATTACAATAGACTGCTAGTGATTTTTAGAATTTAGTCAATAACCAACTTGACCATGTGGATAAAGTATTAGAGCCATGTGTGTATAGTATTCGACCCAATTAGACCCGTCAATATTAATTAATTAAAATCAACTAAACTCATCTAGACCTATCTATTAAAATCAACTAAACCCATCTAGACCCATCTTATTAAAAATGTTTAACCAACTAGACTCAAATTTAACCATTAGGTCTTAAATTGCCACATCTAGTTTTACCACTTTATTAACAGGGCAAGACAGTTTTTTTATGGTTTTTTGCTCAATATTTTTTGTGTTTTACTACTTTTGACTTGTCAAACTTTATCTTTTCTGTTCTGTACTTTCTGTTTTATAGTTTTATATAAATAATATTAAAAAGGTATACAATCATTTTTTTTGAACGGCAAGATTATTAACAAAACAAACTAGGAAAGAGCTAGCTAATTACATAAGAGTTTTTACCAATCTACCCAAATACAAGACATATGACCTTTATATTTAAGAACGCTATGCGAAGACCTACGCCGTAAGGTAGTAGATATGCAACTTTAAACAATTGTTGTAATATCTCGACAAACAAATCGAAGAACGTTATGCAGAAACCTAGAATCCCTCTAAGAACGATCGAAAGATGCAACACCCACAAACATGTTTGACGAACGAATGAAGAACAACAAACTACACGAGAATGGATATTAACATATGAAAACGGTATATAGCCTCGAACATCCTTTTGTTGATAGCAATAAAGCTTACATCGAAAGAGAAGCATGTTAAAGAACTAGCAACCCCTCAACTTTATTTAGAGAGAGGGGTAATAAAATTAAGAGCTCTCTACCTAGTCGGTTTAAGATTGGCACAATCGATCATACATAAGCGTAGCTTGTCTTGCACTCTCAGCTAACTAATCCTAGTTGTTGTCAATTCCTAATCTATGTAACTAAATACAAATTGATCTCATAAGTTTCTCTCCTAGTCTACTTTCAAGTTTCAACTATTTTTCAATCATGTTACCTAAAACTTAAAAGGGTGTGTGACATGAACCATATAACTTTATAGCCCAATGCAACAATTTCATTTTAACTTATGCTCACATTATTGGCCCAACACCAAATTTCGTTTGTTGGATTTCAATTCAAATCATCTCCATAAGAAAATCCTTATAAAATATTAAAAGGAAAAACACCAACCATATTTTATCAAGACTTCTACATCCATCAACAAATAAGACTCTAATCCAGTTTTCTAGTACTAGAAACCAACGTTTCTAGACAATAAAAACACATGAGGTCTCAAGTATTCGGCCAACTCAATTAAGATCCTCTTCTTTGTGAGTTTGAATCACACAATCTGAAGTCGGATAAGAAACACAAGTCAACACGTAACCTTCCTTCACTTGATTTTCATTAAGGAACGTTCCATCAGATTGGTCAACAGACCCTTTAACCAATTTCCCTGCACAAGTGGCGCATGTACCCGCTCTGCAAGAATAGGGCAGCTCGATTCCTGCACTTTCTGCTGTGTCAAGAATGTAGGTATCATCAGGCGCATCAAACTCGTTTTCTTCACCATTTGGAGCGATGAGCTTGACTTTGTATGTAGCCATTGCAGTTGTTCTGAATGAAAAAGTTGTTTTCAACCCGAAGGCTTTTGAAACGCTCTTTATTGATGGAAGAGCCGTTATGGGTTTAAGAGAAGTAGTCGTAGCAGAACTGATGTGTCTTTGGGGTGTGCCTCTGACCATGCATTGGATTGGAAGCCCGATTGACGACATTATTACCTGAATACAGAGAGTTATCAGAATATGAGGGCGTTTAGTTATTCAAGTGCTTAACTGAACCTTTGAGTGTTAGGATAAAACTGGTTATTTACTTATTTTATTCAAAAATCAGCAATTAACAATAGGCCTTATTTTTAGCCGATAATCACCTTAAAGTAACAGATTCCAAACATCCTCTATAAAAAATAATCCCCGGACGCCAATATACAAAATCCAAGACCCTCAAAAACTTTGTTGCTAATTTTGCAACTTTGTTTGACCTTTTTTTCAATGGAGCGAAATCCTACCATTCTTAATAAACAGATTCACTGGCGGCCATATAAATGACAACTGATCATCTGGAGAGGCCTCTTATTGCTATCAGACTATGCAAACATAGAAAAGAAAAAACAGACCATAATGAAGGTTGGGCCTTCTTCAAGGGTTTGTTATCTCAAGGTCAACTAGTGAAGAGCCGCCAACAACGATATCATAATCTTGGGGGTTTATATGATGACTACATTATCACAAATGACATTTACAGCTTCAAAAGGTGACATGAAGACACGAAGACACACTTCTACAGTCTACATCAATAAGTAACGTTCAAGGGAAATCACAATCTTAAGGTGAGTTAGACATGCTCGTGGACGATGCTTAAGAAAAAAACTTATGCCAAAAATGATCATGATGGTATTGAAGGGGCAAAAGAGGATCGGGAACTCGTGAATTCATCTCAAAGATCAGGTTATTTAGAAAGCATAAATCGAGTGGTGAACTATTATCAAATCAATCATACAATAACAGGATTAGCAATGGTTAACGAATAAGATTGATGCGTAACGGCTTCACAAAAGGGTAAGACAACTAAAAAGATTGATCTTCAACACTAAATTGTCAAATGGTTTGTAAACAAAAAAATATTTTTTCACTTGTTAACAGAGCCTTATATGAGGGTGTGAGTGCCTTCGCGACACGTCTCAATTTTAGGGCCTCAAAATATATACCTGTAATATATTTTGGGCCTCAAAATTCACTTCCAACAAAAATTGTTAACGCAATACATTTTTATCCTGTAAACATTTGTTAAAACTAAAGACGTATCATCAAAATATTATGTTTTTGGTTCTAATAGTTGGTACAATATATTTTTAACCACGTATTTAGTTATTGTAAAAGCTTTTGAACATGGCCTATGTTCGCTCTGCTAGGACACTGTTTGTTAAAATATCACCCAAGTAATCAACTTATTCATCGCGCAAATGTTAACCTACTTTTTTCGCCACCAAAGTATGTTTCATGGTTTCACTTATACCATGCCAATGACAACAACTTAGCCTATACTTTAGGGTTTAAGACTTTAAGGTACCATAAGCATCTACAACTACTTTCTAGAAACTGAACAAGATAACACAAACTTATCATAGAATACTCAATCTACAACAAATTGTAGTATAAAAAAAGGGTATAACAATCCATGCAAATAACAAAATTTTATCCACAGAATAGAAAAGCATGATAAACCCTCATATATAAGATCTTATTAATATAAAAAAAATGTACAGTAATATGATTTCGGTATATAATGTATGATGATGAAAACAAGAATAAAAGAGTTGTTCAAGAATCTTACAGAAGATTTTGGAGGAAGAATCGAGAGAACAAAACACAGGGGTTTAAGAGAAAAGTATTTGAGTTTGTTGGGTTAGTGGCAAATTAATAAAAGTTCTTGTGCTCTTTTTATAGAGTATTCTTTTAGACTCTAGTTCAATAAAAAAAAGAAAGAAAAAAAAATCATTTGGACTCGAATGTGCTAGACAAATGTATAAGAAAGATGATGACAAAAATGATAACTCTATAATTGTGTCACTCGGGTTGCTAGTAATACTCTTAGTAATTTTGTTTATTGATACTTATACTTTTGGTACATTTAAACTTGGGTCGACTCTACTTTGGTTAAATTAAGGGTGCGTTTGGTATTTTATTACAGAATGAGACTATCACTACGAAAGTGATTAAAGATGTTTGTTTAAGATGAGAGATCCACCACTATAGATTGAACGATAGATATAATTCATACTCCATATACATCAACCCAATTTGGTATGGATCTTTCATAGATGGCGACCCACCACTACTATCAAACTCATACTCATCATTATTAATGACAAAGATATGCACGCGTAGTACTATTGGTATTTTTTTTTTTTTTTTTTTTTACCTTTTTACTCTTTTCGTTTAACTCATTTTATTGATTGAACAAGATAGATTTTTATGGTTTTTTATTCCGTGTCTTTTACTATTTTTAACTTGTCAAACTTTATATTTTATGTTACGCACTTTTTTGGGCAGTTTTACGACTTTATTAACAAGGCAACACATTTTTTATGGTTTTTTCCTCCATGTTTTTTGTGTTTTACCACTTTGACTTGTCAAACTTTATATTTTCTGTTCTACGCTTTCTGTTTTACAATTTTATATAAAAAAATTTGAAAAGGTATTACAATTATTTTCTTTTTTGAACGATAAGATTTATTAAAAAAACAAGGAACTAGCTAATTACATAAGAGTTTTTACCAATCAACCCAAATACAAGACATATGATCCTTATATTTAAGAACGCTATGCGGAGACCTATGCCGTAAGGTAGTAGATATGCAACTTTAAACTATTGTTGTAATATCTCGACAAAATCGAAGAACGTTATGCAGAAACCTAGAACCCCTCGAAAAACGATCGAAAGATGCAACACCCACAAACATGTTGGATGAATGAATGAAGAACAACAAACTACACGAGAAAGGATATTAACATATGCAAACAATATATACCCTCGAACATCCTTTTGTTGATACCAATAAAGCTTACATCGAAAAAGAAGCATGTTAAAGAACTAGCAACCACTCAACTCTATTTATAGAAAGGGGTAATAAAATTAAGAGATTTCTACCTAGTCGGTTTAAGATTGGCACAACCGATCATACATAAGCGTAGCTTGTCCTGTACTCTCAGCTAACTAATCCTAGTTGATGTCAATTCCTAATCTAGGGGTGAGCATTCGGCTCAACCCGACCCGACCCTACCCGAAACCGACTTTGCCCCAAAACTGAAACCGAACTGAAAATAAGTCGAGTCGTTTTTGGTAAACTCGGTTCGGTTCGGTTTGTCGGGTTTAAGTTGGTTTTGTCGGGTTTCGACCCGACCTGACTTGTCCGGAAATATGTAAACCAACTCACACCCGAGTTATTGAAATCGGATCGGTTGTATCGTTGTCGGTTTCGATTCGGGTCTAAGTCGGTTTTGCTCACCCCTATCCTAATCTATGTAACTAAATACAAATTGATCTCATAAGTTTCTCTCCTAGTATACTTTCAACTATTTTTCAATCATGTTAACTCGTAAGACTAAAAGTAACTTATTCAAGTTTCTATCCGAATGATGCATACCTAAAACTTACAAAGGTGTGTGACATGAACCATATAACTTTATAGCCCAATGCAACAATTTCATTAGAACCTATGAACTATGATGACATTATTGGCCCAACACCAAATTTATTTTGTTGGATTTCAAATCATCTCCATGAGAAAATCCTTATAAAATATTTACTTCATATTAAAAGGAAAAACACCAACCATATTTTTTATCAAGACTTCTACATACATCAACAAATAAGACTTTTTAATCCAGTTTTCTAGTACTAGAAACCAACGTTTCTAGACAATAAAAACACATGAGGTCTCAAATATACGACTAACTCAATTAAGATCCTCTTCTTTGTGAGTTTGAATCACACAATCTGAAGTCGGATAAGAAACACAAGTCAGCACGTAACCTTCCTTCATTTGATTTTCATTAAGGAACGATCCATCAGATTGGTCAACAGACCCTTTAACCAATTTCCCTGCACAAGTGGCGCATGTACCCGCTCTGCAAGAATAGGGCAGCTCGATTCCTGCACTTTCGGCTGTGTCAAGAATGTAGGCATCATCAGGTGCATCAAACTCATTTTCTTCACCTTCTGGTCCGATGAGCTTGACTTTGTATGTAGCCATTGCGGTGGTTCTGAATGAAAAATTTGTTTTCAACCCGAAGGCTTTTGAAACGCTCTTTATTGATGGAAGAGCTGTTTTGGGTTTGAGAGAAGTAGTCGTAGCAGGACTGATGCGGTTTTGGGGAGTGCCTCTGACCATGCATTGAATTGGAAGCCCAATTGACGACATTATTACCTGAATACAGAATGTTATCAGATCAAAGTGTTCGGATAAAACTGGTTATTTGCTTAATTCTATTCTAAAATTAGCACATAATAATAGGCCTAACATTAAGCTAGATAATCACATTAAAATAAGCAATTCCAAACACCTCCTAAAGTAAAAAATCGCCTCGGCACCAATCTACAAAATCCACGACCAAAAAATTTGTTGCTAATTTTGCTAGGCCTTTTTATTCTTTAGGGGCAAATGCTACCTTGACTTATACATAGGTTCGTGGTGAGTGGTGACCATATACACGATCATCCCTAGCATCAGAAGAGGCCTCTGATGCAGAGTAGCTATAGCATAAGAGCGATAATTTCACTTGGTATATAATACACAGTATACACATACTTAATACTGTTTAGCATCAGAGGAAAGCAAATAAATGTCATACTTACGGTATCACACAATAATAACAAAGGACACTTGCTCAAGTTAATGGTATAAACTTGCGGATAGAGGATACTTATTTGGCATATTAATTTGGAAAATCAGACGGTACATGGTCTTTTTTTTCAAGTAATCAACTAGCCAAATGTTAAACTACATTATCAGCCACCAAAGTATGTTTTACGGTTTCACTTATACCAATTTCAGCCAAATACATGCCAATTGCAAAAAAAAACTTCAGAAAAACAGTAATTTTAGCCTATACTATGTCAACACCAATCACTCGAGTGACCTTCATTAAAAAGGTTACTACACATGATATGCATGACGTTTGGGGATAGGGTTTAAGGTACCATAAGCATCTGCAACTAATTTCTAGAAACTAATCATCATTTACTAAACCTACAACAAATTGCAGCATGTAAAAAAAGGTATAACAATCCATGTGAATAACAAAACTTTATCAAGAAAACAAAAAATAAATAAATAAAGTTATATAGTAACACATAGATATACAAAAGTAATATCACAACAGAAAACAAAAAGAGTTGTTCAAGAATCTTACAGAAGATTTTGTGGGAAGAATCGAGAGAACAAAACACAAGGTTTAAGAAAAAGTATTTGGGTTTGTTGGGTTAGTGGCAAAAAAAGTTTTGTAGTCGTTTTATAATGGCATCATCTCTCAAGACTAGAATGTGCTAGATAATTTTATAAATAAATTTTTACAACAAAATTGATAATCATTTACAAGTTTAGTGACATTTGTCTTGCTAAGGATTGTTGAGCGTGACCAGGTCGAGTCGAGAAACTCGAGCTTTGTCTTTATTATGTAACGAGCAGGTGAGACCGCGCGTTACTGCGGGGCAGCCGTGTTTATGTTTATGAGAATTTTGTGGAAAACTAAAAAGAAAACAACCATCACCCAAAACCAAAAAGCCTAATAGCATGGTTAAATTTCCAGAAATCAATTACATAGTTCATATACATACTACTACTAAAGAATATGATATGATGAAAGCCTTTAAGTTGTATCTGTATATATTGCTTGTGTACATGAGATTCTTTAGGTAAATAAAGAATATGATCCGATGCAAAGTCACCTGTAGGTGGGATTTGATTGGGCACCGTGCTATGTGCATTTAATATTCCAGTGTCGTTTCTCACTTTTTCATGTGCACTGAGTACATGATGTGTAGAACCAATCCCTTGCTGTGTTAATACTGGTGACGGTTCCTTTGCATGTGAATCTGACTCCCTGTGATCGGTTTCACACAATGAGTAATATTTACTTACTTTTGATTAGACTGAAATAAGTGAAGTAATTGTTTTGTGCAAGTGTATGATGGTGTAAAGGTGGTTGTTTTCATAACCTTTAACTATTTGGATAAAAAAGGAATGTCGAGTTTGTTTTAGCTTACCTTATAAGTGTCTGGATTCTGTTCGAGAAGTACCTACAGAGGAATTATGTTTCTAACTTTCTGTTGCTCTGATTTTCACTGCGATACCTGTTCACTTCTAATGGCGGACTTAGGCTTTCGAAGCGCAAGAACAAATGAGGCCTATCTCAAATGATATTTAAAAACAGAAACAACATATAAGTAAAAGGATAGCAAGGCTTACCATATTTTCAGATTAAAATGATGTAATACGGCAAAATAAAAATGTTATTCACCTTTAGCTTCAGCTCAACACAGGGGAATAAGACTACGGTCTCCGTTCATCGCTTTGAAGGATCTGTGTTAGTCCTATGTTCAATGCATATTATGCATTTTGAAAAAAGACGTGACAGTGAGGCTTACAAATAAATTCAAAAACTATATTTTAAAATAGCTATATCATCTCACCATGAGAGCCAACACAACTTGATGAACCTCGATGACCCGGAACATCATTAACATTCTGTGGGCTGGACGTAGCACATTCAAAATTATATAACAATTGCGTTCTTACATCTTGGCTATCCATAAGGTGTTCTCTCAAATTGCAAGAAGACGGACCACATTGAATGATTTCCAAAATACAAAGACAGGAGTCACAAAAAACAATTAATATTAACACGACTCAGTTCGGAGAAAATCTTATTCACCTTGTAGTTCAATATCTATCAAGTTCAAATATTCACTACCAATTTTCCGTCATTTTGACTTTTGTTCACTTATTTGGACTTTCATTCAGTATAAGCCCCATAATTATTGAAGTAAGAATCTCTTTCAACCAATTCGCAAAATGTTGGCGCTATAAAATATTCATTTTTACACCGATCATAGCTACAAATTAATAGACATTAGCTCCTTCTTAAGCCATACCCTTAGTTTTATACTTTCATCATATTCACAAACACAAAAAAAAAAATCGACATTAGACAAACACAATGTAACACCCAGATAAAGGCTGTTGTAAAAAGCAATGAAATATAGCTAAAAAAAGAGCAATGAAAAAAGTATATGATTGCCTAATTGGAGCAAAAATGATGCATAACATTATGAAACCTTTTTGCTCAGCATATCAACTAAACATAGCATTCAATAACTGAACTTGAAATCATTTAGTTCTTACATGAAAAGGGTTTCACAAATAACACCAACTAAAAGCCATCTTTCAAATTTCAGAACATTAAACTTAAAACTCATTTAGTACCAAGTCAAAAGTGTTGCACGAAACATGACACTGGAATAAAAGGGTGAGTAAGTCAACCTTTAATGAAGCCAAGACCAAGAAGACCAATGAAATAAGGCAAGAAAATAATGAATTGTCCTAAAGATTTCCAAAACCCTCTTGCAGGCTCCATTGAACCTTCTTCTCCTTCTTCTTACTTTAAATCTCAAGAAAACCAACATGAAGATCCGACCCGAATCCTGCAAATTTCAAAAAAGTCAAAATCAAGTGCAAAACTATTTGAATACTTCCCACTTGCTGTAAAAAACATTACTCAAACACGTAATTAAAAACGGAAATTACTCCAAAACCATGGTATGTTTGTGTGGGAAGCAACCGCAACATGCATCCACCAACACCTTTACATCACACCCGTACCTGAAATCAACCTGCACCAATTGGGAAAAAAACTTAGAAACTCATGAAAAATGAAAAAAAATTGGTTTATAAAAGTTAGGGTTAAGACTTGATGCATAATTTCAATTCCAAATATTTTGTTTTGTGATTTTCATATTCAAGATTTTCGTCTTGTTCGAAGTACCTACTGAAGCAATCAGTGAATGAAGGTAATTTTTGTTCGTAGATGGAAAGGATGAGGAGGCGGTATCTTGATTCAGCATATGGATTATGTATTTTGATTTTGTTAGGTGATGTTGGTAGATTTCTCTGGAAGCTTTGAGAGAGTTTGTATGAAAAAAAGAAACTGATTAGACGGTGTTGTTTTTTGTTTTGTGGTATAAAAGAAGAGTAAAGGAAAACAAAAAAAAAACTGCACTGTTCATTAGTCCCTGTAGCAAAACCTTAGTTGGCCGGTGATGTGCTGCCACATGTACAAAATTTCACTAATAACATTCAACCAACCAATAGCAACTAAGATTAGCATATTAAAGCACTTACTTTGGATCACCCAACGCAATGGGTTTTAGTATATATAATAATTTTATTATTAGGTTATTATTATTATTATTATTATTTATTTTTTATTTTTTTTTTAAACACACTTTTATTAAAACTCATAGGATTATAAAGACGTGGGGAATTTCGAAACCAACTGAGCCCCACACCTCTAAAGAATTGTAAAAATAATTTTATTATTATTATTATTATTATTATTATTATTATTATTATTAATAAAAGTGTGTCTCACTTCTAGTATAAGTCACCCTTAACAATTGACTCGATATATATTCTTAAAAGATCGAAAGGTTTAGTGAGCTTTACCGACAAGGTTATTAATATTCATAAATTTACTTAAATAACCAAAATCAAACTAGTTTTGATTACTGTGTTTGTCAAAATTAGTAGTGATAGTTAGCAAAAGTAGTTGGCAGTAGTCAGTTAGCAGTAACTGCCATTAAATGGACTCCGTTAGTAGTTACACTTTATCCCTTTTGGCTAACCACCGTTGAAGCACCCATCCTTAAACCACAAGGACGATTTTTGCAATTTTTTTTCGAGATAAAAAAAAATCCTCCGGTTTCTTTTCGAATTTTTTTGAATAGTTTTTTTCGAAAATGTTTTTTATATAAAAATGTTTTATATAAAAACGTTTTATAAAAATAGTTTTTATATAAAAATGTTTTTTTATATAAAATGTTTTTATATAAAAAGTTTTTATATAAAGCTTTTTTATATAAAAATGTTTTTATATAAAAAAAATCAAAAACGTTTTTTATATAAAAAAAAATTTATAAAACGTTTTTATATATAACTTTTTTATAAAAAAATGTTTCATATAAAACAACATTTTTTTATATAAAAACTTTTATAAAACGTTTTTATATAAAACATTTTTATAAAAAAACTTTTTCGAAAAAAAAAACGTAAGAAAAACGTTTTTAAAACAACATTTACAAAAAACGTAAGAAAACGTTTCATATAAAACAAAATTTTTATAAAACGTTTTTATATAAAACATTTTTATGTATAAAGCAATTTATATAAAACGTTTTTATATATAACTTTTTATATAAAAACGTTTCATATAAAATAACATTTTTGTATACAAACTATTTTATAAAACGTTTTTATATAAAACATTTTTATATAAAAAAACATTTTTATATAAATAAACGGCCGTAAGAAAAACAGACAAAACAAACAAAAACGGATAAAAACAAACAAAAACGTAAGAAAAACGGATAAAAAGTGAAAGAAAACAAACAAAAAATGAATGAAAACAGATAAAATCGGATGAAAAAAATTCAAAAAGAAATATTAAAAAACAATTTTATATAAAAAACATTTTCGAAAAGAAATATTCAAAAAAAATCGAAAAAAAACGGAGGAAATTTCTTTTTTTCTTTTTTAAATTCGAAAAAAAATTGCAAAAATCGTCCTTGTGGTTTAAGGATGGGTGTTGCAACGTTGGTTAGCCAAAAGGGCTAAAGTGTAACTACTAACGGAGTCCATTTAACGACAGTTAAGTCAAAGGACCAAAAGTGCACGTAACAGTGTAGTCAACGTACCATTTTTGCACTTAATGAACCACAAGGAGGAAAAGTGCAATTTGGTCATACCACAAGGACGATTTTTACAATTTACTCTATGAAATATTAAGGACCCGTTTGGTTTGAGGTGTTTAAGGTTGGATTGGGGATTGGGATTTTCAAATCCGTTTGGTTGGTAGATTCACTTTACAAATTAGACATCAGTATCGAATATAAAGTTTTTCAGAAATGTCATGAGACATGGTGTCTTTTCTGAAAATATTATGGGCCCAAGTAAAAAAGTACACTCTCTCTCTTATTCTTTATTTAAATAATTATTTTTTTTATTTTATTTTTTATTTTTTTTATTCACATGCTACCTTATAAAACAAATCAAATATAAATTTAATTATTTCAATTCATTTATTATATTATTTTCTCTTTCTACATCAAATTCTTTTCTACAACTTTACATTTAAATACAAATCCTAATCTAAATCCGTCTACAAACCAAACGACACCTAACTTATTTCCAATAAGTGTCTCATATAAATGTGAATCCCACATAGGCCATGGCGCCAGACCTTACCAACCCAATGTCGGTATGGTTCGTTGTGTCAAAAGCTCGCGCGGTCGGTTATGGCTCAAGCCAACAGTCACCGTACTGGGTACAATATTTTTTTTGTTTTGCATTTTGCAGGTTTAGAAGGAGGAAGAAGAAGTAGGGGTGGCAATCGAGTCGTGTTCGTGTTGACCTATTCGGGTTCGCGGGTTGGCGGGTTGAAATAACCTCTACCCAAACACGACCCATTTATTAATCGTGTCAAGAAGCTCAACCCAAACCCAGACATGCATAACACGCGTAACCCATTTGTGACACGTTTAACCTGTTTAAATAAATAGGTCAAGCAGTGAATAAGGTTGGTGGTTTGTTGATTTAACTAGCTTAAATGCAAAAATGATATAAGGATTTAAAATATGATAAAAATACCATACAAATAACTATACAACAATTTCAATGATAGATATCTGAGTTATAAGCTTTAATTTCAATAAAATCTGAGTTATAATTGTAATTCGCTCATATTAAGTACATAACAAAATACATTAAAACCAAGTTATATATTTTATTTTTAGAGGCTTATATACTTAAACGGGTTTACGTGTTGACCTGTTTAACATTTGCTCAACCCAAACACGACCCGTTTATTAAACGGGTTAGACGGGTTGACCTGTTGACTCAAACCTATTTATCCTCAACCCAAACCTCGCTTAACTTCGTGTCGGTTCGTGCTGCTTATCATGTCGCGTCGGTAATCACACCCTAAGAAGAAGGCCATAAGTTGTATAATATTTATATATTTTTTTGTGTTTAAACCTTGTGGTATATTATTTTATATTATTAGTCCCTGATGTTTTATTGTTTTTTCAAAGTTAATCTTTTCCAAAGTGAATCTTTTGCAAAGTTTACATTATTAGTCTCTGATGTTTTATGTTTATATTTTTTTTATCTAATGTATTGTGTTTTTTATATTAATGAAATTAAAGTTTAATTATATATATTATTTTATTTAAAAGTGGAAAAAAAAATAAAAAAATAAAGGTACAATGGCACCACAAAATTTATTGTTATGTTAGGGAGGGGTGTTTTGGTGTCATAGAAAAAAAAATGCTAAAGTGGCACAACTTTTTCTCATGACACCACCCACGGCACCAAATGATACCTAGTGATCTTAGTCTAAAAAGAAAAAGAAACACCACCTAAGTATCTTTGTACACTTGTACATGTATGTATGATTGTATGTTTGTAAAATTTCTTGAAACCAAAATTAGTACATAGCTTTATAAAAAACTAGACATGGCAACGAGATTTTATAACAGCAGATAATTAAAAGTGTTTTGTGTAACCAAAATATCACTGTAACTATATACAACAACAACAAACCCAATCCCGCCGAGGCGGTGGTATGGGAGGTAAATGTAGACAGATCCTACTCCTACCCCAGGTGTAAACCCGTGGGTAGAGATCGCTTAACGAGACTCTCCCAGAAGTGCATGTGTGGGAGAAAGGATAGAAATAAGATCAAACGATGTAAATAATATGCAAAACGCAATAAAAGAAAGCATGTCGAACAAGCAACAGAGCACAACACACGCAGAAGCCAACAAAGAAAGCGCAAAAAAAACAAAGAGCCAAGGCACACAAAAAAGCAGACCAACTAAAGGGGGCAACACAGAGCAAAGCAGAACAACACACGGGGCCTAAAGATAAGGCAAAAAGCACGATGCACCAAAAAACAAACGCATGGAGCAAGAAAAAGCAGGCAAACCTAAGGGGGCAACAACAAAGCAACGCAAACCACGCACGGGCCTAAAGCTACGACAAAGCAAAGAAGAGGCCACAAAAACCAAAAACGCAAGGGGCAAGGCAAAAAGGGGTGCCTAAAAGCCAAACACCCAAAAACAACCTAAAAACCACATAGCACGTAACAAAACTACCCGCAAATCATAATTCTATCCCTCCACCCCTTCCTATCTGAGATCATGTCCTCGGTCAAATGAAGCTCCATCGTCTAGCTTAAGTCTATTATCCCACCTGAGATTAGGTCTACCCCTCATTCTCACGCCATCAACTACTAGCGCTTCGACCCTTCTAACCGGCAGGTCTTGACCGGCCTCCTCCCGACATGACCGAACCACCTCAACCTTCCTTCTCTCATTTTGAACAATGTTCCCGACCTCAAGTTTTGCTCAAAACTCCGTCGGGATCATGTCAATCAAGGTTTTACCACAAGTCCATCTTAAGATCCCCGCCCGCCACCTCTACCCCGTTAATACGCGCTTTGATATGGGCCAACATTCGAGTCAGATAAAATAAAGGTCTAATCGCCACCTATAGAAATTTCCCTTAAAGGGGATGTTCCTCACACACAGGACTCGACGCCGCCTCCATCTCGCCCGCCTACCAAATCCGGTGGGTTACGTCCTCATCTATCCTCCCTGGTTTGTGTATAATCGATACCAGGTATCTAAAAGACTCCTTGGGTGACACGATATGATCGCTGTAACTATATGCCGCTATAAAATATCACCGGAGAATATTGAAAGTTAATTTGGTGTCGGATCTTATTGGATTCATTTAACGGGTCTAGATATCAACCCGTGTCCATTTCATTTCATTTCCCCTAGTTAAAAAGCCAGTCAACAGAAACCCTAACACACCATTTCTAATCCGATCTCATCAACAAACAGTTAACCATCAAGCATGAGTGCAGCAGCAGCAGCTCGTAAAACAGGGGGTCTATTCGAAGGACTTTACAAAGTCCTTATGCGCCGTAACTCCGTCTACGTCACTTTTGTCATCGCCGGTGCTTTCGCCGGTGAACGGGTAATTTACTTACTCCTTCATTTTTCCCTCCTCTTTTTTTTTTTTAATGTTTAATTGTAGATCTGTGTTTATAACAATTGTTAATTAGAGTTTGTTAGTTTTAAGTAAAGTAACATTACATTATTATTCGGTTTACGCGGTTAGATTAAGGACGCATATGGTGATATTTGCGGTTTTTGGGTAAGGTTATTGAAACACAACATTCTCCAACTCGGTGAAGGTTTAAGCGCAGGATACTAAGGTGGCGTTTAGTTGTTGAAAAACTTTTTAAATTTTCTATTTTCGGTTTTGTAGAAAATACTAGGGGATAAAATTTTCCACAAAACGTTCATGTGACAATGTTTTCTGTTTTGAAGAAAATATGACGAGTTGCAAGGAAAACACAAAAAATGTGTTTTGTAGAGAATGTGTTAGGAAAATTTTGATTTGAACACAATCTCTATTTTCCTTGTTTACGAAAAACATTATGTAGAAAACAAGGGTGTTTTCTTTCAACTAAACACACCCTTAACATTTAGATCTTGGGCTTATCAGATTTTTCCTCGCGAATAAGTTTTTAATGTGTTTTGAATCCATACTAACAAAAATCATTAACCGTAACCTACCAACAAGTCAAATAAACACAACCAGTTTTTCCACTATCAATCAATGAAATCTCTCTCTCACACACGCACTCATTTAATAAAGCCTAAATACGACAAAAGCAGCTTGAAGAACGGTGGACTATACAAAGTCCTTATGTGTCATAGCTCCGTTCACGTCACTTTTGACATCTCCCCTTGCTTTCACTGGTGAATGGGTATTAAAATACGGTTCCGATTATGTTTTCCGCTTATTACTTATTACTTCTATAATTGTGATTTGCATATGTATTGCTAAGTGTTTGATATTTTGTTTTGGAGATTAGTTAGTTAGTTAGAGTTTGTTAGTTGTTTCAGTAAAGCAATATCTATAGACTTAATGGGAATAAACGATTAGTTAGTTTATGATATTTGATCGAGGAAGTAAATAATGAGTAAAAGGTATTTGGTTAAATTGAGCTAATTTGCAGTGCTTTAAGAGTGTGTTCTGTTATCAAAACACGCTCAGTTCACTACATATGTTTTGGTGAAGCTTATGTTAGAAGCTTTTGTGAGGAGCAATAGACAATAAGCTTTAGCTCCAACTTTGGAGCTTTCTGGAGGTATTCAAGCCATCAAGGTTAAACTTTGAATTGCAAGTTTAAGCTTAATGGCTTGTGCATTTTCAGAAAGCTGAAAGATTGGATCTTATAGCTTCTTGGCTTTTTCCCTCACGAGTAAGCTTTTGGGTTGTCTATCTAAACATTTGTTTTGAGCTTATCTTGTTTTGCAAGCAGAATATAAACTATTAAGGTCTATAAGTAAGCTTATTGTGTTTTGAAACCTTATTTAATAAAAAAGTAATTTTAGTTTTATCTTGATAAGCATTCTGAAATAAACATGTCCCAATTTGCTTATTTTGCCGCAAAATTAGCAGATAAGCGGTGGCTGTTTGGATGATCCAAGCATTTAAGCAGAAAATATAAGCGTTCATGAAGATATTTGATTTAGGAATTAAACAATGAGATTAGGGGGTGTTTTGGCAGGTTATTTATGCTGCTTAATACTTGAAACACATTGTTCTTGAAACTCGTGTTTGGGTGAGATTTATGTTAGAAGCTTATTTGTGAGGAGGAAAAAACAATAAGCAAAAACTCTAAGTTCTAAGTCCTGAGACTTTTGTAGATGTATAAGCCGTTAAGATTAAACTTGGGAATGCAATGCTAAGCTTACTGGCATGCATTATGACAAAGCTCTGTGCATCTGGATCTTGCGCTTATTGGTTTGTTTCCTTACAAATAAGCTTTTAATGTCTCTTTCACCTATACACTTGTTTTGAGCTTATTGTGTTTTGAAAACTCATTTGATTGATTTGAAAGTTATTATTTTGTGTACAAAACATGTTGGTGAAGATGTGTAGGCTGTGGCTTTAGCAATAAGTTACTAATAACTTTTGACTCTGGACTGCTCTGGTCTTGGTTTATACGTTGGTGAACTGGTTCCGATTTAACCTTTTTTTAAGATATATGTTCACACGTGTATGTATGTGTATTGATTATGTTTTCTCTTGATTAATTAGCTTTTACTGTTTTTTGAAAATTGTAATTGTAGATCTGTGTGACTTTGTTACAGTCGTTAGTTAAAGACTAAAAGTTACTAAAGCAACATATATAGACTTTATAGAAAGAAGAGTGATACAAGGTTATACGGATTAACTTATTTTGTCGGCTTTTGGGCTTATATTAATTTGTTAAAGCTTATATGCCTGTTGAGCTTTTGGACTTATATTAGCCATGAGCTCAAGTTGATAGGCTTTTAAGACGAACAAAGTGTGCTAATAGCGTATAGTGTTAATAAAACCTAATAAACTTAAAGCAAGTATTAGGTGAAGCTTATGGTAGAAGCTTATTTGTGAGGGGAAAAAGACACTATGTGCAAGGTCCAAATTTGGAGCTTTCTGAAGATGTGTATGCTCGTAATCTTAAACCTAGTGTAAGCTTAATGGCTTATGCATTTATCAGAAAGCTAAAGTCTTGAATTTTCTGCTTATTGGCCATTTTTCTCACAAATAAGCTTTTTAGCATGACCTTCAGCTAAAGATATGTTTCGAGGTTATTATGTTTTAAAAACTCAATTGATTGACTTAATATTATGAGGGAAAAACATTTTGAGGTGTAGGTTTTGCCTTTCGAAATAGCTTATGAATAACTTTTGGTTATGGTCTTAAGGAGTATTTGCAATTGCTTATCAACACTATGCTTATCTAGTATTCTTTCTGCAATTAAGCAGTTTAGAGTTGTTCATCCGAATGAGGGTAAAATATGCACTTCTGAATAAGCAGTTAAGTAGTTTCTTGTTGCAGGCCTATAAGATTATTTTAAAATAGCATAAGCAGTTTATGAGCAATCCAAACACCCACATTGTTTTCTTGGAGTTGCTCTGTAAATTTGCCTCTTTGGATATGTTCTTTTTTTATTTACCTGGGTTTCCTACTTGACATCGTGAGCCGACTAATCCCACGACGACTACCCTTTTGGATAGCCTGGAGTCGCCGCAGGTGAACCTTTGTGGCCACAAAGGGATTAATTTTCTCCCCGTTGGATTCGAACCTGTGACCTCTGCTTTGGAAGGCTTGTATTCTTACTGTTGGGTCACTGGTTCTTCTTTGGATATGTTACAAATGGTAGCAATGGATATTCTAGGTAGTGGCGTGACTTGTACATATATTGGGGATGGTGATTCTAGGATGTTATCCAGTCTCGCTACTAGTGTTGCTACTGTTTGTGTTATGTGTCTCTAATATCTTGCAAGTCCATAGTATAGGGAAACTTCTTGTTTGAAGGTTATTAGGTTGGGTTGGGTAGGGGTTGGACTGTTACAACTTACAAGGGATGTAGTAAACGTGTATGAGATGAAAAATAAATATGATCTAGATGTTATTGAAACAATCTAAAACATGTGTTTTTTTGTTGAGTGAAACCAAAACCATTAGGCCTATTAGTTTTCATGCGCAAATTAGGGTATACCATGCATATGTTAAATTTTGTGAATAAAATCTTTGATTATTTGTTAATAGAACAAAGTATTCCTTTGTCTGGTGTCCTGAAGGGATTGTTGGTATGAATGTGTGTGTGTTAGTTTTATCACTTTTTAATTGAAGTTATTTATATGAGCTCAAGTACCATCTGATGCAGTTGACTAATGCGCCTTTATTGGTTAACTCTTTTCAGGCAGTTGATTATGGAGTTCATAAACTTTGGGAGAATAACAATGTTGGGGTAATGCGCACCTTCTACTCGTATGATGTATCTTGTGATATTTTTCCTGGCTATTTATATTAAATACATAGACCAAATTACTTCCACTGATGCCCAACACTTTTATGCGGTATTATAGTCTCTGCGATGCTTGGTCTAATTTAGTTTTAGAAATGCTGCGACCTGCGAAAGATAGCTAGTTGTTTGCAGCTGATGTGAATTGATTCATGTATAAGTAGTTCTTTCAGCTTTAGTTTTTAGCTATATAGATGTTTGGTTGAATAAATCTCACATAGTGTCAAGAACCATAAACTGGTTTAGTGTATTACGTATAAACCAAATGGCAGAATAACAAAGCCAGAATGATTCTGCTCTGATTATTTTGTGTTTTAGGGCATGCTATTCTTCTTCACTTCTCATTTGCTCTTTAAGCTAAGTTACATGAGTGTATGGGGAGAAAATGTGAACTTTCACCAAGTAGTTATGATGTAAATACTAAAGGATCGAATTAGACTGCATACTATTCTAAAAGTTTTATCTTTTCTCATGCTACATATGAATTATGTCTGAATGTGTCTTAACATATTTGTGTCTGTATGCAGAAACGGTATGAGGACATTTCTGTGTTGGGACAGAGGCCAACCGACGAATGATTTGGGCATGTCTTGATTATCATATGTGATTGGTTATTACTTTGAGATTTTTGAAAGGACAAGTTGATATTTGATAATAAGTGTTGATTTTTTGGGCATTTGTGGCATTCACAAGACTAGATCCTTCAACTTTGCAGAGAAGTTATTTCTCTATAGTGTACCAGTTTTCTCTGATAATATGAAACTCCTGCAGTTCTTGCAATTTCTGAATGAACTTTGGGTTTCATTGTTCCTGCCTGATTCCATCATTCTATGGTTTCCACAGTTTAATGTCTAGATAAAAAGTTGAGTATTTGTTAAAATTAAGGGCGAAAATCATGAAATAGTAACCAAGTTTTTGATTATGAAAACCACCCAAATTTTCAAGAGTGTTCAATTATTGTGTAATTTTTATGATTGAGTGACATAGATAGAACACTTGTCACATTTGGTTATTAACTCATTTACTTTTTAGAGTTGCATAAATTGATTGTACATAAAGTAGAGTTGCATAAATTGGTTATACATAAAGTTGGTTGGGACTTGGGAGTAGAGAGTAATTATATTTAACCGTGAGTGTTTATTAATAAAGTACAACTTAACAATGCATGTATGAATACTTTAAAGAGTCATTTTCATATTAAAATCAAACTTTGATGGCTTTTATGGTTAATATAAAATCTGAGTACTAAGTTGGAACACTCATGATACTTTGTTACCATTAGACGACATTTTCCTTAAAATTAATGAATAGTATCTGAATGATGACAGTTCTTACTTTAGATATTTGGAACACGTTTTTTTGTTTAACCATGATCTACCATTGGACCATGTTTGAGTTCACCAGGCAAAGCTCTTTATAAGTAAGATTTGGCATAACAGCGCCCACAAGGGTTTGAACATGGTTGTCGATCCCTGCAAGCCTACCGTGGAGTTGAAAGCATAGTCGGTTGAAACATATCTAGACACGTCGTTTAGCCGTATGAATTAAATTAGTTGTTAAACATATCAAATAAATGTCTATTTAACACAATTGTTATTAACATATCATACAATTTGAACTCATAGCTTGACCAAATACTCTTTAGGAGATAAAAACAAGATTCCTCTTGGGTGAATTTGTGCCAAAAATATACACTAGAGTATCAATTATACCTTTAATCATAATTAGTTCGCGATTTTCGGCCAAAAATATACAATGTCAATTATACCTTTCATCATAATTAGTTTCAAATTATATATTACTATATAGTGGGAAGAAAAGCGAGAATGTTCAACACATTAAACGCTATCTTTAAGATCTTGTAAAAATAAATTTTCGGGTTTAAGTCATGTCAGAAAGTAAGTCCTTTAAAGATTAATCGCTATCTATAGCAAATTGGCAAAATAGTCCCTATGGTTTAAGTGTCGTTGCAAAGTAAGTCCCGTAGAATTAATAACTATCTATAGCAATTTGGCAAAATAGTCCTTAAGGTTTAAGTGTCGTTCAAAGTAAGTCGTTTTAGAAGCACGAAAATAGTCCTAAGGTTTTAATTGTATTTGCAAAGTCGGTCCTTCAAGGACAAACCAAATAAATATTCAAACAAATTTTCCGGTCATTCATCGGTTTAAATTCGCGTCTACAAAGAATCCATTGATCGTACGGCTTCCACACTCGTATATACTAAACATCGGGAAGAAAACAGTAATAAGCACGCATTAAATGCAAACTTTCCCAACTTGACGAAATAGTCCCGAGGTTCAAAATGCATACGCAAAATAAGTCTGCATCATTAATTGCTAACTATAGCAATCTGCAAAAATAATCCCTAAAGTTTAAGGGCATTGCAAGGTAAGTCATGTAGAATTAATTGCTAACTATAGCAACTTGGCAAAATTAGTCCTAAAGTTTAAGTGTATTCTAAGTAAGTCGCTGAAGTTTAATCTCATTGCATCGCGCGGTTTCACATTCGTTATAATCCATTTAAAAATTGTAGGTTTATTAGTTTAGGACGACGCGTGTGAGTCACATTGTCGGTTATCTAATACATATAGGCCTTTCAAAAAAAATGTTTTGACTAATATAAATGGATGCGGACTAGGATGCTCGCTGGTCCATTTTTTTTTTGTAAAATTTGTGAGTATATAAAGTGTGAGCTAATATTTGAAGCTTATTGCTAATCCATGTAAACGAAAATAGAAACGGTAGACGTAAAGGTTTCTTAGTTCATGTTAATTAAAAAGAGTCTCTAATTAAAATATGCATGTTTTGTTGGAAATGTATATATTTATAAATACGTAAATGTCAGGATTCGAACTCGCGACTATGGATCGCATTACATTAGCGAATGAGAATTAAAGTTAATAATTTATGTTAATGATTACGATTAATTATTACACATAAAGTCCGTCTAACGATCGTTAAGTATTTAACGGAAAAATGACTAACGATAGTTAAATGTAAAGAGAAGGACTAGTAATGAAAAATCTTAAAATGGAAAAGATTTGGGGTCCCTGGGCTTGCATATGGCCGACCATAGGGTGTTCTCACAACACAAATCCCTAACTTTTCCTCCAAGATATTTGACCACTATATAAACAGGGTTTGGGTTTTCATACTTTCATGCATTGAATTAACCTAGATCTCTCCTCTCCTTCACTTGCTAGTTTCGGCCGAACCCCTCCATAGGGTGTTTTGGTTTTGTTTTTCATAAAACAAGGACTTGTGTTAGATCTAGAATCGCTGATTCATTGGTTAATTCACAGATAAAAGCGTGGTAGTAAGACACTATTCTTACACCTAATTAGTTTGAGTTGTAAAACGGTAAGGGGCAACTCTTTAAACCACTTCATCTGTTTTGTTCAAAGAGATCTGACATTTGCAAGAGGTATGTTACATTTTTAATTCAGTTAATTATTTATTTGTTATGACCTTAAGTCTTCCGTTGTGTGCTCTGTGGTGTCTACATGTTTTATTGTTATTCATGTATCTTAAACTAAACAGTGGCATCATGAGCCTTGTATAACAAGTAATTAATTACTGAAACACATAAAAAATAAACATGATTGTGTTATTATTTGTATGCGTAGATCTAGGGTTTGCAAAACCTAAACCCTAATTTTTTTGGGGGGTGATTTTTTGATTCCCCTAATTGTGGTTTTGTAAACTTCGCTTTAATTGGATTAGAAACCCTAGGTCGTATGCAATTTTATGTGTATTGCGTAACTCTGTTTAATTGCATTAATTGTTAAGTGTGATTTACATCCATGATAAATAGATGCATGTTTTGTCATGGATCTGCTTTTATTGTATGCTTTACTTGGTTAAGTGATATACACTAAATATTTTGATAGATCTAAAATTAGGGAAGACCTCAATTATTATTATTTAATCAATTATGTGCTATGTGGTATGTGTTTGATTTCGACTCACGCAATCGATGAATCGATGCATGTGGCTCACTTTGTACATTGTTGAAAACGGGTGAGAGTCTTAATTAAACATATACATATTGACAGATCTAGAATTGATTATCAATATGATTTATCAAAAAGGTTTGCATGTGGCTATTTGATATACATGACTTATTATTATGTTATGCATTGATTGTTTATTTGTTTATTTTAAAATACTTGCTTGTTTGTTATGTGTAACAAGGGTATTTTTATAAGAAAAATAAACTGACCTAAACAATGGTGAAACATGTATTTTAAGCGTAGTAATCGTAATCGTTTAATTGATTGATTTTTTGCACAAAATAGTTAAAACGGCTCACCCATTAATGACAAACTGTGTGATGGGTATAAGGAGGGTATTTGATAAGGTTTTAAAAGGTACCATTTGAGGGGTCGTTTAAGTCCTTATTTGATCACTTTTGTATCTGTTATTGCTTAATATCGTTCCTTTTCACTTTTTAGGTCTCGTGAAGGCAAAATCTTTGGAATGGCACTTATTTGACGGAAAGCGCGAATATATGAAGAAAATGGCCAAAGTCAAAATCGAGACACTCATGGATTCTTTGAAAGTAGAAGGCGACGGCGTCGGTGCTATTGGCGACGCCGTCCCAAAATTATTGTGACGATCCGTAACCCAAACTCGTATTTTCAAGTGACGACGTCTAAGCTGTGGAAGAGTAGGCCGTCGCTACTTAGACGGCCTAGATGCAATCCGCACGACGTCGGTGAAGAGACGACGTCGCGGACATAAGGTGACGCCGTCGCAAGGTTAACGTGGCAAGCGAAACCACAATGGTGGCGACACGACGGCGTCACTAAACATAAGGTGACGCCGTCGCAATTGTAATCTTATATATAGAATCCGAATTTTCGGTCTTTGTGTGGAGAGTCTTTGAGTAAAACCTAAAACCGAACCTAAGGTGTCTTATACAAGATGATAGGATTTTAAACCCTATCTTACATCAAGATAAGTCTTTGCTTCATTAATTCAATTATGTCTTTGATTATTTGTGTGTATGCTTGCATGTTCTCCATGTCCGGCTAATTTATTTGTGTGTTTGCTTAGGAAGTATGAAACTTAATTATTGAATATTGATTGGTTGTTTCTTATCTTAGTTGATTAATGATCTAGTAATGCGATAGGTCATTCGTTGTGTACTTAATGCTTGATTCATCTTTGTGAACCTTAGAGTATAATTACGAGTAGTTGTAGGCTAAACCATCCAAAGAGCGCCTTAGAGTAGGAGTTTATAATCCCTAGTGGGTTTGTAGACAAGACCCTTTGGTAAGTTCAAAGAGTTAGGAGAAACGATACCCACAACTTTAGACACACAACATGACTAGGAATAAGGCGTGACACTCAACCATCGATAGGAGATAATTAAGGAGTAATACAAACTAAGTAAACACATATTTAAACTATCATACGAGCACACATTAATTAAACATAGACTCACAACCTTAGCTTAGATAATTAGATAATAGTAGAGTAATCGGTGAAATACCAACCCCCAAATCCAATACCGAGATTCGTACCTTTCCATTTTCATAAAACATAAAAGATAAAAATAATCTTCCTCAACCTTAACCTTAGCGTAGTAACTCCTTACTAGCATTCCTATTCCCAGAGAACGATATCAATACCGTGGCTTACCCTAATTACTACACTACAACGATTAGGTTCATCGCTTGGGTGTTATAAAACTTGCTCAAGAAAAGGAAGTTCCTTTGACCCGAACACGCGTGTAGCGTTATCAAGTTTTGGCGCTCACGGGAATAGAATAGCTAGTTAGTAGTCCACCTCGTTTAGGTTTCTTTGCTTGATTCCTATCAAGTAAATTTTTTCTCATTTTAGCTTTCTCTTAGTCTATCCCCTTCTTCGTAACCTTTGTTTGTAATCCCATCACTTTTCATCATGGAAGGTGATAACCCACTACCATTCATCAACATACCACCAAATGACCCGCCAAGAGCCCGTACTCTTGGTGAATACTCGCACCAAGCCACTTAGGCTATAGGAACACCATTGAGCTTCCGGCCAAGCCCAAACTACGGCCTGCGATCCGACACCATCCGGTTGGTGCAAAACGGATGTGCATTCCATGGACTTCGTTAGAAGATCCAAATCAAGATCGAGGGATTTCCTTAAAATCGTCGATTCCATCGACCTTGATGCTACTACTCGGGAGACCACGCGCTGCGTCTCTTCCAATTTTCTACGGGACCAAGCTAGTAATTGGCTTGAGCGACTTCCATGGCTCCATCTCAAGTTGGGATGATCTTACTTCGCTTCCTTGCTCAATTTTTCCCACCGGGAGAACCACTAAGCTTAGGAATGACATCTTGATGTTCCAACAACGTCAAGGTGAATCTCTCTGAAGCATGGACCCGATTCAAGGACTTACTTCATAAAGTCCTCATCACGGCATTGATCTTTGGCTCCAAGTCCAAATTTTTATGATCATGTCAACTTCCCCACTAAGCGATCCATAGACCAAGCGGCGGTGGAAAACTTAGTGATCTCACATGGAAGAATCATGGAAAATAATGAGGACCTTGCCCTCTATGACAACGAAGTTGGGATGACCCCGTGAGCTGCCCAAACCGTCAAGGCAATCTCCTTACCTCCTCCCGACCGTAGGATGATCGAACTTGAATATCAAGTTAAATTCCTCATGAGTTCCTATGAAAATCCTAAGTCTTCACACCATGTGAACAAAGCTTCTTCCTCGTGCGAGCCGTTTTGTGATCCTCATAACACGCGCACTAGCACCCGATCCCCGAACACGCTGACTACGCATCCTCGCGTATTAATGGAGCGGGAGGAAGATTCCTACAACACCCGGACCTAGGAATTTCAATGAAACCCGTGAAGCATGGAAAAACAAGCCCGACTTCTATTGGGGACAAACCAAAGAATTCACTTCTAATGATTTCTCATGGCCCCACCTAACGGTCCTAACCAACAAAACATCGAAGGGTGTTGCAAAACCTAGTTACATCCCAAGAAACCCAATGGCTAAGCTCTCGGACCGCTTTAACAATCAACAAGCCGAGATGGATAGGAAAATAGACAACCTTTTGAAAGCCATAGCTAATAGTGATAAGAAGGTTAGTGCTATCTCAACTCCCGAGCCTTGAGGCATAGAGATTAAGGATCCAAGCAAGCTAAAGCATGTCGATTCGTCAATGTCATCGCTTAGTTGAACTCGATGAAACAAATAACGAAGAGGACTATACACTTGCGGATGAGGAAATACCCGAGGAAGTAGATGAAGTAGACATTGACTATTTCAACAAATTTCCTACGGAAGAAGAACTATCTCGCCACCTCACTTAGTGCGTGACCTCCGTCACATGTATGTTAGGAAAAGTCCTCGAATCAAGTTCGGGAACCCTGGAATCTTAACATACCATGTGTCATAGGACACCTTTTGTGGCAAAGCTTACATTGATCGCAAGTCCCCAATCAACATAATGACTAGCACCTACTACAATTGGATATCAAGCCTATTCCAACTAGGCAAGACCCCAATGATCCTAATGTTAGTTACAATTTTCTTGGTAGAGTTAAGGGATTGCCCGTTTATGTAGGTAGTTTCACGTTTCCTACGAATTCATAATTGTGGATGATATTAGCACGGCCATAGACCCTAGTTTGTCCCATGTTATTCTAGGAAAACCTTTCATAGAAAGCACCGGATGACCTATGACCCCTCGTTAGGAGTAGTGCGATTCAAGAATAAGACCGATGACATAGCTTACCAAATGCCGTTTAAGATTGAAGTTTTCATCACTCTCTAATGATGAAAAGGAACTTAAACTATCGGTCTATTATAGGAATGATGAGGATAGGGAGAAAGGTGTTGATTATGTTATGGCTAAGATTTTGGATTCTACAAGGATTGCTTGAGCCTAGGACGGAATACATGACCGATTGGGAGAGGATGAACTCTTAGAGAAGCGCATTTTAGGCACTTCTACAACATGGAATCCCCATTAGAAGGCCGGCAAGAGGCGGTAATGAGGAAACGTAGGAGCACGACTATGAGTCTAGCTACAAGACTCTTAAATAAAGAAAAGCGCTTCGTGGGAGGCAACCCATGCTTAATTGTTTGCTTGTTAGTGTCTTATATCTTTTATTAATTGTTTATCCTCATGTTTAAATTTGTAAAAATGCTTTATTTTGTTTTAACCTCGTCTTAATTGCATATAAAGGTATTTTACATAAGGGATAAGTGTAGGGAGGATTACACACGTTTTCAAAAGAAACGTAAACATGAGAATAACAATTAACTAAAAGATATTTATGTTTGTTTGTTCGAGTCAAATGCTTGTATCGAGTCATAATGGATGTTTTTCGAAATTTTCCATTCTAAAGATGTAAATTTTCCGAATTTTTCGGAAAATCGCACCGCTTTTTGTCGGGATAACTTTGGCGTCAGATTGCAACTGACGCGTCCAGAAGGAGTAAAACATCGATTACGTTTTCTCGCTTTTCGAGCTACTTATAAATTTTGGAATTTTCCGGTCTTAATTTTCTTAGAAATTCAGTAAACATCCATTCCACAAGCATTATATCCTAGTTTAAATCGAGTCTTATATATATTATTACCGCCGATTTTACTGTGAAGGTTTCGTTTGTTTTCTTCAAGTGTGCGAGGTTTAGTTTGTCAAGAAGAAATTACATAAGATTGGAGAAGCTTTTCACGCAATAATTCTTCTTGAAAAGAATTTAACCACCACTTTACGGATCCTACCGACCTAATCTGGGAGTATTAGTTTCTTTCGTTTTAATTACCTTCTTTTATCATAACTTTGATACTTTCGGGAACATTGGGGACAATGTTCGGTTTAAGTGTGAGGAGGAAAATAAAGCAGGGAACTTTGAAACTATGCTTATCCTCGACTATTTGCTTTGTCTAAATTGTGATTGTGTAATAAACCATGAGAAAATGTCGGTTAGGGTAATTTTGGAACCAAATTTAAAATTTTTCATGACATATAAGAGTGGGCCATTAGTCTTAACAAAAGCGTCTCACGGATAGGAAGTTATATGACTAGCACAAAACCCTTTACCACCCAAATTCCACCAAAATGTGAGGATCGCCCTTAGATTAGTAGGAATTAAAGCATTCATCTTTAATGCTTAGAGTGTGAACCGGTAGTATATTAGATTCTAGAACTTGTTTTGTGATGCATTCCGAGATCGCAAGTGAGGCTACACTTGTATAGTTAGGAATAACTAAATGATAAGAGGCATTAGGATAACCCTTGTTTGATACCCGTAATATAATTACTTCTTCCACATCGGTTGAGTAATTCCCCCACACCCTTTGCGTTGTACTCATCTTTAGTACACGATACCCCTAGTTAACCCCTCAGAGCCTATCCTTTTCGCGGTTCTCGTGATATTTCGGTTTTCCGAATATCAATGAAAGCATTGTTTACACCCCACCCCAAATATACACCCAAATCGCCTTAGCCTACCCCTTATGCACTCACTTTTAGTGCAAATGTTTGTTATCACCCTAAACCCTTAGTTCAATTATCTAGTTGCTTGCATAAGTTGCTAAGTCGAGTCATATCCTTTGTATACGGTTTGGGACGATTGGGATTCATGGGAAAAGTTAAAGTTTATGAAATGACGGAAGGGCGTTAAATTCAAATTCCCTTTGTTTGCGTAATAATGTACCCCAAGTGTTTTGATCTTTTCAATTCGGGTCAAATTAGTGTTAGAGTAATAAAACTCAAGTGTAGGGATATGCCTGTAAATCCCTAGTATTTTGATGTTATCATAGAGGATGGTAATGTAAAAGTGTATGAATGAAAAAAAAAAAAAAAAAAAAAAAAAAAAAAAAACGGGCTACCATCCTACATCTATCCTTTAAATTTATGTTTGTTTATTTCGATTATCTAGAGTTTAGAGTGTCGAGTCTTGGCTTAGCAACGCCATTCTTCATATCGATTAACATAAAGATTTTTGACTTGCCACCACTAAATAGCCTATCCCACCAAACCCTTTGTTTCCTACCGTAAGCCTAACGTTACAACCCTTTAAAGACCTCTTTGATAGTCTTTCCTAGGTGCTTACGCCAAAGCGATGGAGGTTTGATCTATTCTCGAGCCTATGGTAATCTATGTACTAGGACCGGTTAATGAGTGTTTATCTTCCATTTCCTATATTGTTATATTTCATTTATACACCGAGAGATGTGAGTATCCAAACACCCCATGTGAGGTGCTAGTATGTAATTCCGTGCTTGTTATGACTTTGCGGGCTTATATATGTTGTGGACCGTTTTGAATTAATGCTTCATGACCCCAACTTATAAATTAATTGGCTAAAGCACATTTGCTTGAGGACAAGCAAATAACAAGTGTAGGGATATTTGATAAGGTTTTAAAGGTACCATTTTGAGGGTCGTTTAAGTCCTTATTTGATCACTTTGTATCCGTTATTGCTTAATATCGTTCCTTTTCACTTTTTAGGTCTCGTGAAGGCAAAATCTTTGGAATGGCACTTATTTGGACGGAAAGGCGCGAATATATGAAGAAAATGGCCAAAGTCAAAATCGAGACACTCACGATTCTTTGAAAGTAGAAGGCGGCGGCGTCGGTGCTATTGTACGCCGTCCCAAAATTATTGTGACGATCCGGAACCCAAAACTCGTATTTTCAGTGGCGACGTCTAGGCTGTGGAAGAGTAGGCCGTCGCTACTCGGACGGCCTATATGCAATCCAGACGACGCCGGTGAAGAGGACGGCGTCACGGACATAAGGTGACGCCGTCGCAAGGTTAACGTGGCCAAGACGAAACCGTAATGGCGGCGACACGGCAGCGTCACTAAACATAAGGTACGCCCGCAATTGTAATCTTATATATAGAATCCGAATTTTCGGTCTTTGTGTGGAGAGTCTTTGGAGTAAAACCTAAACCGAACCTAAGGTGTCTTATACAGTATGATAGGGTTTTAAACCCTATCTTACATCAAGATAAGTCTTTGCTTCATTAATTCAATTATGTCTTTGATTATTTGTGTGTATGCTTGCATGTTCTCAATGTCCGGCTAATTTATTTGTGTGTTTGCTTAGGAAGTATGAAACTTAATTATTGAATATTGATTGGTTGTTTCTTATCTTAGTTGATTAATGATCTAGTAATGCGATAGGTCATTCGTTGTGTACTTAATGCTTGATTCATCTTTGTGAACCTTAGAGTATAATTACGAGTAGTTGTAGGCTAAACCATCCAAAGAGCCTTAGAGTAGGAGTTTATAATCCCTAGTGGGTTTGTAGACAAGACCCTTTGGTAAGTTCAAAGAGTTGGGAGAAACGCATACCCTACAACTTTAGACACACAACGCAACTAGGAATAAGGCGTGACACTCAACCATCGATAGGAGATAATTAAGGAGTAATACAAACTAAGTAAACACATATTTAAACTATCATACGAGCACATTAATTAGACATAGACTCCCACAACCTTAGCTTAGATAATTAGATAATAGTAGAGTAATCGGTAGAAATACCAACCCCCAAATCCAATACCGAGATTCGTACCTTTCCATTTTCATAAAACATAAAAGATAAAAATAATCTTCCTCAACCTTAACCTTAGCGTAGTAACTCCTTACTAGCATTCCTATTCCCTAGAGAGCGATATCAATACCCGTGGCTTACCCTAATTACTACACTACAACGATTAGGTTCACTGCCTAGGTGTTATAAAACTTGCTCGAAGAAAAGGAAGTTCCTTTGACCCTAACGAGCAGCGTGTAGCGTTATCGATGCATTAAATTGTGACCGTAAAGATGAGGGTTTTAATATGCTTCACAATGACCGATTCTCCGCTCGTTTGTGCGTCTTAATGGAGCTACCAAGTATTCCTATATGTGCATAAAATCTTAAGGGTGAATTACTCTAATCTCACGCGCCACTTTGTGGTAATTATCCGAATAACTTGGGTCTTATGACTCATGCAAGTAGTAGAATATAGTGGTAATTAAGGTGAGTCTTTAATTGGTTATCTAATACCTCGATTAAAGTTTGATGATGAAAAGCTTAAATCATTAAAACAAGGATATAAATGTTTTAATAAAAACTATGCTACGAAGATGAATGCATGACATCTTTGTACATATTTGATTGACATCAAAATTATTACCCTTTAATTTGAGTTATATGCCATCCAAATAAACGGAAACACCTAAGATTACCTTTTATTTGCGTGAGAACGTGACTTAAATCGTAATCAAAGGGTAAAATGTCCACGTGTCGTGAGCGGGCATGGACGATTTTGCGTTTCTTAAGTTAGACAACTTAATTGAGTTAGGCGGTGAGCGGCAACTCAAAGCATAAGATGGGATAAAACATGTTTACATGGCAATTGAAATTGGCTATATGTAAATCCCATAAATCTAGGAATTGCAATTGAAATTGGCAATTGAGCAAAAGCTCTACCATTTTGTATAAGGTTCATTACTAGCAGATCAACTGACGTGATGAGATTATGACAATTTGGATCCTAGTTTTCAATAATAATTAATTGGTTATATGAATATGAACCTTGGGTATTTAATTGTTTATTGAAAAAGAAAATTATCAAAATACTAATTATGGTTTTTGAACTTTTTCTGTAGATGGCTCATCAACCTGAAAACACTATGAGCTTAATGAGTTCTGCTTTCAAAGATATGATTGGAAGAGACAAACTGACTGGCCCTAATTTCAATGATTGGCATCGGGCACTTAGGATCATCCTTCGTGTTGCCAAAGACTTGATATTTTGACTACACCTCTACCTAATGCTCCTCTCAATACGGCTACTGCTCTTGAACAAGAGGCATATCGTGTTGAATATGAGAAGCATAATGATGTGGCGTATCTAATGCTTTCGGGATGTCCGCTCAATTGCAAAACAATTTGAGCACTATCCGCCTATGAGCATGCTAGATGAACTCAAACGTATGTTTGAGAAGCCACCAAGCGGTGAGCTGTTAGAACTAATTGAAAAGGTTCATATTTGAAATCGTGAGGTTGGCAACTGTCTCGCACCACGTCCTTGAGATGAAACATCACTTGGACCAATTGGAGAAGCTCGGCTGTGGTTACTCGAACGATGTATGTGTCGGCCTCATCAATCACTCCCTTAATCAGGAACGATTTGGTGATTTTGTGCGAAATTTTAACATGCATTGCACGGGGAAGACAATGAATGAGTTACATGCAATGCTTGTAGACTTCGAGAAGAGATTGCCAAAGAAGGCTCCTACACCTGCTGTACTAGCAATACAAGGTGGTAGGGTGAATAAGCCAAAGCCGCAAGCGAGATAAGAAAGGAAAGGAAAAGGAAAGGAAACAAGTTGTCATCCCACCAGCTCTAAGAAGAACCCTCAAAGAAAAAGGAGAATCCTAAGAAGGATTTAACTTGCCACCATCAGAACTCACTGTGTCACCGGAAGGAACTGCCCAGTTTATCTCGAATGATTGCCTTCGAATAAAAATAAGATGGTGCCTAGCTCATCGTATTTTATGTTTGAATTATTTTCTTTTCCTCATAGCAAAATTCACGGATATATGATATGGGATGTGGTACTCACATCCGTAATACATCGCAGGACTTAGAGGAGCAAGGAAGTCGACCGTGGAGAGAGATACTTGTACGTTGGAAATGGAAAGCGTGCGGTTGTCGAAGCCATAGGGACTTTTGATTTAGTGTTGCCTTCGGGCTTAGTTTTGGAGCTAAATAATTGTCATTATGCACCCTCCATTGTTAGGGGTGTTATTTCAGCTTCTTTGTTAAAAGATATTAGTTTTGTGCACACTTTTACTAGTTATGGAATTTCAGTTTCTTTAAATAATGTTTTTTACTTTAATGCAATTCCTATGCTTGGTGTGTTTGAAATTGATATGGATGGTTGTGTATCCAATGAAAATAATTGTTTTATAGCATTAGCAATAAGAAGAGCAAGTTGAACTGTGACTCTTCTTATCTTTGGCATTGTCGCCTTGTTTATATAGCAAGAAACGCATGGAAAAGCCGCAACACGATGGGCTTTACAAACGGTCAATGATGAATCATTTGACAAATGCGAGTCTTGCATAGCGGGAAGATGACAAGGAAACCTTTTCACCACAAGTGGAAAGGGCTTCGATCTACTTGGATTAATACACACCGATGTGTGTGGTCCACTTAGACATGTGTCAAAACGTGGTGCTACCTACTTTAACCTTTACGGATGATTTCGATCGTTATGGTTATGTTTATTTACTTAAACATAAACATGAAGTCTTTGAAACATTTAAGGTTTTCAAAAGTGAAGTAGAATTACAACTCGGTAAGAAGATTAAAGCTCTTCGATCCGATAGAGGTGGTGAGTATATAAGTCAAGAGTTCAAAGATTACTTAGGCGAGTGTGGAATTATCCAAGAACTCACATCTCCTTATACTCCACAACAAAATGGTGTATCCGAAAGGAGAAATCGTACTTTACTTGACATGGTATGATCAATGTTTGAACTTACGACTCTTCCTTTTACTTTTGGGATTATGCCTTGAAACCGCTATTCGCATTTTGAATATGGTTCCAACTAAGAAGGTTGTTAAAACTACATATGAAAAATGGACAGAAAAGCTCCCAACTTTTCTTACTTAAAGGTCCGGAGATGTGAGGCGTTTGTTAAACGCGACTCACCGATAAGCTCCAACTCGGATCATTAAGTGTATCTTTGTAGGATACCCTAAGGAAACTATGGGTTACTACTTTTACTACCCGGTGAGAACAAAGTCATCGTGGCTAGGTATGGAGATTTCCTTGAAAGGAATCTCATATCTCAAGAACTCGATGGGAGAGTATATGATCCGGAATATGATCAAGAAGATACAACACATTCTAAAACTACTAGCCAACTTCAAGAAGAGCCGAAGCTTAGGCGCCCTCCCAAGTCGTTCCCATTCGTAGGTCCGAAAGGACTATACGTGCACCGACCGCCTATGTCTTAACGTAGAGGTGGAGGAAAATATGGTTGGGGATCTTAATGAACACCGCTAACTATAAGGTCGCCATGGTCGATCCCGAAAAGGAAAAATGGCGATTGCAATGAATGGGAAATGCAATCCATGAAAGATAATGATGTACGGATTGAAGTTGACCTTCCTCCCAATGCTAAAGTCGTTGGAAGTAAGTGGATCTTCAAAAGAAAACGACATGGATGGCAATGTACACACCTACAAGGCTCGTCTAGTGGCTAAAGGTTTTACTCAAACCTATGGCATTGACTACGAGGAGACATTCTCTCCTGTAGCGGACATAAGAGCTATTAGGATTCTCATAGCTATAGCTGCACACTATGACTATGAGATTTGGCAAATGGATGTCAAAACCGCTTTTCTAAATGGTCGTCTAGATGAAGACATCTATATGGCACAACCCGAGGGGTTTGTGAATCCATTATTTCCTAACCGTGTATACAAGCTTAAAAGGTCCATTTATGGACTGAAGCAAGCATCAAGGCAATGGAATAAAAGATTTGATGGAGAAATCAAAAGTTTTGGATTTACTCATAATCTTGATGAGCCATGTGTATATAACAAAGCTAGTGGGAGTCATGTTACTTTCCATGTTCTGTATGTCGATGACATATTAATCGTGGGAAATCATATACCAAGTCTGAATGATGTGAAAGCCTATCTTGGTAAATGTTTTTCAATGAAAGACTTAGGGGAAGCAACATACATACTCGGAATCAAGATCTACATGGATAGATCAAGGCGGCTAATTGGTTGAAGCCAAAGTGCTTACATTGACAAAATATTGAAGAGATTCAATATGCAAAATTCCAAGAAGGGATTTTTGCCAATGCAAGTAAATCATGGTTTAAGAAGCCAAGGCTGTGCTTCAACACCTGCAGAGGTGGCGCGTATGAAGAAAGTTCCTTATGCTTACCGTGGGATCTATCATATATGCGATACGATGCACAAGGCCCGATGTGGCGTTTGCTCAAAACTCGGTATCAACGTAATCCGGGTGAAATTCATGGACTATTGTAAAACATATTCTCAAGTACCTTAGGGCTACAAGAGATATGTTCATAGTGTATGGGAAATCCGAAGCGTAAGCTATTCGTTATGTGTTATCGCGATGCATCTGGAAGTGTGACAAAGATGATACGAAGTCTCAGACGGGTTACATATTTGTCATTAATGGAGGTGTTGTGGATTGGAAGAGCAAGAAATGACAACACTTGCGATGTCTCACATGAAAGTGAGTACATAGCTGCGTCGAGGTCGCCATGGAAGCTGTTTGGATAAGGAAGTTTGTTTCGGGCTTGGTGTTATGCCATCGATTGAAAATCCTATTAAAGTATATTGTGACAATTCTGCGCAATTACTTTTGCCCATGAACCCGAGTCATAAAGGGCACCGGACACTATCCTAGAAAATATCACTATGTTCGAGAACAAGTCGAGATAGGTGAAATTGAGTTGCTCAAAGTTCACCAGATGATAACCTAGCGGATCCTTTAACGAAGGCCTTACGGTGAAAACTTAATTATTTGTCTGATAAGTTTGGACTTCGTTTAGCTAGTAGTTTCATGCCTATCTGTGACTAAGTATTTTAGATAAAAGGATATTGTAAACATTATTATTGAAATGAAATAAAGTATTTTGTTATGTTTATTATTCATTTATTATGATGTTATCCTATATTTGCATGTTTAAATCCTTGAATAACTTAAGGTATTATAAATGGTCCGTTGTCAATCAATAACATAGGAATGATATTGAATTAAGACAAATCTGAGTATTAGTTAGAATATACTTGAAAGTATATTGATGCGTAGTATGACTAATTTCAGATGATAATCAATGAATTGAGTATAGGACTTATCCCACCCACATGATGATACTTTATGGATCTTTGTCATTAAGTATATCATGGATATTTATCCTCCGACTTGAGATACCGAGAGATATGTCATGGATGTAGTACATTTTGTGAAGCAATCTAACGCTATAATGAATCGGTAGTTATAAGGGTTATTTTCGAAGTGTTGCAAAATTTATGATTTCGCTTGTAGTCAAACGGATTTGTTTCCTTCAAATTTATTTTGAAGTATAATATCTTGGGCCCTCGTAGGGTTGTTAAGATGTTTGCATGGCCATGCCCAAGGTCTTCGGAATATGTTCGGAAGAATTGGTAATCATGATCAATCACATAAAGCGAGAAACATAATAGTTAATTAAGAAATGAGTGAGATCCATATTCTTATTAACATGGTATTAGAAACAAAAGGATGAATATGATGATGAATCATCGAAACTTGGTTTTTCTCCAGAAAACCATACACGAGTTGTACCGGGGGCATTGGCGTGTTGCTAAAAGCTAACCAATGTCATTTCACGTTTTGTAAATATATCCAAGTGGGAGCTGTTGGAAATGTATATATTTATAAATACGTAAATGTCCGGATTCGAACTCGTGACCATGGGATTGCACACATTAGCGAATGAGAATTAAAGTTAATAATTTATGTTAATGATTACGATTAATTATTACACATAAAGTCCGTCTAACGATCGTTAAGTATTTAACGGAAAATGACTAACGACCGTTAAATGTAAAGAGAAGGACTAGTAATGAAAAATCTTAAAATGAAAAAGATTTGGGGTCCCTTGGGTTGCATATGGCCGGCCATAGGGGTGTTCTCACAACCCAAATCCTTAACTTTTCCTCCAAGATATTTGATCACTATATAAACAAATGCTAGCGTTTAGGGTTTTTCATACTTTGTGCATTGAATTAACCCTAGATCTCTCCCTCTCCTTCACTTGCTAGTTTCGGCCGAACCCCCCTCCATTGGGTGTTTTGGTTTTGTTTTTTCATAAAACAAGGACTTGTGTTAGATCTAGCAATCGCTTGATTCGTTGGTTAATTCGTGTGTACAAAACTGTGGTAGTAAGACACTATTCTTACACCTAATTGGTTTGAGTTGTAAAACGGTAAGGGACAACTCTTTAAACCACTTCATCTGTTTTGTTCAAAGAGATCTGACATTGGCAAGAGGTATGTTACGTTTTTAATTCAGTTAATTATTTATTTGTTATGACCTTAAGTCTTCCGCTGTGTACTCTGTGATGTCTACATGTTTTATTGTTATTCATGTATCTTAAACTCAACATGTTTTAACTAAGATATTTTCGTGACCACTAGGCCAACAAAGTAAGTTTCGTGGTTTAGTCACAAGAGGTCAGAATCTCAAATTTTGCTAGCTGTGTACATTGGAGTAGTCAGAGAAAAATTGGATCGGTCCTGACCTCTGTTGCAAAAATCGGTCTAGGCGGCCGATTAATCGCCGATTAATCGCTTGGCGGTGATTAGCCGTTCCGATTTTCATTAATCAGCCTTATTAATCGATTCATCGACAAAATCGGATTAATCGGCTAGCGGCCGATTAATCGGCCAAATCGGAGAAAATCGGAAAAATCGATTCACGGTAAAATCGGCAAAATCGGAAAAATCGCCAAATCGAAAAAAACCGGCTAGATCGCCCAAATTGGGCATATAGTTTCAAAATTTTATAATTTTATATATAAAAATCCAATCGCTAGATTAATCAACTACCGCAATTTTTAACCGACATTAATGAGGCCGCATACTAAGTTCTAACTCGACCGCCTTATTAACTAACCCGAAAAGGAAAAGATAGCCTATAACGATTTTCTGAAAAAATCCAAATGTAATTTGGTACACCTTCGACATTACCGAGGCACCCGCCGATACGGCGCGTACTCATGACTAAATTTTCCAATGAACAAATGTTATTTTAGCTTAATTAGATTGTACATTGTGGTTAAAGAGTTGTATATTTTGGTGAAATACTTCTAAGTTCTAACTCAAAAGGCTCACCTTCCTTATTAACCTTCCTATTTAGAGTAGATATGATTGAATAATAAATAATAAGAGATCCTAAATCATACGAATCTTAAAGATATATTAAATTCGAATAGGTTTAATTTTTTTAGAGGATAATAAGTAATATGCCAATGATAAGACAATTAATTTGGTTTGTAACTATTAAAATAGGAAACATGTGTGTTCATCTTCTTCAACTCTTCTCAAACCGTAGATAGTCTTGAAGCGATCAAACACTCGAAGTAGTCCATGTTCATTCCATGGACACCTAAAAGTATATAGATCATCCTAGATTAATAAACTATGCATCAAGATGAAAAGATGAATTAAGTATAACGTTATTTATGGGCTTTACCTTTGTATTTTTTTATCTTCATCTTTCAATGAAGTATGAGTACCATGAATAAAAAAGGTAAAAATCCTAGCTAAAATTAGTGATTTTGACCCACATCTCAACACAACAAACAAAAACAATAAAATATATCTATGTTAACCAATTCTCGACTAAATATATATTTCTAACTAATTCAATAATATTTGTTTTTAGCAGTAATATTATTAACAAATACAAATAATAATAATAAAACAATTGCAATTGTTCATGTTGTCATCTTGCTTCACCCATGTCATCCAACATTGTAAACATATCGGCTCCACTTATGTCATCAATTTGCAACAAAGAATATGGAAAACCGGATCGACATTTTTCATCTTATTTAGTAATATAAGAAGTGATGGATAAAAAATCTATAGACATAATTAGATGGCAAAATGATAATGGCGAACATCTATTGTACTTTTCTTCCAATCATTTTCCTCCTATTTAACCCGAAAAGGAAAAGATAACCTATTAAAATCCAAATGTAATTATGAAAAAAATAAATACACCTTCTATAAGTTACGAGATCCATTTTATGAACATTATTATATGACGTTACATTTCCACGAGTAACCGTTAAAAGAGAACAATTGTATATTTCCTTCCATCTCCATTGAACCCACAATTCATCAATTTCCGTTATATCCCAATATTCCCCCATTGTAAATTAGGGTTTGTATTTGCAAATCACATTAAACACCAACATTATTCCAATTCGTTCATGGGATCTTCAATTAAGCCAAAAGGGTCCTCGAATATGCAAAAAAGTTGGTACATTTCATTTTTTTCGTATGAGTTTATGATTTAGGTATAATATTAGGGTTCTTATTAGGGTTTGTATTTTAAAATCACATTAACACCAGCATTGTTCAATTGGTTGATGGGATCTGCAATTGGGCCAAAAGGGTCCTAGAATATGCAAAAAAGTTGGTACATTTCATTGGTTTCATATGAGTTTGTGATTTAGGTATAAATTAGGGTTCATATTAGGGTTGTATTTGGAAATCATATTAAGCATCAACATTACAACAAATGGTTGAAGGGATATACAATTAAGCGAAAAGGGTCCCCGAATATGCAACAAAAAAAAGTTGTTAAATTTCGTTGTTTTCGTATGAGTTTGTGATTTAGGTGTAGATTAAGGGTTGATACTAATGGATCATGTTCCTGTTGAAGTGATTGGTAACATACTGTCTCACCTTAGGGCTGCTAGAGATGTTGTAATTGCTTCAACAACGTGTAAGAAATGGCGAACAGCTTGTCATCATCATCTTCATATGTTGTCGTTTAATTCAGACGATTGGCCTGTTTTTCGTGATTTGACGACTAGTAGGCTTGAGATACTTATCACGCAAACTATATTTCAAACTAAAGGTTTACAAGGTCTTTCGATATTAATGGATGATGTTGATGAGTTTTCGGCTTCTGCTGTTATTGCTTGGTTGATGTATACTAGAGAAACGCTGCGTTGCTTGTATTACAACGTGAGAACTACTCCGAATATTAATATTCTTGATATATGTGGGCGGCATAGGTTAGAATTGTTGGTTTTGGCACATAATTCAATCACGGGGGTTGACCCGAATTATCAAAGGTTTGTGTTTTTGAAGTCGCTTTCTTTGAGTTATGTTAGTATCACGTCGTTGGATTTGAATATGTTGTTATTGGCTTGTCCCAAGATTGAGTTTTTAGGGCTTGTATGTCCCGAGATTGCAATTACTGATAACCAGGTGACGGTTGAGTTGACTAGTCAAACATTAAAGAGAGTGTACATCGAAGCTATAAGCTTGGACAAGTTTACTTTAGAAGCTGATAGTCTTGAGAAATTGCATTTGAAAGACTGTGCTCTTGAGCTTTTGAGCTTAGTGGGAAGGGTACTTTGAAGCATTTTAAAATGGATGATGTTAGTATTCTACATCTTGACATAATCGAGCCCGTTGATAATCTTGAAATCATTGATGTAAGCAATTTCACAATTATATGGTCAAAGTTTTATCAGATTATTTCAAAGTCCTTGAAATTGAGAAGGCTTCGACTATGGAACGTGGTGTTTGATGATGAGGTTGACTTTGTCGACTTGGAGTCGATTGCTTTATGTTTTCCTGAATTAAGGCATCTTGCATTGAGTTATGAGTTAAGAGATGATTTGAAAGATGGTATTCTTCATTATAGTTTGGAAGGTTCATCGTCAATGGAAAATGTGACTGTGTTGGATCTTGGATGGACGGTACTTGATGAACATTTTGCTGATTGGGTCGCGTGTCTGCTTAAAAGATGTTTAAATCTTAAGAAGTTGATCATTCATGGGGCTGTTTCCGGGACCAAAACCCCTGTAGAGTGCCACATGTTGGCTAGTTTTACTTCATCAATTGTGCAGCTTATGAGAAAATACATTCATGTGGATGTTCAATTTGTCTATGAATAATACTTTTGCAAATTTACTTATTGGTTTTGAGCTTTAGGGTGTGCTTTATGTATTTAGAAAAGACTCAAGTAACAATGTCAGCAAGTGTAAAACTGATGCTCATTTGGTTTCTAAGGAGGTGCCAGGTTTGTTCTATGCCTATATTTATCAAATATATATTTGATTGATGCCTTGAAATGAACAATTCATTGAATGCATACCCACAAACTTTTTATTGAAACTAAAATATATTGCATTCAATTGCGAGTCTTTTGTGTTCTTAGTGTACATAAGACCTTACATTTTTAAATATACTGTTTTTCTTTGTAGAATGTTGTATTTTTGTTTTCAGTAGCATGTTAACACATTTACTGGGCCTAGATACGTAAGTTAATACAAACGGTTGAGAGGTATGAAACTTTGAATCTTGTTTATGGCAGACTTTTTCTGTCACGGAAGATTTGTTGCCAAAAACTGAAAACCTTGAGATGAATATTACATAACCATGCTTCATACCTGTTAACTCTTTCTTAAAACTGTAAGCAAGTTTATAATAATGAAAAGATAATCATAGACTCCTGAGATCTGAGCAGCTAGTAAAGTGCTAACAAAGGCTGGTTAAAGTTACACCTATAAGTAATGAAATCGTTATACGATTCCTAAGAAAATATTACGTGCTGTTGTAACATGATACTATTCATGCGGTTTGATGAGGTACCCTCTCTATCCTCAACTCTGAGTCGGTTCCAACCCAGATATACTCGCCTGACAAACATGAGATAGTCATTTCCCCTCTAAGAAACATCAGTCTCTTACACAACGAATGTTCAGGTCATTTGACCAAACACTCGATCTCTATATTAAGTCTCTCTGATCTATATAACAAGACCGTCTGAGGTGGCTCCCTCTGTACATTCCCAGGGTCACTGTTACGAAGTCTAACTTTAGGGTCGAATCCCAGAGGCCACCTGCCTTTTTTGAAAAAAAATATATATGGTTGTATACTTGTATTAAATCAACAATAAGATTGAGAAAAAATGTACAATGTTTCACTATCCTAATTTCATAATTGAAAGAGTTGGTAAGAAATAAGAAATAGGAGGGTTGAAAAAATCAAGTTCTGGTTTAACTAAATTAATGCATTATTTGTACCTAATGAGATGAAAACTCCAGTTTCAAACACTGATATCCTATACTTTCAGATACAACCTATAAGAAATTATATAAAGATCCACATTGTTGTAATCCGTCACGAAATGTGGAAAAATCAAAGTTTCATAGTATCTAACTGTAAACATCAGGTGGTTTGATATTTAAAGCTTATAGCGAGGGTGGTTATTTGATAGAAAGAAATATCGAGAAGCCATTTAATACCCTTGAATTGGATTAAGAATGGATGCAAAATAGTCGATTCTGTTTGGACTTGGTTGCATATCCATATGGTTCAACCTTGGTTATGTTGTAAAGATGCGTTGGTTTCTTGTAGTTTTAGCTCTTCGCTAGTTTGTATAAATAGTATCAATTGAGAAGGCGCTGCATGTTTGCATTTGAAGACCCAACTAGTACTTCTTTTTCCTTGAAGTGTAACTTAATTGCTGATTATGTGTTAAGTTAAAGATGTCATTTGATGAAAGTGTTACAACATACTACTATTTCTATGCTTTTCTTTTTTGTCCCAAGAAAGAGTAACATTGATATATAACTCGGTGAGAAATTTTGTAAAGTACCACTAGTCCCACAAAGGCATTGGTGGTCTTATTGGCGCGTACCACGGTGAGGTCTTCAACCAAGGTGAAGTCGTAACAAGGTGGGTGAGGTGTTCGACTTAGGTGAAGTTGTAACACACTAACACGGTATCACCGTGAAGTCTTCAACTGGGTGAAGTTGTGACAAGGTGGGAGAGGTCTTCAAATGAGGTGAAGTCGTAACAAGGTAGCTGCCAAAGACGTAACCACGGCCAAATATGACCGGGTGCGTAATATTTTTTGATCACTAATATAATAGAGTTAAAAAGTGAATTAAAACGAAGATTTCATTAAACATAGTCAGATATTTTTGATGGGCTTTAACATGTAAAAAATGGAGTTGATATTTTTTGGGCTTTAATTTACATTGCTACATTGGTCTTTTACTAAATTTTAACTTTATTTTTTATTTGTAAATATACTAACTAAATAACACTATAAGCACATTTCGATAAATTAAATGCATTTAGAAAAATCAATATTTTTTAAAAAAAATTAACATTATACACGGGTTTACCCGGTGTAGGGGTAGGATCTGTCTCATTCTATCCCCATACCGCCAAGCGGGATTGGGTTTGTGTTGTTGTTGTTGTTAAAAAGTGATAATCACCCACGGTCTAGATGGGTTTATAGAAAAAGTGATAACTTGTGCGTTGACGTTAGTCTAACAAACTGGGTAGACCTAACATACTTCTAACAACTTTAGAAGTGACCCAATTAAACCCGTGAGGTGTTTAGACGAACATTAACGCACAAGTTTCACTTTTCCATATAAACCCATCTAGGGTCGTTGGGTCTAGCTTGCCAGTTAATTTATATCAAAACAATCCATAAATGTCCTGGTACATCGCGGGACCTTCTGGTTCCCCTAGTAGCCGCAGGGGTACCTAATATAACGTTCAATAGGTCAAATTAAATGTAAAACAGTACTATATTGAATTTTAGAAGGATAAAATATGGTACCAATAAAGTGTTGGGGTAACCTAAATTCTCAACTAGATATAACAGACAAACAAAACAAAGCCTTTTGCCAATCATAAAAAGCCTCTTGAATTATCCACCAATTTCGGGTTTTGCAGTATCAATATTCAATAATGTAGATCATGTCAAACATAATTCTAAATATTCTATCTTAAAGTTAATTCAATTATGAATAAACTACTAAAAATATATTTAAAATTTACTAGTTGCATCTTTAACTTCAATTAAGCTAACATGTGTCGCTGTTAAAATACAGGTAAACGATGACTTATATATATTGATGTGGACCTTTTTATTAGATTTTGTAGTGTGTCATGCATTCTTACTAGACTTTTGTAAATTATATTGTCACTTGTACTAAATTAGATTTTATTCGTTTAATGGTGTAACTTGTTTCCAAAAGTTCAATTATATGTCTTAAATAATGATCTGTTATAAAATATTCACACATTCTATGTCTATATATCATCATTAAGTCATGAAAATAAAAATGGCAACGTACCACATCATGAGATATTGAGACTATTAGAGGCAAATACTTATTATCTTGTTGACTAATGCTTTTGTGTCATTTGAGAATATAAGGTTGGTTGTTGTGGGTGGTCGACCAGTCGGTCGTTCGCTACTAACGACGTGTCGGCCACAATTACCCCGACCACCTTGAAACGCGTCGCAGGAGAAGAAAAGGAGAGAATCAGTTGTGTTGTATGTTTGTGTGTGTGTGTTTTATTAAACGATCTTTTTGGGATATTTTTTTGGTTGTGTTTTCGGTCTCTTTATTACGCTAAGTTGCTCATAAAATTATTCTAAAAAGAGATAACTAATGTAGCAGAGAGATGTTGGTCTCTTGGTGGTCAAACGATAGTCATAACGAGAAAACTACATAGTCGAAAACATGACATATTTATAAGAATCATATTGCATGATGCATCGTTTTAGACGCAGAGGTGTAAACGAGCCGAGCTGAGCCCAAACTCAGTCGAGTACAAGTTGATCACGAGTACCTGAGCTCGTTTTCACCCCTATTTAGATGTGTACCAAAACCTTATCCGAGCTCAATAAGATTTGAGACAGTTTTTGACTAAGTTGTTACCAAACCTGGCATGAACGACTTTATCAAGAAAACGTATCTTCTTAGCATTAAATGGATGTGGACCGTTACACCAAATGTGAAGTATAACCGACTGAAGTTTGGACCATGTACAACAAAATGAAACATATCGATGAATCAATATATTGTCAGGATTGCTCATATTTAGGTACCATGTTCCGAAAAAATGTTAAAGTGATAAACTCCAATATGTCATGTTTATTGCAATTTCTACAACATAAGTTTGCTATAATATATTTGTAAATGAGTAACAAGTAACAAAAAGCTAGATACTGATACAAGTAAAGGACGAATTTTTACGATGTAGTGTTAATTTTAAAAAAAAAAAAAAAAAAAAAAGATTTTTTTAAATGCATATTAAATGCACCCGGTCTTTTGAAATGTGTTTCCAGTATTACGGTTTAAAAGATTTTGTGCACCAGTCATATTTGGTCATGGCTCCGTCCCTAAATACAAGTAGAGCATACAGTGTGTTTTGGTTCGTCGTCATTCGTCAACACAATATGTCCTATTAGATGAGATACTTGGCCCAAGCCCGTCAAATCCTAGCCGCAACCATTTATCTCTTCCTAATTATTATTATTTTTCTTTCTAATTTTCGGCCAAAGCTCTACCCGCGAACTGTTTTGGCCATAATTTCTTAACCATTTGGAGTTAATTGACGCGATTAGCGTCATTCTTTTAGTTTTTCAATTTTGCACAACTTGAACCACCTCCATCGACCGCCGGACACGCAACCACGCGCATTTGGAAGCCGACTGATGTAAAAAAAAGTTTATGTTTTGCTTGTATTTTTGTTTATTTGCTTTTGCTGCTACTTGTTGGCGTATGTCCCAACATACAAACTCCCCGGCATATTAGTAAAGTGCCGAGGAACCTAACTCTCCGGTCCTGATAAAAAACCGCCCGGCACAACATGCAATCTTCCGGATAAAGCATTCCGGTCAACTTAGACCAAACGCATTAGATCAAGATACAGGAGGGTTAGACATAACCCTCGGCATAACGGATTCTCGACATCATCATGTATACGAGGAAATGAATCTTGGTCGAACCATCGACCCTTTCCGGATGGAATCCAAACAGTAAAGTCAACTCCCGCCGAAAGAGTCACTATCGCCCACGTGACCTTCGGTGAGGACAAAAACTCCTCATCTATAAAAGGAGCCAAGCTACAGCACTCAAGGTTAACTAATTCTAATCTTATTCTCACTTGCACTTTACTCTGACATATTACCATACTCATTCTCATGCCGGAGCTTGGTCTGGGGATAAAACCCTGGGCGAGGCTAACGCGTGTTGTCTTTGTGTTAACAGATCCGAAGGGACATAATCCAGAGAGCTCAGTCGAAGGATTAGCCGAAGGATTAGCTTGTTTGGGTAACTACAGATTTTTACCTCAACAAATTGGCGCCATCCGTGGGACCGCTATTCTAACTACCAAAGCTAGAAAATGGCCGGTCCTACCACCGAAACACCCCCAGGTCCCTCCACTGAAACGCCACCCGGAAACAACCCCCCTAACCTAGAAGAACAAATATTTAACCACATATCATCACTAAAAGCCTTGATACAACAACATAACTCCCAAGGGAAAAGCCCATTGCAGCCCATATGGATCGATTTCGGCGAGGAAACCGAAAGGCCCGCCCAAGCGGAAAAAGAAAAAGATCCGAAAGGAAAGCAGATCATGGAGGATCTACACAAACCATACAAAGACGCCCCCAGATGCCCATTCACGAGGCGTATCGTTGAATTCGCCGGACCAAGACATGAGCTACCCAAGAACATAAAGCTTTACGATGGGTCTTCGGACCCGGACGATCATGTCAATCGTTTCTCCGGTGCAGCCAATCATGGCGGATGGCCGATGCCGGTATGGTGTTGGATGTTTCAGCAAACTTTGGATGGTCCAGCAAGTGCATGGTTCGAACGATTGCCCAACGGTAGCATAGACAGCTGGGAGGAGCTCAGGGAGAAATTCCTAGAAAGATTCGCGCTCAGGAGAAAATGCCTCAAAGATCCGATGGAACTAACCAAGATTGTGCGAAAGGCTCATGAAACCTTGCCGGAGTATAAGGAGAGATGGACTGACGAGGCTAGCTACATCCCTGGTGTGCCAGAAATAATGCAGATATCCTCATTCATTAACGGAAGCAAATGCCCGGAATTGGTAAAACGCTTCTCAGACAGAGTTCCCAAGACAGTCACGGAAATGATGAAGAGGGTAGACGATTTTGTACGATCGGAAGATGCCTATAACACCACAGAACTCCCTAAAGGGGAATGGAACCGCAAGTTATACACAGGAAGTCAGCCAGATCGAACCCTCCGAATGGCGAACCTCCCCGACAAACGAAGAGGAGACCGAAGAACGGAACAAAAATCCCGAAGCCAATACAATCCCTACTACCCGACAAGGACTGATAACCACAGAAGCGATCACCGAAGCGATTACCGGAGAAACCATTACAGGAATGATACTCACCCCATTGATTTGAGCCTTCTCTCAAAAGCACCCAAAGACATTCTGGCAACGGAACTCCAACTGAAGCTACCACCACCCGCACCGTTGAGGGGAGCACCAAGGAGAGAAAATCTAGATAAGTTCTGTGATTATCATGGTGAGAAAGGTCACCTCACCAATGATTGCTACCAACTAAAAGAACAAATAAGGGTAGCCTTGGAGACGGGCAAGTTGGATCGTTTATTAAAGGAAGTGAAGCAAAGGGGAAGAAACCCCCCCCCCAGAGATAATCAGCCCGACAGAGGAAGGGTAATAAACATGGTATCCCGCGGAAGAGACGATAGAAAAAGGAAGACAAGCAGCCGAGAGGAGGATTGGATGAACGTCCCTATAGCGTTCCCTTCCATTATGCCCGGAGACGTTTCCGAGGAGCCACCGATAATCGGGCGGATGTGGAAGGATATCTTGTGAGGAGGGTTTATGTTGACCTGTGGGCACTGTGGAAGTAATGTACTAACATTGTTTTCAAAACCTATGCCCGTAAATCAAAGCGAAGCTAAGATAAACGAACACACCTCTAGTGGGATTCTCGGTGAGCAATAAAGCCCTCGGAAAATAGACCTAAACGCTTGTTTCGAAACGATGGCCTATATCGCCGAACCATAATGACGTTTGCAGTGATAAGATCCCCCTCCCCATATAACATTATCCTGGGACGATCAGGTATTAGGGAATTAAGGGCGATCCCCTCAACCATCCACTCCATGATAAAATTCCCAACACCAAGGGGAGTGGCAACCTTGGTTACCAAATCAATAATCATCTCAGAATGTAGGAGGTTAGAAAAACACTTCATGACAAAAGGGTCGGAAAGCAAGAGTAAAGAATGTCCTTCGGAAGAAGAAGGGTCCGGCAACAAAACAGAAGAAGTAATGATAAATCCCCAATTCCCTGAGCAAATGATTACCATCGGGAGCAACTTTTCCAAAGAATGCAAGAGGCAGGTGGTAGAACTACTGAAAAACAACAAGGATGTATTCGCGTGGCAACCGGCAGACATGACAGGAGTCCCCCGTCGAGTCATAAAGCACAAGCTGAATGTCAACGTGAATGACAGGCCAATAGCTCAGAAAAAGAGAACCTTCTCGGCTGAAAAGAATCAGGCAATCAACACCGAAGTAGAAGAATGGCTGAAAGCAGGAATAGTCCGGGCAGTGAAATATCCTACATGAATTTCTAATCCAGTGTTAGTAAAGAAACCGGACGGATCATGGAGAATGTGCATGGATTTCAAAAGCATCAATGCTTCGTGTCCGAAGGACTACTACCCACTCCCAGAGATCGACTGGAAAATAGAGTCCGTAATGGGTTACAAGTACAAGTGTTTTCTTGATGCATACAAGGGGTACCACCAAGTCTAGATGGCCAAGGAGGACGAAGAGAAGACAACCTTCTACACAGAACATGGAACCTTTTGCTACACCAAAATGCCCTTCGGTTTAAGGAATGCCGGGGCGACTTATCAAAGGCTGGTAGATTCAACTTTTAAGGAACAAATTGGCAGGAATTTGGAAGACCTTGATAGATCTTAAGCACTCGGAGATCGTTAGTGTTGCCTATGTAATCACAAGCAAACTAATAGAAGATCTCTACAACTCGTATTTTATAGCGGAAAGTAAATACAAGTTATAATAACTAAGAACTCGTTGATCCTCTATGGATCTTTTGATTATAGAAACTCTATGTTTCGGATATTTTACAAGACTTGAAAGATTTAGAAAAAAAACTTATCTATTACAAACTATTATGGTTCCTTTTATAGGCAAGAAACCCTAATGAGTCACGAGCGTTTACAACGTACGCTCCTAATACAATCGCATGCATCTAGACAAGCATGCAACTAATCATTTTGTTTTGCTAATCATATTGTTTATTCTGAGTAAGCTCTATACTATACGGCGCCAACCTATCTTTCATACGGCTACCGACTTTTCCCTGATACGGCCTACATCTCGCGCTTATCTCTCCACGTGGATTCGCACTTTCAGTAAACACGATTTTGCTAACACTTCTGCTGAAGTTTAACTTCAGAGAATCCATTCTTCTTCTACAGAATCTCTTGGCAGATACTTCGCGTAATCAAGTTTATCTTAATTCCCAACAATCCTCCCTAAACCGGAATTTGAGTAGGTTAAGTTCCGGTTTCCTTGATAGATCGTTAATGCCGTTGAGGATTGTACCATCCGATGATTAAATTTCCAAACAAGATCCTCCCATATCTTAAACACTTCGAGCTATGAAGGTCCAGTTTGTTGAGGATCGGCAACAAAGATTCGTAAGAAGAACATCTCTATGATGACCGAATCTGTGAAACACCGGATCTTTGCAAACAACATATGACATCATGTACATCAAAACATATAAGTTTCATACTATTCTCATCACTTCCGGTGTGTTAACTCACGTGAGAGGTGAATCATTGAAAATAATGGGTTTGATGTCTCTTTACCAATAGCCATCACTCTTGGAGTAGCCAAATGTTTGAGTTCGAAAACTATGGTACATTGATAACCATCTCGATTTATTGGCAAACCAAAGAACCATATAAACGGATTTGACTTGTCTTTACCGTAGCCGCTTGCTCGGGACTAGTCAATTCTTAGAATTGGTGAATTGAGAACCAAATATGGATTCGATTGCCTTTACCACATGCCATATACATGTGGGCTAGCCAATTCTTGGATTCCAAAAGGAATAGACCATGGTGAATTGATGACCATACTACCCTCGTGATTAAGCATGGGTGGTTGCAGACCCTATGATTTTGAGCAAACCATTACGCCTATCAACAGATTTGTTGTGTCTTTACCAAAGTCTGCACCCTTTGGACTAGCCAACTCTTTGACATACACAAGGTACATCGGTGAGTTAAAACCATCGAATTGTACAACAAACAAACCCGCATAAAAGTTAGTTTTTTTTTTTTTTTTTTTTTTTTTTTAAGTAAATAATAAATGGAAAAATAACACGAATTTGACAAATAAAACACAAATAACACAAACTAAATGTAGCAAAACAAAGTAGAGCAGAGAGTACCAAGTACCATGATAAGGATGAGGATGAGGCCTATTGCTGTTGAAGAAGTTGAGTCTTGATCAAACCCACCAATGTTGAAGCGCACGGTCTTTCATTACCCACTGGATCCGGAGGAATCTCAATTTCGACTAAGCATCCGCTCCATAAGTCTCTTGGGCAATGGATACTTTCTTTCAAAGAAGCATCTGACGGTGATCCCACCCTTAGTCTCAAGCACATGCACACGAGGAGAGGATAGAATCTCCGTGACGCAACCTTCCACCGATGTGAGTTCTCCCAAATGGAATGAGCTTTACTATTGGGAGAATGAGAGTTTAACAGACTTGAAGATCTCTGGTAAGAACATCCCGTAACCTTGAGGTTCCTTGTTGCGATAATAGGTGGTAACACGAGTGAGCAGAGAAAGCAAGTGCGCCTGTCTACCAAGTGTAGAATTTCCTTTAGAAAGGTGAATTCCATTGAAGTGGACTCCTTCGATGAATGACATTCATCTCATCATCCTTCGCCTAATCGTCAACTCATTTTGATCTCCTCGGGAAAATCGCAGCAGAACCTTCTATAATGAAAGTTGATTCATCGACTTCAAGATCCGAGGAGATCTTTTGGCCATTCTCTTCTTCCTCCTACCAGTTTATAGATTTCCCGGAGGAGCATTTTCATCTTGAACATTTGTGGTAAGATTTGAAGAGGTAGAGGAGACTTAGTTGGAACACGGCGCATTCATCTGTGAAGCATCTTTATCGCCTCTTCATTTTTGTTTGCGAGATCGCTTCCATAACTTTAGAAGCTTCTTGTGTGTCAATGATTGCCACAGATGAAGTGGGAGCCGATATATCGTGCTTCAGAGAATTGGTAGATGGTTCAGCAGATGGACCCTTGTCAGTAGAAGAAGCAACTTCAGCAGATGCTTCAGTAGAAATGTTTGGAGAAGTCGCCTTGGGTGGAGCATCATCAGACGTGAGTCTTTTGGCTTCTTGAGCAGCTTCATTCTCAGCAATCCTTTTCAAGTTGGTAGATTGTGTTGAAGATGATGATTTGTCCTTCATGATCTGTTTATATTTGCGAAACAGGACATGATAAGGAAAAGCCTTGACTTGTTTCATTGTTAAGCCAGAGTTGTACATCGAGCATTGATTTTTCACCACCATTCTCATTTCAGTTTTAGTAGGAGGTTTCTCTTTGTTCTTCTGAGCTTTAATGGCCCTCTTTTGTGCGATAGCTTCTTGCTTCCTTTGTCTTCCCTGAGCCATCATTTGATCCACATAACTTTCACTGTTGAAATCTCCACCTAGTATACTTTGAGCAAGAGAAGATCTTGAAATAACTTGCTCAAGAAGAGTATCCCAAGATTCAAGCAGCATCCGAACACGCATTTCATCCAGTTCTCTTCTTCTCTCGGGAGGTAAAGGTGAAAATTCCTCTGTTTCAAGTTGTTTAGCCAATACTTCACTTTTCATCGACTTCTCAAATTCAGCCAATCTACTTGCTTGACCTAGTCTTTCCTCCTCACTTACCGTGTCCGGACCAAGTTCATCTTCGATTATTACATCTTTCCCTTTATCATCGAGCTTCTTAGCACACTCATCTTGATTATGTCAACGACAGAACCTCGAGAGCAATACCGTGTCAATTGTAGGAGAAACATGTTGATGCAGATTATCAAGCTGGAGTGGTCATGGCAACATCATCGGAGATCCGAAGGTGAAGGGCACTGTTGTTTCTTGAACAGATGAAGATTGACCATGATCCAAGATACATCCTCCATTTTCACATCGCAGATGCAGCCTTGTCAACATCAGGTTCCTTTGAAGCTTGTAAGAAACCTTATGTAAATAAGATCTCTTTCTTCTTTTGTAGAGAACAGTTCCTTCTTCTTTGAGGAAGCAAGACTCACTCGATGAAGGATCATTAAGAGACACATCACCAACATGTCAAGAGACCCAAAGCGTGGTACTTCTTGTTCTTCATCGGAAGAAACCACAAGCTTCCTTTGGAGCCCCTTCGAGTTTGTCCTCTAATTCCTTGACTTGATTCTCGCATTTCTTCAATCTTACTACCAAGAGAAAACTTGGTCTCGCAAGCTCCTTTTTCGGACTAGTCACCTCAATTAGCATACCGTTGACAAGAGCATAAACAGATGAGAGTGTAATAGGGTCCTCGGCCCACCAGCAGATTGCTCGTGGTAAGGGAACTTCATTGGACCTTTAGCGTAATCATGGTCATGCTCAACGTGAGGAATATCTTCATTGAGAGGATCCCTAACAGGACTTGGTGTGGGAAGTCTATTAAGATCGGACTCATCATGTGTAGCTAGTGTGGGTGTTGGGTGGGACAAGGTGGTCGGTCCGAGCAACATGAGTTGCTTCAGCAGTTGATGAGGGCCCTCATCAATGTTAACTAATGGATTACCATCGAGTAGCGGTTGAAGAAGGAGGATTATTAGCCACATTCTCCTCATCGTGACCTCATTCCTCGGGGCAACATGGCTGCCAGCAAGGGATGATGTTCCCCCTGAAAGTGAGTTCTCATGGTTGCAAATAATTTAGCAGTTAAAGCACCTATGGGATAAAAGGATTGGGCTTGGGTAGAGGTGTCTAAAATCATTTGCAGAAACCTTGGGTACATTAAAAACTTAGCCTTTTTCTTTTGAATATTTTCTACCATGTTTTCAAAAATATACTTAGAAAAATTGAAAGTTATCCATTGGGAAAGACACACAATACCACATCCCAGTTGGGTAGAGAACTGGTCCCATCCTCCTGACTTGTTGCTTATGCATTGAAGCAACGTGTGAACCAAGAACCTCCACTTCGGGCAAAGTTCCTTCTTCAGCCACATATCAGTCCTTGTACCTCGATAACCAATTGCTCTTAGCCCAGTAAGCACGTTTTCTTGATTAGAGTGAAATTCTCCATCAGCATCTTCCAAGCGAAGCTTCCTCCTTATTAGGTCCTCAGTCACAATGTGCTCTATTCCATCAATCACAGCCCTAATCTCTGTCTCATTCCTCTGCTCAGCAGATTGCCAAAACTGAGTAACCAGTGATTCGTAAATCTCATTCGGAGAATGTGTAAGAGCATAACAAATCTTGGATCTTTTCAAGAATTCCACCATGGGTTCGTACAATTCATATCCCTTACCGTTTCCCAGAAATGCAACTTTGTTGTGATCATGTTTAAATTCAAGAGCCATGAGGAATATGGGTTTATAGGGTTATGTTTCTCGTAATAGTGAGTGTTTGTGGATGCAGGATGAGAGGGAATTGGTTTGTTCTAAAGAGAGTGATGGTGGAGTGATAGTTTTTGCCCAAATTATAGTCAAAGAAAAATGGACCGTTTGGTTGACCGTCGCTGACGTGTATTGCATCTTTGACCCAACCCAAAATAACCATTCAAGAGAAACACATGGTCAATCATGAAGTTATAACTCAAGAAACCATCAAAGATAAGAATATCTTGGTAAGTTTCTAGAATTATTGTGCCACCCACTCGCATTTATACTCATGAACCTCGAACCCGTCTATAAAATGATCCCAATGCATACTTATCTCTTCATCAAGATCCCCAAATATTTACCACAAACCCTAGATGCAAAAATAAACCCCAATTAAACAAATTGCACCATGAATACCAAACCTGAGATCATAGATCTCACAACCTCCTCTTCATCATCATCAAGTGGTGAATCAAACCCATGGCTACATTACTTTCCTCAACCCTGTCCACGACCAAATAAATCACCCTTTCTCCCTTCTTCAGAAGATGATAGTGTAGTGAATTCAAGTGAATCTGCTGATGATTCTGATGACTCCTATAAGGAGGGAACATCATACTCCCAACCTCCAAAGACCTCGGCCTCAACAAAGGCCTCGTGCGAGAATCCGCCACTTCCCAAGGATAGGGAGGTGGTTCTTGGTCTCAACGCGCCATCTTTTGGTGCATCAACACACATCGATAAGAGAAGGGCTTAAGGAGGGTGGATCGATTGCATTTGGTTGAAATGCATAGATGAAGCACACAGAGACTTTATTTTCTCCGTCATCATGTGTGGTCATCGTCATCATCAACGTTGCATCAATCCATCCCTCCATTTTGGTCCTTAGCATCTTCATCGTATTGGTCATGCATATCCGACCATCGAGATAGACGGAATGGGTGGTTATGAAGACCTACAAAAGCAAAGCCAAGATCTAATGCATATCCAACATTCACTTAGATGTTGGAATAGATGATATGCACTAGATTAGGATTAGCTTTTATACATTTCGTATCTTGAAGATGCATTTGTAGTAGGTTGACTTTTGTAAGTCGTAAGTCAGAACCTGCTTTCTTGAATGAATGAAAGAACAATTTGACTTCAATTTCTTTTCTTCAGTATTATAACTTCAGTGCAATCAAATTGTTTGCTTTAGTACTTTTAGTTTCAGAAGAAACAAGCAACAATCTTTTAGCTATCTTGACCATATACCAATGGAACACACTTGATGAATTTGATCTTGTTCATGGGATAGACAAACTGCAATTCAGACAAGGAATAGACAAAATGCAATCTAGACAACTGCAAAACAGACACAAAAACACACAAGAACAACACAAAGACAAACAAAGTAAAAAATTATTAGACAGTTAGTGTTAGTAAAGAGTTATAAATTACAGAGGCTAATATGCAAATTAAAGAAAATTAAACAGATAAAATATATTAAATAAATGCTATCACTATATGCAAAATGATGTTTTTACAAACCTAATGAAAGAAGTAAAATATAGAGAAAGAAAACTATTTATTGAAAATTATGACACAAAAATATGCAGATAGTTTGCAAAAATATGCAGAGTTTGCACAAATCCTCCCCTGAGGCATATGCCTCCCCTGAGGCCTATGCCTCCCCTTAAACTATGCAGTCAAGGGTTTAGCATTCCAATATTGACCACAAGGTTTTGAAACCTTGGTCCATCAAAAGCTTTTGTTAATAGGTCTGCCACATTATCATCAGTATGAATTTTAGCCACTTTTATCAAATGTTTTTCATATGCATCTCTTATAAAGTGGTGCCTGATTTCAATGTGTTTTGTTCGACTGTGAAAAACTGGATTTTTGACTATGCAGATGGTACTTTGATTATCTATATGAATTGTTGTGTTCATGAAGTTGTACCCATAGTCCAAAGAATCGGTTTTGTATCCAAAGGACACGTCCACAAAGACAATTTGCAAAGAAGAACATACTACGCTCAAGAGTTGAGGCGGCCACAATGGTTTATTTCTTGCATTGCCAAGAAATCAACCTCTTGCCAAGAAATTGGCGACCTCCAGCCATGGATCTTCTATCCGATTTGCACCAAGATAATCACCGCCACTATATGCTTCCAACTTGAAAGGAGACTCTTTTGGGTACCAAAGGCCTAAAAGAGGTTGGCCTTTGAGGTACTTAAAGATCTTCTTGACAAGATTGAGATGGGAAGTAAGTGGAGTGACTTGATGTCGAGAACAAACACTCACAAAGAAAAGTAATATCGTGTCTTGAAGTCGTTAGATACATCAATGAACCAATCATGGACTGCATGATGAACATTCAGTGTAGATCCGGTTCATTATTTGCTTTAGTCTTTGAGCTTCATAAGGTGTTGTGGCGGCCCTAACACCTTCCATACCAAACTTCTTCAAAATGTCCTCACATATTTATCTTGATGATAAAAATACCATCTTGTTTCTTTGAACTTGGAGACCCAAAAGAAAGTAAGCTCTCCCATAGCACTCATTTGAAATTCACCCTTCATTAGTTCCTCAAATTCCTCGCACCAAGCTTCGTTTGTGGAGCCAAAAATAATGTCGCCCACATAAATTTGCACAAGAATGATGTCGAGTAATTCTTCTTTAGGAGCAGAGTTTTATCAATAACACTCTCCTATAGCCATGCTTCAAGGGAAGGATGAAGGCCTAGCATACCATGCTCTAGGTGCCTGATGTAAGCCATAGAGCTTTAACAACTTTGTAAACATGATTTGGGTGATCGGGTCTTCAAATCCCTTGGGTTGAGTGACATAAACCTCTTCTTCAATCTCACCATACGTAAAAGCACCTTTAACATCCATCCGATACACCATGAAACCCATGTAAGAAGCATATGCCAAGAAAATGCGAATGGCTTCAACTCCGCAACAGTGCAAATACTTCATCATAATCAATCCCTCCTCTTGTCTCAAGCCTTGAGCCACTAATCTTGCTTTGTTTTTATCACAACACCCCGAGCATCTCTCTTATTCTTCGTAATCCATTGTCCCAATGGCATATTTGCCATCGGGAGTGGAACCAAGATCCAAACCTGCCGATTGTGAAATTGTTGCATTTCTTCTTGCATTGCTTCTAGCCACTTGAATCGTTAAGAGCTTGAGAAACACTTGTTGGTTCCACTTGAGAAAGAAAACAAGCAAGCAGACAATGCTTGAAGTCCGTGTGATTGTCTCTTTCTTCGGTTGGAGACATAAGAGAGAAAAGCAATCATCCAAATTGAGGACTTGTTATAGCCCTTCGAGTTCTAACGGTGCCGAAGATCACCTATGATGTTGGATCGAGGATGAGCAATGTTGATCCTCCGAGTAGCAGCAATGACTTCAATGGATGAATCAAGATTAGTGATAGTTGGTTCAAATTCAAAGATCATAAGAGGGTGAAGTGAAGATGCCGACTTTGGGTTGATGATTTCCAAGATCGAGGGTTTTGGAAAGCGTGTATGAGGTTCTCCAAAGTCTCGAAGACACTGAGAAGGAACATGAGAAGAAACAAAGATAGCCTTCAAACAGATTTGTGGATGGTAGGTGTGACAGAATCAACTTCAGCAGAAACATGGTTTCTCGACTCCTTCATTAGCAACCTTCCATTCGGTTTCGCTTCAAGCTTAGCAAAGAAATTCTTGAGTCGAAGCCTAGCAAGGTCCTCAAAGATAATGTGAGTCATCTTCATCACTCTTATCGAGAATATCCTTGAAGGTGGTACCGCAATATTGTTAGGGGAGAAAGAAGGCACAAGTATAGGTTGCTCATCA